>AP025364.1:15115000-15529797 GCA_030295005.1 Cephonodes hylas
AAGTATTTTCTTCATGAATTTTCAGAGGAAAACATAGGTACATATTTTTCCTTTCGTCAAAATGGAACATGCTTGCTGCCTGACACCTGTCATACCTTATTTAGTGAAGTGGGGCGTTTTGCGATACTTCTACATATTTCACTGAAAACAACGAGAAAAGGTCTACGCTACAACTTTGCTATTTAAATATGTAATCTTCAGCACTATTATTTGTATAATGTTGTTACCCTTCCACGGGTCGGTTTTTGAGAAGGAAGGTAGGGTTAGTCTTTCATTATATTTGCTAATCTATTATAACTTTGCTGTTTTGTATTTATATATTTAATATCGTTTACCGTGCAGGTACATACATATTATGTATGTATGTATATAAAGATTGTGCTTGTTATCCTTAACATACTTTGTGATTCTTTTGGACTCACCATGGATAGATAAAAATGGTGACCTTTTCACTTTATAAAGAAAACAAATATTTGTTCAAAGCACTGCATTAAAATACAATCAAAACCAAAGTTCCGCTTAGCATTTCCATTTCATAAAACTGCAAGTCAGCCGCAAGATTGCAATTTGCATTAGCTTCATATGCAATTGAAACTAAATAGATAAGTTTTGATAACGCCCTGGAGTCTGTTTCAAAGTTGGGATTAAACGGCGTACTGCTTCGTTCTGTTCAGCGTTTCACCGCGTTCTGTGGATACGTAGTACGTACCGTGCTTTATAAAAAGGCGGCGGGCAATATTAAAAGTCACGTCTTAGCGCGAACAAGTGGAAAAAAGAAAGGGTTAAAAGTTCCCGTTTGGAAGTAGGGCGACGCTACCTGTCGGGGCTACCGCGCTCCACCCAGAACATTCCCGGGTATATTTTCAATTTGAAATTTAATTTGCATTTTCGTATGGCAGCATTGTTTTCAGTTTTTCTCCTAGTTTTGCTTAGATTGGGTGGATGTTCGCTTTAGTTGAGAGAACTGTTTTTATTAAATCGTTTAAATGTGTTGTTTTGAATAACTAAACAATACGTAAACTTTATCTACTAACAACACATTATTACTAACACGACAAAATTGATAAAAATTATTATATTAGATTTAACTATCAAAAACACTTGTAAAAAAAACTATTCACTGAGAAATCGGTCTTATTACAACTAAGCCTTGACCGACATAGAACAATGTAACAAATTAACATGAAAAGTGAAGCTTTCATATAGCAGAGAGATGGCAACCCTAAAGTGGGGTAAAATATTCCCCAGAACATATTAAGCGAGCTCCAGGCGATCTCCAGTGTGAAATTAAACAAGTTATGAATGGGAAACTTCTGGCTGGATTTTAGTATAACGAGATTCGTAATAACCGGGTTTCATTAGGGATACTAACTTATTGATTTCATTAATCATTGTCTTTACACGAAACTTAATGAATAGTTTAGTATTACCTACGGGTTTCATGTGTTAAGGTTTTCTTTGGTAAAGGTTGTATATAAATATGTAACGGATTCCAAAAAAAATTTGATTGTTATTGACAGAAAAAATATGTTTCCTAATGACTTTAAAAGAATACATACATACAGATGTCCATTTCTGCGCATAAATTTCGTCAGGTATGTATCAGTCAGTTATATGGGCGAGCCTATTGCCGTTTTTCCGGCACAATTTCAGAGTCCGAGCTGTTGTTAAGAATTTGCTAACGGAAAATAACAATAACACTGATCGACCCGGAACACTAGATCGCACGTACTTTTGCCGTGACCGCGAGACAGTCGTTTAATAAATATCAGCAGAATAGCTAAACAGAAGAGTTTCTTATACAGGGTGTATTTAGACCGTGATCGAAAATTGAGGCAGGTAATAGCGATAATAACTACAAACCCCCTGGCATTAAAGAAAATCGCGACAAAAAATAAAATTTTTGAGGTTTTTCATACAAATCACATACTTCTAACACCGATGGTTGTATGGAAAATGTCAAAATTTTTATTCTTTGTCGGGATTTTTAATATCGCCACTGGGTTTGTGATCACCCTCGCCATTACCTGTCTCAGTTTTCGATCACGGTCTAAATACACCCTGTATAACAACTCGGCAAAAATATGCAAAAATGTCCAGAATCTTATGTTCGCGTTAGACTCTACAAGAAGGTTCGATAGGTGCTATTATTAGAAGAAATACTAAATCTGAGTAACATCACGTTGTCACAGGGTCAAGTTGGGCCCTCGTCCACGGCCGGCGTAATAATTCAATAGTTGTTAGGAACGTACGATGGTCCGACGCGAGCGCGTGACCCTCGCATATAACCGTTGACCTGATAAAAAGTGGACCTGTTTTGGGGGACCAATATATGGGCTTACAGCGGGGATGGTATCTTCTATAGCTCTTGAAACAGTGAGTAGATTTACTTTTACTCATTTAGGCAAATACAATACTTCATCAACCCATACGCCCACTGCTGAGCATGGGTCTCCTCTACCATTGAGAGGGTTTAGGCCATAGTCCACCACGCTGGCCTAGTGCGGGTTGGCGGACTACACACCTGTAGGTGTGCAGGTTTCATCACGATGTTTTCCTTCACCGTTAAAGCAAGTGTTAATTCAATTTGAATACACACATAACTTCGAAAAGTCAGAGGTGTGTGCCTGGGGTTCGAACCCGCGACCGCCGAGATTCTCGACCGCGCGCCTAAACCTCGAGGCCATCACTGCCTAATACAATACACCTGCTGGTAATATGTACAGAGAAGGAAAGGTTATCGATTGATACTGACCATCCCGACATTTGAGTCCTTTATTAGAGATACTTTACCCTGGCGTTTCGCCAATTTTTTACGACGTGACATAGTTTTTACATAATATGTAAGCGAATGAGTATACAGGGTAAATTCAGACTGTAATTGAAACCCAAGGCAGGTAATAGCTACACTAATTACAAGCTCATTAGCTTTAAAAAAAATGGCATGTTCCTAAAAACAATATGAAGGTATGATGTATGTAAGAGGTGGTTAGGAAAACGTCGACATTTTTTATTGAGTGATGAATATATGAATGAAAATTTTGACAATAAATTTCTCAGCCTCTTGTAATTCAAATCAATTATGATGATTATTGGATTGCATAAAGAAACTAATATAATGTGCCAGATTTAATTATAATTAAGTGGGTTTCTTGGAAAATTAGGTGTTCTATCGTATAATTGTATTATTTCAAGCATTCACGAAATCATAATTGACACTTATTGACACCTCTAAGAATTGTTTCACTAAAACATTTGAGACATATTATTCTAAGGAATATATGACATACAATCTTATTGGACGCACAAAATATGATGAGTTTTTGTAAATAAAGTAAATAATTGATTACAAAAATTTGGTCTAGTGTTTTACGAAAAAATATTTTTGAAGAGAAACAGAATAACACATACTATTATATATATATAGTTATAATTATATTTTATTTATAACTTTCTTGTTTATACAAATTTAATAATTTTAATTCTAGAAATTTCCTTGTCACTTAATTTCTTTTTGTTTCGAAATATTGTGCACCTAATTTTGTTTTGTACTGTTTTCTTAAAATTATTTTATAAACATGTTACCTTAGGTCAACTTGAGAGGCTTAATCGATCATGCTGGCCTAGTGTAGGTTGGCTGACTATGCCCCTAAGAAATTTTTAATTATGTAGATTTCCCCACAATGTTTTCCTCCATCGTTAGAGAGTGATTGGCTGATGATGATCGCTCTCCCTCCTTACTTACTCCATATACAAAAGTTTGCAAACACAGCGACTGGCGCAATCTCGTCCTGAGCTGGCATCGCCAACTATTGAGGACATCTAGTCGATGACCCCGATTGAAAAGTCACGATTTCATTTGTACCTAATCAGGCATTTCTCAATGTTGTTTATAGGTAAGTCTAAATATAACGTGGAAATGAAACCAATAGAAAAACAAAATTGATCAGAATTAATGGTTAGACATAAGCAGCACAAATTATTTCTGATGAAAATGAAGTACTTGAAACCAGAGAATACCTGAATAGGATCAGAAGGGGAATAGACAGTATTTTTGTATAGGGACCATTATTGTTGGTTGTCTGTCGTCTATTCAGTATACAACGATTACACTTGAAAAAACATAAAAAATTGAACAAAAACTAAGGGCTGCTACTGGTTTTTAAACATTTACAATAGTCTTGATATGACATGCTGTCCGAATCACTAAGAAGCGGCCGTGGCAACAAATTATAATGTAGCATTTCGTTTCTAGTCTTATTCAACTAAGCCTAAAACAATGAAGCTTTAGCAAAAACAATACATACTTAATGACAGAGCGTCACACGGCCGCATAAACGACAGCCAAAATAAATAAACATCAGCGTACAAAAACACGACGGAATCCATTTTTATACGTATGTATATATAAACTCGCAAATCAGATAATCCAAATTGGTTTTAGACGCAAACTCAATTTTGACGTGTATTTTACTTTATCGCGCTGGTTTGATAAATTGAATGAGATACGGTGGCGGGGCTCATGTGCCAATGTTGCTCCGTGATACACCTATAAATGAAGTGGATTGGGGCTGCCGACACCCGAATGCTCAATTACTTTATATTCCTTCTTGTGTACTGATTACCGGCTCTTTGTGGCAAGAACGATTCAGTAGTTACCGTATAGTTGTTGGTTAACACGGAAAATCATATGTCAATTGGCTTTGGTGGAACTCGTCAGCATCTTTTGGAGTGATTTGTAAGAGAATTTATCCATAAGAATATTTTGATTCAATATTCTATTGGCAATCACGCAAAAAGGGACACCGCGGGACAATTATTGTACCATATTAGTAAGACATTGGGGCTTATACTAGGTCTAGAATATACTAGTGGGCTGTATACTACCATACCAACAGTATAAAACATTTATCAAAGTTATCCAGACTTTTACTCTTAATTTTTAAAAACAGGAAATATTTTTGCATCATATTATTTTTAATGCTTGAATACATTACGAATAACACAGTTTGTTTTTGTGATATTATTATTTACCAACGGCCAGTCTCAGCTCTCCCTCTGTATTTTAATTTTATCCACGATATTTTTTTACTTTCGACCCCTGTCCGTTACATAAGTTTGACAGAAATTGAGCCATCCTGGTAATTGTAGGTTAAGTGGGTTTTGAAATTTAAAATTTAGTGAGCAGTGTTTTTGCCTGCGTTGCCCATTTTATTAGTCATTTCATCACTGTAAAACCTTTATGTAAAATTCTACCCCTATATATGACTTCTCTCGTTATATCCCTCCTTTTTCCCTATGACGCCCAGACCCACATGTCAACAATGACATGATGTAAGATAATTTTGAAACGGTTCTCAATGCTACATGAAATTTATAAGCCCAAATCAGAGCGGGTTATGTTTTAAGAATATCAACGTAATTTTAATATGTACATAAATGCTTTTACTGAGTATAAAAAAATAATTTTCAGTGGTGTAGGTATATCCGCGTTCCATATAATGTAGCAGGTATGAAATACTACTCATAGCTAAATATATTGCTAAAAATTTATTTTTACTGACCACATGATATAACTTTTATAAATTGATACGCTTAGGAGGATTTTTCCCTCTTATGCATCACTTCTGCAGAATCAGCTTTCGTTTGGAGTACGAGTATTTCCGAATCGATATGTCTTATAAAATTTCTAGGATAAACAGATCTCGTTTTGAAGGATTCAATAGTTAGTTTCTTGGGATATACTTGACGGGTTCTCAGGCACATCGGAACGCTAAGCTTTATAATAACTATACAGATTTAAAACATTGCAGTCCCTCCTATAATGTTTTAGATTATACATATTGCATAAAAGGCGATGTTGGCTTAAAGTATATTAAATACATGTCAAATTCATATGTACATCAACGTTACATTAAGACAGAGTAAAACAATTTGTAATTTCGCGTTGTAGGTACCTTGCAAGTACAAACAGAAATATAAGACGCAAATTTAACTAAAAGAAATCGTACATTTGTAAATTCAAATTTGCACTTTTTTGCCCAGTCTTTCGTATGTGGTTTGTGGATCAGAATCGATTGCGCGGCTCGTCCGTCAGTCGGCCCGCGTATCTACCTCACGTTCTTCGTATCTTCACGGCAACTATTTGAAGATGCTACTATCTGGAAGATATACCACTGTTTATCAGTAAAGGATGCGTATTTAGCTTTTTTGGGATAAGACCCATTAGTTTTTTTTTAATTGGTAGGTAGTTTGAGTTATTTTTGTTTGCTTTAGTTGAACGGTTGGTGATATTTCTTCTTTTTATTCGTTCTATCTTGTTGAGTTTTATCATTGTTATGTTTCCTTTAGAAACCTCCTTAACGTTTACCTAATTATTGCTGCGGAATTCGTGCATAACTACCCTATTTAAGTGCATTTTTGATCGGTTCTTTGTTGTAGAACATTTTAATAGCTCACATAGGTAATCAGTTTTATACATATACTGGTGATAATGCCAATGTGTAGCTTACTTTGGTCATAACATTCTAATTTAATATAACTTATTGCAGTTGAGGAAATAGGTAGTTTTAAAACAATTTTCGGTTCGAAATACTTATAGAAACTACATAATGGTCTTTAGTTTCTTCTCCTAGTGCTAGAGAACTTCTTGTGCTATGTGGTAAGTTTACGTGGTTTTGTTTTGGCAATAGTTTCACAACACAGAACGACTTCGAGCCACTATCGCTTTATATTTCACGTAGTGAAGTTTCTGCAATGTTACACCTGACTTTTGGTTTGAACAAATGAAAAGCAAGTTGTTGAAACAGTATTTAGTAATTGCTGTTAATTAGCATTATTTACTAATTTATATATGGTACACAAAGAAATAATGAAACGACGACGAAATAACGACTTTTGGCGGTGATATACCTCAAGGCGACTTTTTAGCGACAACCGTAGGATGGACATAAAGAAGTGATAGATTAGACAATAGTAACGTGTACAATATTACAAGAAATAAGACATATAAATAATTGCACGTCTTATATAAAAAGGCATACAAACGTACATAATATACACATGTTTGTTAGTTTTTACGTACGATTGAAAGGATAAGTGATTTTGAAAGTCTTTAGAAGTGAAACAGTTATTGTGCCCGTCTTACCCAATCGGGAGTGCATTCCTGAACCAAACAGGCTTAATAATAAAAGAGTTGTCCATAAATGTTGTGGAATGCTCTATCAATCCCAGCTTTCAATTTTCTGATGACCTCCAGGATCGCTCATGAAATTCATGGAGAAATTCGAATCGCGCGGTACTGAGAAAATTAATTATTATTTTCTAAATTATATGTCTTGAATAACTTCATAAATTATTTATAATAATTTATTTATTCCAAAAAATGTTGTGTCACAATAAAAGTAATTCTTAAAATCTATACCATATTACATAATTAAGTAAACAACTTTTCTGAGACATTTCACACTGGGCAGAGCCTGTATCGTGAGAATTGGATACAATACCTTTAAAGCACATTCTCTTTCAATCTCTGCTTCTTGAAAATTTGTTTCCTCTTTTAAAAAATCTGGCTTCGTATTTCTTTTAATATAAAAACCGAACTGCACACACCAGGTTTATTCGTGCTGCAACTGCGAGTCTGGGCGTTTTTTTTTTTATATTTCATATATTTCAACTTTATTTGGAAATGGTTTATATGCGACATTTTTCACTATGAAACCTGCTAGAAAAATCTGTTTTACTGAAATATTGGCACAACAGTCTACCATGATTGTGCTAAATAATGTGTTTACTGGGCATTACTTTGTGGTGTATTTCTTTCATAGAAAGGAGTCCAAATACGTGTTAGTAACGCAATTTAGTTTTGTGTTTTCTGATTTTGTTATTAAATATCCTTAATAAATAAAATAAATACACACCTTGGAAATTCTGAGAACTTCTTAGGTCTGCAGGTTTGCTTGACATATTTGCCGTTACCGTAAAAATATGATATAATTAATTAACAATAAATATATGGCTGAAAAGTCAGGTATGTTCCTTGTTTTTGAACCAGCGACTGCCGAGACTAAACCTTGATTTTTGTGTAGATTTTTCTTCGAGTTCTGTTAATAAGCATGTATATATGTTTGTATCTTCTTTTTGTTGTTTTTTTTTTATAATTTCACACCAACCATACTTCATCTCTCCACCACCCTAAGGTAGACTGGTAGAGAATGCCACCGGCATTAAGTCCGCCTATATACAGTTTTGTGTATGAAGTTTTAAATAAATAAATAAATAAATATATTCTATGAATAGTGAAGAACAATAAATTCTACCCAAAAACACCAAGATAGTGTAATACATTCTCTTTTAATTTTTTTCCTCCCGCCCTTGTTCAGGTCAACTGGAATAATTTCGTTATTTTGTAACCTCGTTTCTGGAGAGGCAACAAACTATTAGGAAATGTAATCCCAAAGGTCGGCCGGTAATAGGGTTGCCTTATAAAAAACGTGTATAAGCCTGCAGAGTTCATTCCGTTTTTTAAATTATATACCTTTTTTAATAAAATATTACGTTTCGTTCCACGAAGGAGCAATTGGATTGTTTAGGATACAGCCATTCGTTTTGTAACAATTTATGGATATTTTATTCTTTTAGGCTATTTTGTTTTGGAGTCTCTCAAATAAAATAATTTATGTAATGCAGTAGAATATATTATATTGAAAAATGAATATATTTTTTTTAGTTATTCTTTTAAGAGCTCAAATGCAAATTGCGATAATCATGTAAGGAGAAAACACACTTCTGCAATACAGTTTTTACTAGTGCAGAAGACGAGGAAAAGTTCTATAATAATTGAGATAAGTCTCAAATAAAGAATATATTATTATTATAAATAAAACCAACGCTATTGATATCTCAGACACGAAGTCAATAAATATTGTCCAAGCCTGTATTGGCAACCTTAACCGGTATCCACCTCGAGCCTATTAAACTGGGAGAAACAATAAATTTGGGATAAAACAGAGCAAATCCTACTGGACGACGGCGATTCTTTGACCCCGGCTAAGACAAGCCGAGATAAAGATCGGAGGGTTCGCTTCAAAGACCTGAGACCTTTGGCGCTGGCTTTGTGTAAGAGTATACATTGCCGCGGTTTTGCTTGGCTGGATTTTTTATGCCATGAGGTTTTCATTTGTCTCTAATCACATACATAGTTCTGATCACATACTGAGATATAGGTTTTGTGTCGTGGGCATCAGAAACCATTTGCATCTCTCGCTGGTGTCTAGTCAACTACGCCACGAGCTTATCTAGTCTAAATGTTATGAAGTTCTTTTTTATACTAAGTTGGCATTGGTCAACTTCATCAAATGTAATTTTTAAATACAACTCACGGATTGCTGAATGGACATTTGGTTTCGACGTTTCAAGTTTCTCATAATAATCAATAATTTGTCTGAAGAGCAGTTCCTTGAAGATGAACTGTTGTTTTCTTTTTGACGTTGACCCGGCGACACTTTCAATTTCGATTTTCGCTACGTGGCGCTTGTGTTCGGATATTACTCTAATTTAGATCTGCACGCATTCGGATACAGCGCCAGTTACGACATCTATAAACATTTATTTCATGAAATATGACGATGCTGCTGATATTGTATGGCTAATTTCACGAGTGCATGTTAGGACTGCTTCATTGGTTTGCTTTATTCCCGGGAAGGGAACATTATTATTGAATTTTCCCATGTGGTATTTTTAGTACCAGTTCTGTTAAAGTAAAGTACATAAAGCGTTTCGTTCGTTGTTTACAATCCTACAAGAGCGTTTAGTTGTAGTTTTAGCGTCATTTGAGCAAAAACAATACGTTTCGGACCCCTTAAAATCGATGATCAATCCATCTTATCAATATGTTAATTACCAATTCTTTAAGGAAATAATGTCATCTAAATAGTTAGTATACATTAACATTTTAAGATTTTTTAGTAAATTTTGATAAATAGCAAGAAAACTAAGGTTTTCAAATATTCAATATTAGAGTCATTTCAATGCTCTAAATTTCGATTATTTTGAATTGGATATATCCCCAAGCAAATAGTTAGTTATTCAAGTAAAAAAATATTAAGGGATTCGAAATATTGAGAAATTATTGTTACTATAATTTTTTTTTCTTTATCAATCATGATATCACCAACACACATTTGACTATAAACGATATTGGACGATAACACACATTTAATCTTAAACGATACTTCTTGATTCACAATTGAAAATACATTTAGTTTTATATTATTATAGATATAATGGCTTGCGAGTTCAGTTGGTAGTTACGCTAAGAAACTTAGTTGGCAAAATCGACTCTTTCTAGTTATGTGAAGTGATAGAAGTTTTAATTTAAATGGTAGCGACTAATTCCTAAGCTAATATTATTTCGCTTTAGTATTTCTTTGTTACGAAAAACCTGTAAGACGCCAATATTCATACTAGATTTCTATTAATCTTGCTTACCAACCTAACCACAAGATGTACCTACCTAAGAATTCATAAGCAAGAAATATTTGCTAACTATTTATGTACGGAATCGAAGTTCTACTTCCATGTGATAAAAAAGCATATTTTCTTAATTCATTAAAAAATAAGCGTAAAATTTATTCAGAAAAAGTAAATAAAGAATACGAATAAAATCTAATTAATGAACATTGGGTGTTGTAACTTAAAGTCCGACCGAGCCTTAGCAATATCAATATCTAATCTAAAATTTTCCACAGTGTTTTCGTTATGTACTCCACTACGTAACCTTTACTCAAACAAAGCCATTAAAGTAAATATTTTCCGAACAGAAATAGAAATTATCCTCAATTATTGTTTATGTATGATATATATACAAAAAGACAAAATATTAAAACACATAAATCCAAGGCAAAAGCTACCTGATTATCTCCAACAAACAGAATTCATAAACGAGATCTAGAAAAACGAAAGCAAATATCAGAAGCACTCATTTATTCACATCGGACCCTTAAGGGAGCGCCGTCAAGTTTGGAAAGGCCCGTTGAAAAGATGTAGAGGCGCAGGAGCGGAGGGCCAACAGAGATTTGACTATTACATTCATGAATATCAAAGTAGATGGCTCTAGACATGAAATCTCTCTTTGTTTTTGACTTATTGTTATTTATTCTAATACTGTAAATATTTACGTTGGTGCGTCTATCATCCCGGCATGTGTAAAATTTACGGATATTTCGAATGTGTGTCAGGCTTATGTACCCAAAAAAGTAGCCTTTTAGATAGATAATTCAATTAACCAAATATAGAAAAACGAGTTGACATAAAATACGCCTACAATAAACAAATGCTAGGTATGTTTATACCTATTATGTCGGTATTCTTCGAAGGAGTGGGAAGGGGTATATTCAAGCATCCACGTGTCGGTAATTTTGTTTGTGCCCACGTGATTGGTGTTGCTTGGGTACAAATTTAGACTCCGTACTGCTCTACAGATTTTAGTATTACAAAAAAGTCATTCTTTGGTTTACCATAACCAAACAGATTTATTGAAAAAAATCACCTAAAAATGTTCTTGTTTAACATACCACGACCACGACATTTAAATTTGAAACCAGCCGTTATTTTTTAAAATACGACCACTTTGCTGATTATAATAAATCCAGACATGTTTCGCAAGAGGTAACAGGAAAAATGCGTCAGCGACAGCGCATTAGTTACTCATTGTCTGCCAGAATATCATGATTATGATTCTGCTCGACATGGAAACGCGGCGAGTAACAAAAGGGAAACGCTGTAACAATACAACGGGGGAAAATAAATAATACGCGCCGCGTACCGGAAATTTCACGTCTGTAAAAGTCAACGTTTCCGCCCGAAAGACGATTATTGGTGTTGCCCCATTTTGCAATGGAACAAGTGTTGATCAAACTGATGATTCCGATACACATTCATTATTGTTGACAATACAAATTTATTTTACTAAAGAATTAATTTACACAAAGTTAACTTCTCTAAAACCGATATTCGTATTATGCTTGCTATCCGAATACAGAGAGAGGTTAGGTCTTAGGTTACCACCATGGATTTCTTCGGGTTGGCGAACTACACACCTAAGAAATTTTAAGTTTTGATTTCTACCCGTTGTTTTCTTTAAAATTGAAGGAAATGCAATAATTATAGAATTTAGAAAATGTCAAATACATCACTTAGATTCAGTCATTTCAATAGTTTAAAAGTGACGATCAAAAAATCTTTTAAAAGTCTATATATTTGAATCAGAATTAATTTCACTTTGACTATAATATAGTAGTAATCACAACAAAAATAACAAAAAAGCATTGAGCACATTTTTACATGAACATTCACTGCAAAATACAGTAGTGTCAGATTTACAGTTCCAGTGTTGATTGAAGAGGCCTCAATTACGTAAATGCCACTGATATGATAAATAAAAAAGTTGTTGAGTTTATAAAGCTGGTAATGAAAGTGCTTCGTTTGAATGTGATATGTTATTACTCTAGGTATATGTATGGAGAACGTATATTCGTATTTAATTTTCTTTATATTGTGTCTGTACATGTATATATTATATTGTTTGCTCAAGAGGTTTTGTGCCAAGAACTCGCAATATTGGTTGGTTACGAGACGTGTTTAAATTAAATATTTTTTTGACATAATAGTTTTTTTTTATTTGTTAAAGACCTCTATTGGTATGCAAAAAAGAATAATTTCCAAAGTCGAATTAAAAAAAAAAGTCTAAATATCTGAGAATTAGACTTATAGGTAGTTATAGAATTTTTGCGAAATTCTCAATAGAAAACTGTAGCTTCAAAAGATACCTATGATTGTTTAGCTTCCTGTAAGTAAGATAACTATTCTTAATATTAGACATGCATAGCTGGTCTAAAGTAGGCTAGCCGGTTGGCTAGTGGCAGATATACATACTTGTCTATCTACATATGGCGTACTCGAGGCGTGAGTGCATGTATGTATTACTAATGTGCCCCGCGGCTTCATCTGCAACGAGGTAGATTACTCAAAGTCAAACGTATTTCGGAAATAAAACATCTCAAATTTCCTATTCTACTTGTAACGCGCAAGTTTTCAGATATATCCCCAAACCTGGTGCATTGTGGACTTAAGCCTTGTCTGAGCACGTAGTTTTCTAGTGGTTATCGTGGGATGTTAGGATATATAGACTGATTCCAATGTGTAAGCGATACACATCAAGATCTGTCAAAACTTGTTAAGCAGGTCTCTGGAGAGGGGTGATATAGTGTACCACTATAATAAATAAAAACTCCTTAGTAATAGCACTTTAGAACCTGCTCAAATTGAAGTGACAGTAGAGAAGAAGAAAAATTTGTCACGGAATTTTGTTTTATAAATTTGATGTATTGTAATAAATTTTATTTTCTGATAAAAGGAAGGCTATGTTCGCCGAAAAATAAAATATATACATTATAATATTTAAAATCAACCTGATTCATTTATATCCACACACACTCCTACATAACACTTACATTGTTCTAACTATTAAATCAAGTTGCAACCAACAATGACCTGCCCATTTTCGCGTCTCCAGAACTACCCACTTTCAACCGTTTAAATGCATTTTCTCCGCTCATTTCTTAGTTATTTAACATGGCGAGTGTCATTAGCCTATTAAACGCGTCCGAGCCATAGCGGTTGCAACTAAAAATTAAATAAGGCCGTGAATAGACCGCCGGGGCGGAACGTAGCTCCAAGTGTATAATTAAGAAAATTACAGATGAAAACTAAAACAAAACGCAGCGGTGATGGCGGCCGGTGAAAAGGCCCTTTCTGTTTCCCCATTTAGATTTACACTTGAATGGATTTCCGCTTTTAATTCGTATTGCTGATGGATTTTTAATAGTAGCAGATGTTGGGGTCGAGTGTTTGAGCTGCTGAATTAGGATATGGTATTTGTGAATCGCAGTTTGAAGAATTTATTCATTGTATGTTTTGTCTTGCTATTTTATAGTATCAATGTTGAAGAAGTAAATAGCTTAAGGTCAAGATTATTGTGGTCAATTTTTAAGGCATGTGGTCACCGGTTGAAACCAAGATATAGCTCAAATTGAGTACCACTTGAGAAAACTTTTCTTCATCCTATCTTTGTTGCACTTCGTTCGGTTAGAGTTGCTTTAAATTGCTTCAAAATTAATATCATATTCAGTTCTCTATAACATCAATCAGAAATAACCAAATATAATAAGTTATGTATATTTATTTCCATCTCGAAGGAGATTTACTTTGAAGGCTGCGTTATATAAAAGCAAATAAAACAAGGCAAGGATTAGCCCTTGACCTTAAACAAGAAGGAAAGGGAATAAGTTATGAGAGCCGGAGGCTTACGATAAGAAATTACGTGAAAATAGTTGACCGTCTCATAAGCACAGTTGACAGAAGCGTAGCTGCCAGGCTTCTTCATGTGGTTGCAGGTTTGATTCATGCACTGACATAAGTCTATTCTTGTTTATATACGTTTCACTGCTATGAGTCTGTTTTATTAATATATGTCTTTATACATCAAATTGAATCTACCAAATTTCTCTTGAAAATCTCTCAATAGTACATTTTTTTTCATAGGTTTTTATAAGATGTCTATTTTTTGTGGATGCACACAATGTATTGAAATATCTACAGTTTGTGTGTGGGATTTGAACCGCTGTGTAATGAAATCGACACACACACGACAAACACAACCGAACCTCCAAATTTCTATATTACAGTATCCTGTCAAAATACGAGCGCCACGAAGCATGTCAGTGTTACATGCAAAATGCTCTATAAAATGTAATTGCTTAATAAATTCACCGCCCAGCGTAATACTTATAATTCCAATTAAATACATCTGCTATTCATAATCGTCAATATACATGATAACCTCCCCGCCGACACACGAAGCATTCCAAATATTGAAGCGCCAAATTTAAATGGAATTTTGATTTGATTTCTTTGCGGCAAATATTATAATTTCAAATAACTTTCGAGATGAAAAATCCGAGACCCACCATCAAAGTTACGGGGCTGCGTGATGTGGGGCGACGCGGGGGACGGGGCGGGGTGCGGGGAAGGAGGACGTAGCGGGGGGCTCGGGCGAACGCTCCGCCGAAGGATCGCTTTATCCAAACTGACTTTTAATGTGGGTAATGTTGAAAGTTCTTGTATTAAACATATTTTTATTTTACTTTGACGATGTTTTATAATAGCGAAATTATAGCTGAGTAATAGCAGATTCCGTGAAGTCATTTTGGATGTATGTAACTTGTCATAGAAGAATATGATATAACCCTTAGAATCGTTCATGTGCCTAATAACATAAATTTATTGAACAAGAAATTAATTTGTTTGTTAGTAACAAATAGAAGTGCTAATTGGCGCATCATAATTTAAAACTGGGTACGTTACTGTAAGGAATTTCTTACGAATGTAGTCTTCTCACCTGCACTAGGCTAGCGTGGTGGATTAAAGTCGAAACCCACTCAGTTTTAGAAGTACCCCTTGTCCAGTAGTCATGATAGTGATTATGATGATGATGGTGACGGTGATGATGATGATACCTAGCAGTGACTCTTACCTTCGTTGTGATTTTTTTATGTGTTGGGAGGACAAAGATGTGTGTATTTGTAAAATACAGATATGTGCAAGTACACACATGCACACGATAACGCATAACGGTGAAAGGGAGTTCGCCTATTTACCCATGGCACATTGCGAAAAATTCAATAACACTGACATAAAAATTAAAATGGAACCTCTAGATTGCACGGCATTCACTTGTCCTAATTGGTACAATAATTCACGTACAGTATTTCAAATTCGTTTATTTGTTAATTGTATTTGGAAGGCATTTTAAGTAGCCGATTATTTAGTTAATTCAAAATATAACGGGAAGTCGGTCTCTTTCACATCGTCTCAATAGCGCATTAAATCGACTCGAATGCCTCAAACGAGTTACACTTTGACTTTTGGAAGTTCTCAAATCGGGATTGACTCTGCCCCGAGGCCAACCCATTACATTCTTTGAAACAATTTTAGCGAAATCGCCGAATTTAGCTCAAAATTGTGGCTAATCAATTAAGATCGACTGACGTTAATTGCTTTGTGCGGTGAGCCCGCCTAGTTGCCCTTTGCCGACAGACCCGTGAGAAGTGCCTGGCGAAATTATTTTGTAATTATTCCGTCACGGTTTTAAAATCTATTCGCTGGAATCTGTTTAACACGTTTGTGGTGGCAGGTTGTATTCAATAAACGACTGGTTTCGAAAAGGTCTTTTAGGTATCATTTTAATCTTTTTCATAGTTGAAATTTTAAACACGTCGGTAATGCTCAGGCCACTGGTTAATGCTATTTATGGTCATTTAGACATTGAATAATACATAAGATATTTTTCAGTTCATCAAAAAGGCAAATAAGTTTTAAACTCACTCTGATGAGAGTCTATTGCTTAATATAAATATTTTACTCGCATGGTGTTACTTTGCACAACTAAAGTTATAATAATATTTGAATATATGCTAGTTCCATTAAGCTATTGTGGAAACTATCAATAATATCCGTGACCCCGCAGCATGGTACGCACGCGGCCATTTTGCGCCCACGTGTCGAGTCTACGATAATTGTATTCAAGGAAAAGTATTTTAATATTGTAACCACATCTAAATATAGAAATTTATTCAATCTTGTGCAAGGGATTAGTTCAGGAACCTAATTATTGCAGCCAAATAGAATTTTTGACGCAGTTTTCTGAGGTATTGTTTTGTGTTTTAAATTGTTTCATTATTAAAATTATTTCGTCTGTTGGGTTAGGTTTATTCGGTAATAATCTGTAAAGAATAAGCGATACACGTACATAATAAGGTAAATATAGTATTATAAGGGTTTTCTTCATTTACTTACCTATTTAGGGGGGTAGACTTAGTATGAGATATACTAAGACTGGCGTTATTCAATTTTCCGCAATACTTTTTAGTGACTCTTGTGTATGTGTTTTATGCATCTTGCTTATAATCCTTTTCATTTCTAATGAATTATTTTGAATAACTTTGTTTATACTAACGTCAAGGTCACTCTTGCAAATGAACTTAACTCAGTAGAATAGGTATAAAAATGACAGTAAGGAACAGACGAACAAACTTTGTATTCATTCGGTACTCAGGAAGCTTGAATCCTAAATTATAACTTAGCCACTCCAGGTCTAAACACCTTTTCATGATGCATGAGACGACTTGAGAGTTCTTCCATCAATTTTAATCAAGGCCAAGTAAAGTTTACGAACCCGAGATAATTACCACTATGTCTTTCCAGTGTGTAACAAGTGATGGCCTCGAGTATTAGGCTCGCGGTCGTGGGTTCTAACCCCAGGCACACAAATCTAAATTTGCGAAGTTATGTGTGTCTTCACATTGAATTATCACTACACACTTAAACAGTGAAGGAAGACATCATGATTATAGCTGTGTAGGTTTTTATGCATGTACCTAAAAAAGTTTCACGAATTTCTTAGGTGTGTAAGTCAGCCAACCCGCAGTAGGCCAGCATGGTGGACTAGGGCCTAAACTCAGTGGAACGTATATGGACTGATGATAATGATGACGATGTCTTTCCAAGAGCAATGTATGCATGAGCAAATACTGCATATTGTAGGCTTCCCGATTCACTGACATGGTTGCAATTACAATTTCCCGGAACGATCATAATTGCTTATCTGTTCGAGCAAAGAGCTTTGGAATCGCTAATTACTGCGAGAGTTTAATGAGGATTTTCCGGTATTTATAAGTGTTTATTGATAGATAGATCATCATCATCAACCCATATACGCCCACTGCTGAGCACGGGTCTCCTCTACCATTGAGAGGGTTTAGGCCATAGTCCACCACGCTGGCCTAGTGCGGGTTGGCGGACTACACACCTAAGAAATTCTTAAGAACTTTTAGGTGTGCAGGTTTTATCACGATGTTTTCCTTCACCGTTAGAGCAAGTGATAATTCTTTGTGAATTACACACATAACTTCGAAAAGTCAGAGGTGTGTGCCTGGGGTTCGAACCCGCGACCGCCGAAATTCTCGACCGCGTGCCTAAACCTCGAGGCCATCACTGCTTAGATAGATACTCCCTTGATATCCACATTTGTTCATGAGTTTACATAAATGGAATATTGATAAAAAAGGAACAACAAGCGGTCTTATCGTTGCGATCTTTTCCAGATAACCTTTGGATGGAATGTAAGAAGGCAAGATGTGAACTGTGGTCCACGACGTTTGTCTAAACATGTGTGTATGTACACACATACATTTAATAATATGAAATCATATTTTATTGAATCTTTATTATCTCAAATACATTAGTTTTCTTGAATAATGATATAGAGGATTAGATGCATTGTTTATTGAAATTAATTTTGTTGTTTATTAAAATTTATTAAAATTACACGGCCCCTAAAAATTACAGATTATTAAATCTTACAATATTTTAAAGTTTTAACACCTAACTTTGATATTTATCGTCAAAACCGACCTAAAGAAAGCCCAAATCAATGTCTCAACAACCTAGCATCAAACTATATGGTGAAGAATGAGCCCACCTCAATTAAAATGTGACAAGGCTAGGCAAAGAGAAAGAGACAATATTACGTAAAATTATGATACATGATGACCACCCAACAATATTTTCCTACTTGTATTTTATCATATAAGTTTTTTCCTTTGAATACAACTAATATTGCTATATTTAGAAACAGTTCAATGTTCGTAAAATAACAACATGTACGCTATATTTAGTAACTTAATTTAGCGCTGGCCTAAAATAGCTGTATCTTTTACAAGTTTGTAGCTGCACCTCACGTCCTATATAATTGAATGAATTGTAGTGAAAGATTGAAACAGTCTTAGAAAATTCTATTCCTAGACTCACGTAGCGAGTATTAGATCTTAGGAATAAAATTAAGGATGCCTTCGTATACTACATGCGACCATTAGAAATATTTTGTTACTTGTATTTATTGCGTAAATTGATTTTATGTATTTAAATGTATTGCGCTATATCAAATATTGCTATTTTACCAGAATATTAAGTAATTAATGTTAAAAGTTTTTTCACAAAATACCCCTACAAAAATTTTAAGATCAATATTAATTATCATAATCCTGAATCTTCTATATTAGTGGTCTATTAACATAGCAACATAATAATAACAAATTGACTTTGGGCCGCTACGCACGAGAAACTAATCACTTCCAAGTCACAACATTATAGGAAACGCTACGTCTAAACATAAACTTTCGTAGTCGATATTCGTAGCGCATCGATCACTCTCGTAGCACACTGTTCGTAATCACCTGTTACTACGCGTGCACGTAGTACGCGTAGCATTTAACAGGCGATAATCCCGTATAGTGTTGGTAGTAAAAGGCAGTTGACCCATTTTTATCAAAATGACTTCCCGATGTTGAGAAGCGTGTCCATAAAGTTGCACGATGTGTAAATAGCACGCGCGTGCCTCATTCCTATACAAGCCAAGGCCGCATCAGCCCACCTCAATAACACCTAATAAACCTGCCCCTGCGATGAAACGCCGTATTATTACGATTTATTGACGTTATTAGGCCCTCTGCAAAACATTCGTGATAAGAATTACTTATGTGGATACACTTGGCGTTGTATACGATGTACTTTGGCGTGTACGAGGGGTTTTATAAGCGATAACACAAGAGATTACCGTTCAAGATTCCTTTGTTGCGTTGTTAAGTGAACGCGTATTCGTCAGTTTTAATATGGCGCCGTTTACAAGCTGCTTATTTTAATAATTGAGTTGTTGTTAGAATGATAAAGAAAAATGAGTTTCTTTATGGTTGTTTTTTTGCTGAATATATTTGGAACTTACTGTTCCTCTCAATTCTTTTTTATTTTAAATTTATAGCATTTAGATAATGAATTTTTAATTACCATAGTTATTTCATAAGAGGATTTAAGTCTACAATTTCTAAAATTTCTCGGAGAAGCTTGTATTATATAACTTTAAATCAGTAAACGGAAAAGCACTATTCTATCCAGTATTCAAATCTCAGAAACTTTGCTTGCTATTACTGTTTGTTGCGTTCCTGCAGTTATTGCATAGGGGCATCCGTGTCTATATATGTAGTTCTCATTTCTGAAAACTTGTAATACTCTTAAACACAAATTAAAAGGATGCTTTGTTTGTTAGCAGACGAATTCTGTACTATTTTAAATTTCTAGCCACAAACTTATTACACTTGCAACGAAATTATTTTGTAAAAAGATAGTGATAGTGATCGAAAACCAAGAAAGGTTGTAGTTACGGTGATAACAAACACATTAAACGTTAAAAACAAGGAGAAAAAGGCGTTTTACTGATAGGAAATCATATTTTTTTATTGGGATTGTACTCTAACTAAAATCTAAACTAGTATTTATTACCTGCCTATGGTTGAGATCACGGTCTTCTTACACGTCGTATAAGCTATACAAATGAATACCATGGCAAACTATGTAGTCTTAACGCTGCGCTTGTAATAAGGGTTATATTTTTGTAATAATGTGGAATTTACATCTGATAAGGTTGCAATTAAGTCGCAACGCTAGTCACACGCGGTTGACAGGTCGAGCAGGATTACTATAATTTGTTAGTAATTGTAAGGGTTTTAAATCGCTTATAGTTTTGCAGTGGAATTACTTGGGTAAACGTAGCGATTATTTTTTATAATAGTTAACATAACGAGCTATTTCTGACTATATTTGAGGGTTTAAAATTAAGGCTATTGAGCTGGTGAAAGGACTTAAAGATAGAATAATAGATACACATGCATACATATCATCTTGATTTAACTCTACCTGATAGAATGTTAATGTAAAATACATTTAACTTATTCGTAATTTTACCCAAACTGTACACAGGAACTAGGAATGGGCGCCGAGAGCAAAATGTTCGTCAAAAAAATGATGGGTCTTATTTATTTTGCTACCCTAATTTTTGTTTCAATTTATTTTATATAAAGTGAAGTAATTATTAACTTCATTAATATAATTGGCTTACGTCGGGGTATTTATTAAACAAGGCTGTGAAGGAGAGATAAAAATATTTTCGTGTAAATTTTTAGTGTTTTTAACCTGTAACTTTTTAAATGAGAGAAAATATATCCTCCGCCACTGTAAGAGAAGTTGTGAGTTCTGACGTTTACGCTGGGCTAGATTTATTTTATTGCATGTTGATAACAGCATATCGTTTAAATTGCTTTGTTCTAATGATTGAACATCTAAACTTCACTTGATTCGGAAATAGAACCCACGGCCTCTCGTTTCGTAAGATGGTGTCTAGCCATCCAGGGGGCTGTCTATCATCATTTGCTTACAAAAAAACCGACACTTGCCTGCCCCGAGATTCAAACTAGTAACCGTTCTGTACCACGCCACACACTTATATTGTGGCACCAAAGAAGCATTCAAAGGGAGGTCGTGTATCCAAAATGTTCCGAGTAAAAAATACAAACAAATAGCGGTTACGTGTTTATTATTGTAACAAGTGAGGGTAGTGTAAACAAAAGAGAAATCGACATGCGTGATGTATAAGACGCGCCGTAGTTGTTCCGAGGCACGCAACAACACGCTGCGAATTATTCACGAACAACCCAATGAGATCTCTCACGAATATCACATGATCACTATAAGGTACAGTTTGACATCCTATCTCTCCTCTTTCTTCCTGATGGTGGATCATTTTAATGTAGAAGAAGAAATAATTTCGCAAATTTAGTGAGGAGCTAGCAGAGCTTAGATTTCAAAATACACGCGTGGACATATAGAAAGAAGACTAGATGACTTGGTGAAATGTAAGCAATTTGTGATCCCGTCAGAAAATACTTTGGAAGAAGTAGTGGCGCAGTTTAAGTTTCTTGTAATTTCTTTTATCCACGACACAAGACTGGTATCTTATTATGGGGTCAGAACTATGTATGTGACTGTTGGGTGTATCTATTTAAAAAAAACAACATTAGAGCGGAGTCATGAAATAATATAACCAAAAAAATAGGTTATAGCAAATAGTGAAGCTTGGGCGTTGCAACACGTCAGACAGATAACTGTCTCCTCGGAGATACAGGCGTAAGTGTATGTTTTAAAGTGGTTACTGCACCATTCTACTTCCAAGAAACGATTATGCTCATGACCTATTAATTTCCGCAGTATTATGCTGACCTATTCGAAACCGATTAGACTGGACGTAGTAATTATAGTTCGCATAACCAATTTTGTCAGTTAACTCAGTTAGTTAACTTATAGTCAAACTACAACTAATAGTCATTTTTTTATTATTAATAAAAAAAATAAAATAAAAATAATACTTATTTATATTCTTTATTGTTCACCACAATAATACAACATTCATACAAGTAATTCTAAATAACGTAGTGTCACAATTGGCGGCCTTATCGCTGTCAGCGATTTCTTCCAGGCAACCGTTAGATGGACTGGACAGATCGGAGGCATAATGTGGGTGTCACAATTAATGTGAATATTTTATGATAAATAAGGTATAGAAAATCAAAAACTACAAGTAAATAAATACAATATACTAATGCGATAAATATAAACAAACGTAAAAGATATACATAAATATGATGTATCTATATATACATATATAATAATATATTACATAAAATATATACAATATACATACATATAATAAATATAATATATCTAAGCAGGAGATAAACTTTACATATTGAGTGATAAAAAATGATCCTTGACGAGTTTTTTAAAAATAAACAAAGATTTGGCTTCTCTTATTTTGACTGGCAGATCATTCCATAAGCGAGCAGCATGAACAGTAAAGGACCTGCTTAGGAATGAAGTGTTGTGCTTGGGGATTTCTAGTACCAAGTTCTCTGATGACCTAAGAGGTCGTTCATGTGTGCTAGAAAGAAATTTAAAGCGATTTTTAAGGTAATGAGGAGCAGTGGGAAGGAACAAGATACAATAGAGCAGAGATAGTATGCGAGTATTACGGCGAGAACGCATAGAGAGCCACTTGAGCTTAGCACGAAATTCGGAAATGTGGTCATATTTACGAAGTCCAAATATAAACCTTATACAAAGATTTTGAAGTCGCTCAAGCTTTTCAAATTGGGCTTCGGTGAGATCAAGGTAGCTAGCATCGGCATAATCAAGGAGAGGAAACAGAAGAGATTGGACCAGCGCTATTTTCGTTGGAATAGGCAAAAAGTTCCGTAATCTCCTTAAGGACCCCACAGCAGAAAATAACTTTCTGCTAATTTCTTGCAATTGGGGGCCCCAGGATAGGTTTCGATCCAAGATGACACCCAGGTTCTTGACTTTGTCACTATATGGGATCACACATCCGTTAAATGAGATGTGAGGAAGGGTAGCATCTATTTTCGAGACCATCCTAGGGCTGCCAACAACAATGACCTGGGTTTTTGTAGGATTAACAATTAAGCCGTGATTCCTACTCCATTCGTTGATAGAAACAAGATCTTTGTTGACTGCCGTTATAGCTTCCGCCAATCTGTCTATCGGAGCTTGGTAGTAAATTTGCAGATCATCTGCATATAAGTGGTAGGAAGAAATGAGTTGTTTAGAAATGTTGTTAATAAACAACCCAAAAAGTAATGGAGATAAAACGCCGCCTTGAGGGACGCCAGCAGATGTGTTACGCCATGAAGAGAGATCATCATCGACTCGTATTCGCTGCCGACGCCCCATCAAGTAACTACGAAACCAGTCAATTGCCTTCGGAGATATGTTATTAGAGCATAGAGTTTGCAGTAGTATATCGTGGTCAACCGTATTGAAAGCGTTACTAAAATCTAATAACGCTAATACAGTTAATTTTCCGTTCTCCATGGCAGCTCTAATGTCATCTGTAATATGCACCAGCGCAGTAGTGGTACTATGCCCAGGACGGAAACCGGATTGTAAAGGATTAAGGAGGTTATTAGTAGCAAGATAGGAGCTAAGTTGTGAGTGGATAAGATTCTCAAGGACTTTGGACAGGAATGGAAGGATAGATATAGGACGATAATCAGAAAAAGATGCTGGGTTTGTTTTTTTGGGAAGAGGAATGACTTCAGCATCCTTCCAGGAAGACGGGAAATTAGAACAGGAGACAGAATAATTAAGAATATGACAGAGGACAGAGATAATTTCGTTAAGAATAGGAAGTACCATACTGCGACTGATGCAATCAGTGCCAACTGCATTGGATGAAATAGACAATATACTCTTTTTAACATCACGAACAGAGAATTGACTAATGACAAATTTGGGAAATATTGGGCTTGGAATAGCAGAAAGATCTTTAATAGTTTTATCTTTAATAGCCCTATCAAAATCGGGCAATGCCGTAAAGTGAGAATTTAATGAGTCAATATTTAGATTATTGGGAATGGAATTTGTACGAGATTTTCCAACGCCCATAGAACGAAGAAACTTCCAGACCTTGGCTGGGTCATTATTTTCTACAGAATTATGGAAATGTCGGCGTTGTGCATTCCTACACATCTTATTGCAGTGATTTCTGATGGCCACGTAGCTTTCCCAGTTGCTACTGTTGGGTCTCCTCTTATATCTGGCTTTGGCTGCAACTTTTTTCATCATGACTGCCCTGATATCGTCTGTGAGCCAAGGTGAAGGCTGGTGTTTTATTTTAACTGGACGAATAGGAGCATGCACATCATATAGTTCAATTATCTTTGTCCTAAAAATGTCAAGCTTGTCATCTAGTGAACATGATGTGAATAGGGGAGCCCAGTCAATGTTGCCGGCATCCTCTCGGAGTTTTACGGAATCCAACCTACGAAAACAACGCTGCATCCTGACTTTGGATCTTACTTTAGGAAGGCGAAGTTTATAAGAAAGGAAAATAAGGTCATGATATGAAAAGGAGTCCGCTGGGCACTGGCCATGAAATTCAACGAAATGGGGAGAAGAAACAAAAATTAGGTCAAGCAAAGAAGGAAGACAATTAGGGAAATGGTGAGTGGCGTCAAGAGGTAGGACAGATAAATTACAAGAGTTTAGAAGGGAATAAAGGGATGAGGAGCGATGATCCTTCTTAAGTAAGCAAGTGTTAAAATCTCCCATAATTATGACGTGACTGTACGATGGAGTAAGATTTATAAGAATATTTTCTAAAGAAGAGAAGTAATCTATACGGAGAGAAGGGGAATAGTAAACACCGAGAAGAATTTTGGAATGAAGGAGTTCAACTTCCAGGAACAGATGCTCGCCGGCATTTGTAGGTGGTGGTTGAGGCGACGCATTCACAATGGAGTACGAAATACCATTTTTTAAATAAATAGCAACCCCACCACCACCACCGAGCGTACGATCGTTCCTGATGAGTTGAAAACCAGGTAAGGAATAGGAATTAGAAGAGAGACAAGGCTTGAGCCAAGATTCGGAAACGAGAATAGCATGGAGATTCGCACAGTCAAAGCTAGCTAGCAAATCAGGGAAATGAGCCGGAATACTCTGAGCGTTGATATGAACAACATTAAAATTCCTAGGAACACCAGAAAACTTGGAAGAGAGAGTATCAGCAAGCGAAGATAAACCAGAAAAATTAAGATCATCACTACATGCCGAGAAGTACTCATCAGAATCGTCATACTTGTTATTACCACGCAACTATATGATAAACACTTTGGAAAATTACGTTAATATAATACCGATTATTCACTATTCTTAGTCCATATTCGAAATAAGAAAAGACGCTCCTATTCCACACGTGTGTAAACTAAATAGTTAATAAAGTAACATTATTTTTTCACACCTAACTTCCATATAAGCTTCGAATTGCCCTAATGTAATCTCGGCCTGCATAATTTAAATCCTATTCGTTCTAGGCAGTGCTAACGTTATGTACGTAATGCTTACATTACGAGATTAAGTTTCTCCAGGGTCGGAGCTAAGTTCTTATTCAGATACTAGATTCTTTAAAAGGTTTGAGAATAAAATATATTCTACTTTATATTTCTTGATAATTTTTTTGTTATACTCGTGAATAGTCCCTGTATAATATAATGCTGTCCAAACAGAGTGTTATGTGCCGAGTTACATACGCCAATATCTAGCAACTCAATGCAATTATGTACACTAGTCTTATAAAATTCCTTTGAAACAACATGGAGTTAAACAAAGGAAAACTACAATCATTCTACTTGTGAGCCTTTAACATATTATAGTATTGATTTTATTAATAATTCGATCAACTTCGTTATAGCTTTTATAGACTTATGCATATAACGTCTCAAGGATAGGACATCTTAGAAGGAAGAGGTTTTCATATAATGCTGATAATATATCTATTAAATAGACTTTCTATTGTCTCTCGAAATCTTGTTCTATCAGTCCGACTTTATTCAAAAGTAATAAGTATGGAGTCATAATAAACGGAATAGCAGCGTAAACCCCATAGTCAAATCTGAAAAAGCGGGCTGGTAAAAATCGAAGACTATGCTACCATAGAGAAAAATCACCAACTATAACAAAATAAACTGCTGAATCAAACCTTATTTACTTAGGACCTCGTTGAATAAATACATAATGCGAGAGCGCCCTAAGAAAATATCGTGTTCTGCGCCAGTGCAGATTGGTTGGCTGAAAGGCGCATTGTTGAGTCGCGGAGTCGACGCCCGTCGAATTGCCGGATTAATTAGGGTGCAGCCTATTCATTTCACGTGAATAATACGTATCGATGGAGCCCGGCCCCGTACAGTTTCGTTTAATTAAACCTCGTCACAGGCTCTGAGCCGGCCTTACTCTAGGTTTTCGGACGACAGGAGTTGCTCTCGAGTATTTTTTGGGTATATATTTTATGAATGGGCTATTTTCGTATGTTAAAACTATCTGAACAGTGTTCTAATATCAATAAGACGTGCAAATGATCATAAGGATAATTTTGTTTCTCATTGAAATTATGCCAATAATGAAAATTACAAAAACAGGAACGCTAAGCAGTGGGCAATTTGTAGCTGATTTTTTATTAATTCCATGTTACACAAGTGACTTTAAATGGCTCATAGGCTCTATAAGTTTGATTCGTAAAAAATTATACAAGTGAAATTAAATTTTTAATGAAGTTAAAAAAAACTCGTTAACATTTCAATAAAAAGTGTTGCAATAAAAGCGCTCCTTTTGTTCTCGAACACAATCTTTCTTTATGGTTTTTAAGAACATCATTGCTTATATATTGTTTACCTACCTTTTATGTAGATAAAAGGGCAATGCAAAAGTAGATCTGCATTGCCAAAGGTTATTAGCAAAAGTTTTGTGCCTTAAGCATACCTTTATTCGTCATCATTATGACATTGCTGTTTTTTTAAAGATAGTGTAACATCCTGGTGTTTCAGGTTTGGTTTTGTATAAATAAAACTACAAATTCTTACTCTCAAGAGCGTCTGGCCCGTCCACTCGGTCCGATGTCCGGCGTAGTAATGAACCGGTTTGAGTGGGGAACAGCGCTTATATAATAATTTATTTTCACAAATACCTTACAATTTATTATTAATATTGCTAGGACGCTACAGATAGTATAGTTCATTCGTTTCACTTTTTTCATAATTAATTTTCCCAATTTTAATATAATTATCGTGGTAGTGGGTGCCGGCGTGCCTTTGGCGTTATGTCCAACACATTAGACCGGGCCACTATCTCAGCGGGTAAATGACGTGTATCCGCCTCGACAACGCTGCCCTCCTGCTGCCCGATCGACGTAGTGATGCCTCCTAGTTACTGCATCGATATGTCGATAGATTTACGCAACTGCTTCGTACAGTAATATTGTAAAGTGGGTACAGACGGACAAAAAAATATGGTGGAGTTTAATGCGACAATAAGACAAATGATAAGGCACCATTTAAATTAGCAATGTTATTTAGATGAAAAAATTATATAAAAATAAAAATTGAAATTGTAGATTTTAATTCAATGCCCAAAATTATGACGCACCATTTAACCTTAAGATTTCAGCAAGAAAATCACGTAGAAAAATGCTCATCTAATTAATCACAAAGTATCCTTGTAAACCTGATTTCGAAATTCTCAGAAGCAGCTCGGGGCTTTGCGTCGGAGAAACGGCAATAGGTTCGCACGCAATTACGTCAAACTGAAAACAATTGACGAAACGTGAGAGCGAAAATGTACCTTCCTTCCTTTCGCCATTATGGACCTAATTATGTAAACAAATCATAATGATTATCACCAGCATCAGCCCATACACGTCCCACTGCTGGGCACGGGCCTCGTCTACTGTTAAGAGGGTTTTAGGCCTTAGTCCGCCACGTTGGCCTAGTGCGGGATGGCGGACTACACACCTAAAAAATTCATAAGAACTTTTAGGTTCTTATGAATAGGTTTCGTCACGATATTTTCCCTCACCGTTAAAACAAGTGAAAATTTGTTGTAATACCCACATTTCTTCGAAAAGTCAGAGGTGTGTGCCTGTGGTGTGAACCCGCGACCTTCAAGATTCTCGACCGTGGCCCCAAACCTCGAGGCCATCGCTGCTATTAATTAAGCTATTATGGTTGTCTATCGAAATTAACTCGCACAAAGTATTTTCCTCAATAAAACTAATTATCACGTGCCAGTGAAACTGATATTTCGTCAGGAATTTTTAATTAGTGAAGTTGCTTGCCTGTGCGAGGTATTCAAAGAATTTTGGAGCCATACACTGGATTTTTACGCCGTCGATAAATATACAACAACCTTTGTGCATCCTGTACTGTATGTGATTGGGGTGTGTTCGGGTTGTGTGCTATACAGGTGTAAAAAAACCGTGATCGAAACCTTAGACAAGTGTATCTGCAATCACCGTAACTATTGCTTGTCTTTGCTTTCGATTCTTATACATCATGTATAATATCCTTAGCGTAGAGATAAAAAACAATGCATAATATTAACTCTGGAGTGTAATTGGTTTTTGCTTCAAAAATATCGGCTGTATCATTAAACTCAATACGTAATATAAAAAGTAAAAAAAAAACAGTACCTATTGAACAAATTTAATAACGTTAGAGCTCCTACAATTTCTATAATTTTCAAGAAATATCCAACTTCTTTCCACTCTAGTTGGAGATCATATAAGTACCCACCAATACATCTAATTATAGATATATCGAATAAATCAACATTACCTAAACAACATTGACCCGTCAAACAAAGGCGCACGCAAAGCAACGAAGCTCCAAACAGTACAGAAAAACATTTAGTTACAACAAAACGCACCGACACAAAACAACGATCATGTAAAGCGTATCTGACAATGAGAGAGAGTACAACACGATCCCTTTATATTCACACGTCGGTGGACAACAGAGTCGAGATCAAACGACGGCTGACGGCTGCCGGGCCACCGAGGGGCGCGGGGAAGGCAGCCGGGGGGGGGGAGGGGTTGAAGAGCTCTCCACAAACGTATGGAGAGATTGACGACTGTCCGACACAAATAATTTCAGTGTCGCAATGATTTTGCTCTCTTATACTTTATTTTATGCGAGCCCTTATTTATATGGAAAATTCTTGGAAATATTTCATTGGCTTTTCTGATCGTAAAGCCTGATTTATGCATTAAGGGCCTTTTGTGAACAAGTATGTTTTGCGGATTCGCTTGCTTTTCCACACATTTTGTCTGTTAACCTTATACGTATAAAAATGTATTCTGGTCGGGATTTTACACAGCCTGTATAAAAACCTGTATCTCTAATCTGTCTAAAATTTCATCGAAAGCATCACACGCATTTGCCTACATATATATATTAGAGTAGATACCAAAATAGGGTAGGAAGTGAAAAGGAATGGCGTTTGAATAAGAACAAAGGACTTCATTTGTTTGCGTTTGTTTTGTCGCGTATAACTCTGAACTTACCTATTAATTCAAATTATATATATTACACAACTTGAAACATACCTCTACGAGATTTGTCGTTCGCAACATCGACTACGCGACGTCCCTACGCTGCCGATTTGGTATACAGTGCTGCGCCGTTATTCACGCTGGCCGTGTAAAACGGCGGCCAGTTTACTTGCGACATAAACTGGCGTGCTAACTAACACGTGCACTTCGGTAGCGTGCTAACACGTGCATTTTGCAACGTCACGCTGATGTTTGTTCGCGATCTGGCTACGGCGCGTGTTTCCGCCCATTCCACAACGTGGATTTGTGATTATGATTCTGTCTCTGCTGTTGTTGTTATCGATGTTTTGCGTGTTATTCATATGTCTTTGGTTTATTTGTGGTTGAATGAACAAATATAAACTTGACAAAGTGGGTTACGCCCACACGCCTTTGATTGAAAATTCTATAACCGTCTCGACGATCTGATTTCATCGAACCTCTCGATCTATTATTCCCTCAAATCTTAGTCTGTGGGTACATATTTTTGTCACGCTGGCTTATTGTGGGATTTTTATATTACTTCAAGAAAAACACAGGAAAATCAGAATATTGGGATCGGTGGGTAATGCGGTACTATTCAAATAGAATATCACGCATAGGAAGCAGTTTCAAGTATGCGGTATCAGATCAGTAACTTTTATGACTTAGTAAAAAAAATCTGGTTAACTAAAATACTGTTGGTACAAATATATTTTTGCAGCAATGTAAGCCTCTATGTTTGTGAAAGACCATGAATAAAAAATAAGCTCCGAGTTTGTGCTGCAAAGGCTTCTAATTCAAAAAGAAAATAGCGTTATATTCTAAACAGTGTCCAGCAACTCCCTCGCCATTTTGCCAAACGACTCTCGAAACATTAAAAAGACGATTCATGCAAAATTTACGCCCGGCCCATCCATTTCCGCACCGCGTCACAAACATGAGAGCGGGCAGTGCGAAAGCGCGCAGGGTGACCTTAAACAACCGAAGATAATGTTATAAAACAATACACGACCGCAATAACCTCCTCCCTATCTTGTAAACTTTGAATTTCGCCTTCCACCACGGGCATAGACCATGAAATTTCATTATTCATTTGTTTTACATGTCTAAGTGAATTCTTACTTTAGCGTCATTGTAAGCAAAAATTTTTCTTTAGCGACAAAACCATGTAGTAGCGTATCCACTGCCGCTTTAGCAAAGCCCGATTACAAACGTTTGAGAAGAAAACCGTCGATATACAGCTAGTGGGTTAAAACCCGTTAAGTAGCTTAGTAAATAACTAAATGAATTTATTCATAGCGAAAATAAAGTTTTCCGTCCAGAAAAATGGGTTGTTTGTGGGCCCCATTATTCTGTTTAGAGAAATTCTTCATATATTAAATTCATTTATACTAAAATTTATTTAGTCCCTATTTTTCGTTTATTTTATTTGAGACCATGCTTTAAACAGACTGATTATGGAATTTAATTACCATTAATATTTGCCGACAAACTATAAATAAAATTGGGACAATACAACAATAACAAAATACTTAAATATTAAAATGTCACTTTAAATTTATAAAATACACAAAACAAAACGAAAATAAACTCCGTGATTGAAGCAAACAAAATTGTATTGCGGTATAATAGGTAATTAAAATGACATCCGTTGATAATTACTTGCAATCATATGTCGAAGTATTACACTCTACATAAAACCAATTACGTTGTGGTACTCTTTTTCATAAAATATTTAAAATTAATACATATATGGTTAGCATAAACATAAGTACAGGTACTAGTGTAACATGTTTTCTTTCATTGTCTCGAAGGAAGTGGCAGTACTGGCACTTCATTGTAAAAGTGGGGTAAAAAATGTTTGAACAGTTATACCAGGTAATAATTTGCCAAATTATGATAGTAAGTTCCACACTTCACTAACGGTCGCTATCTCTGTGAAATTACACTTACACTAGAGAATCTTCTTAGTGGTGCTGGAGGCGAATGTTGAGGATACCATGGACCGCGAAACGCACCAATGCATCAATTCTGGCCCAACTCCGAATAAAAACTCGCTTGTCCAGTATATGTCAGCAACGCATCCTTTCGTACTTCGGTCACACGGTGTGCAGAGGCGACGAAAGCCTCGAGAAATTGATTTTGGTTGGAACCACCGAAGGCAAAAGGTCACGCGGTCGTGCACCTATGAGATGGTCCGATCAAGTAAAAGTGTCGTCGTCCTCCAAAGTGTACACCGCCGTAAGAGAAGCGCTGGACAGAAACCGTTGGAAGCAGATCATCCGCTCCAGATGTCACCCTAATGATCACGAACCCTGACCACGATCCTCAGAAATGAGGGACCGACCAGAGAGAGAGAGAATCTTCAAAATCTTAGATCTCTCCACCTTGACAAGTTTGTAATGATCCGGCACGGAACAAAGCCCGTCCGATTGTCTCAACTTTTTGCATTATTTTCATTAAGGCCGTGATCTTGAGCGGAGTTTGTTGGAAACTTAATTTCTGATTTAAGTTTATACAGTTAAAAGTTGAAGTGAAACTAAATTAATAAGCGTCGGTTTCGTCCTGGCCCGCTTCAGACTTCGGACGGTTTAATGGGATTAGACAGTAATTTGTACTGTTCTTGTAATGATAATTGAGTTGAAATTATTCAGCACACGAGTAACATTCGCCGTGTGTGACTTTGTGCTCAAGAAAGTCGAGTTAATGATTCAAATGGAACTCCTGTTTTAATGTCATTTTCTTTGTATGGGGAATGAAGTTTCTGGGAGGAGTCTTTCGACGGTGACACAAACTCTATATTCATTTTCTGATAATTGTTATTTGTGTTGCTGTATACATCTCCCGTTATTAGCATGGGGCATAAAAACTGCCAAGGGGTATTTCCTGAGCATTTTTTAAAAATGTACAACTGCCTAGAATCTAGCATTTTTTTTAATAAATAATATTTAAATGTATCCAGAAGTCACACACATATTTTTTTAAATCATAACTATACAAGTCTTTTTTTCTATAATATTGAATTTTGTAAACTTTCAATGCAGGAATGAAAACCGCAATATCTCGCTCCAAAGCTAGTTCTCTTCAAACTACTTCACTGAAGCAGTCGAGTTCAGATGGTATTACAGGTATATTGATTATAATGCAAACCTCGTTGTAATTGAAGTGAGCGTTACGCAGACATTAAGCACCTTAATCATCCTCACAGAGTACATACCTCTTGCACACAAAGTATTTATGAAATTTTACCTGTATATACAGCGTGTATTTAGACCGTGATCGAAAACTGAGGCAGGTAATAGCGAGAGTGATCACAAACCCAGTGGCCATATTAAAAATCCCGACAAAAAATAAAAATTTTGACGTTTTCCATACAACCATCGGTGTTAAAAGTATGTGGTTTGTATGGAAAGCCTCAAAAATTTTATTTTTTTCGGGATTTTCTTTAATACCAATGGGTTTGTAATCACTATTAGTATTACCTGCCTCAGTTTTCGATCAGGGTCTAAATACACTCTGTATGGTAAATATTACTTTGTGGACAGGGCTAATGATGTTCTCTTATTTAAGAACTAATTAACAAGTAGCTCTGTTTAAGAAAATTTTTTAGAAGTAAACGAGTTGTAGAAGATGATTGTGACAATAAATAAAAAAAAGGATGTTTTGATTCAGGTTGGAGTTTGTGGGCCTGTAAATAACTGAGATTTATTAAATTAAATTAATATTAGAAATACAAAGTACGTGTAACAGTATTTATAGCAAAACAAAAAAAATAAACTCAATGTAAATGAAACCTTACGAAACAAAACAACGAATTTCTTAATTTAAACTTTGTGAAACTTGTCCATAAATAAAAAGAAACGCCAAGCGCAGAAATACCATTTAATTACACAACATTAAAAATTCACGTACAAAATGAATTCTGCGAGATAAAAACGTTTGATGAGTTAAACCATTTTTTATAATGACCGTTAAAGTATTGGAATTCCCGCCCACTCGTTAATTGCTATTTCAGACCGTTATTCTCCCCGCAAAAATAAGACTTTTACGGGCGGAAGTTATAAGAATAAATATTTTCACAAGAAAATGCTGGACGATTTTCGGTGAAATTTATAATGGTTCGTTAAATGTATGTGGCAGATTTATACTTTTTGGTTAGGAGCTAGTTAAGCAGGTACTTAAGAATAATCACGAAAATAGCAACATTTTTTTCTGTCTGATGCTATAACGATGTTATACATGTAACAACCCTTAATGATGGAATAAAAATATAAAAAAATATATGTAAAGATTAAATGTATAAAAATAGCAAGCGTTTAGTATTCTTAGATGTCTATTTCTACCGGCTGACGCTTTTTGAATAATAAACCAGATTAAAACCGACATTTAATTTAATCATTTTTCCAGTGCGGGACAAGCGATGAGACGCCTGACGCTCAAAGGTCTGCCACAGCGTGACCACGGGTACACGTGACGCCCCACCACGATGGCGCCGCACGTGGCACTCTTCCTCATCCTCTGCCTCGTCCAGGGGGACACCAAGACCGTGCTCCAGGATAAATTGGGTGAGTGACATAAAAAATAAAGGGTGTATTTAGAATGGGATTGAAGGCAGGGATAGCTTCGGTGACTGCAAATATATATGCGTTTAAAAATATTTGAAAAAAAAAATTGACTGAATACATTCTGTATACAATAAGGGAATCGAAAAAGTATCGATCGGTGAGAAACCTTACAGAATTTAACGTTATAAATTTACTTTAGACTTGGTAATTAAAATAATGTATTGTATAGGTGAGAAGGAATGAAGAGTTGAAACACAGTTTGATAGATGAGTAGTCATGTCTTTCAATTTTGCAGCTGTTTGAACGTTCCATCAAAGCATTTATAAAACTATGGGCTATAGTATTCAAAGCCGGTTTGTCTATTTTCCAAGCCGTAGTGGCACTCTAAAAATGTTAAAATAAACGGAAAAATCGTTTGGAGCTCGCTCTCCGTGCTCCATCGAAAATAAGAGTAAGTCAGTTAGACAGCCAGCGCAAAGGACTAACCGCCTTTGCGCGCCTTTAATGACCTTCTTTTGTGGATTATTTTTCTTTTGCCCTCTCTCTGTAGATTTTCTACTTTTAAACCTTCAATGCTGTTTCATATGAATTTTTAACTGCTTTTTTGTTAGTTTTAATGAATTGAGCAAGTTGGTATGGGCGGATATTTTTTATGCCGTTAATTAAAATATGCACGTGTGTCGAACACTACTCGGAACTTTTTATGGGTTGACATAAGGAGCAGTTTAGGGACCCTTATATGCTTTCATGGATTTACTGAGGTCGGTTGATCATGGTATCACAGGCTTTTGACTTTGTAAACAGAGTATGTAACTACAACTACGACACAATAAGTTGGGATATTAGCGCTTTCTAAGAAATTAGCCACAGAAAAACAACTTCTTTATAGAAAAATATTGTGTAATAACATTTTGCTCGAGGGCTCTTTTACGCACAAATGGTCCTTGATCGTTGACAATATTACTTTTTCCATTTGATATATGTTTTGTATAAATGAAATTCATCAAAAACCCCTCTGTTACCAAGAACACGTTCTGAATGGAGCGCTCGCTGTGTCAAACAATAGCAAACGCTGAATGCAGCCAGCTCCGTAGCTCTCAAATCTCATTTGGACAAACGAATTTATGTAGTCCGGCGTAATGGCCCATTTTGAGCTGATGCATCTCCGAACGGAATGGGACGGCCAAATTGACTCTTTAAAAGGTTGTTTTAAAAACGAATTGTGTTTCGTAATTTATAGTATTTTTGTTTGAAAATAATTGTGGCGAAATTAAAGATACGTTTATTGGACTATCTGTTGAGAATGGCCTTTTGGTAATGTGTTTACGTCGCGATTCTTAAAATAGTACCTATTACGTTTTGTTTAGCGTTGTTTCATTTTCAATTTGATTTTAGAAAACTTTGTTTTTAAGTAATTTTCAAAGGTTTTCGTTAAAAAAGTTTCTTACATCTTTCATGACTTATCAATCATTTATATTCAATATCTAATTATAATTAATATTTAAGTTTATAAAGCCATTGCGTTAATAACATGACACTATCTGGTAAAAGACAAAATTTATATTTCCTCTTAGAATAAGACTTCAAAGACGAAAAATATAAGTTAGTCACGGTATAGAAAATATTAGTCGTGAAACCTTAACCGGGCGCAAGCATACCTTTCTAGACTTATCCCATTATACTAACGAGTTTTAAAATAAAGGGACATCGTCGTAAACGGCTGCGGCAGTTTGATCGTTTGACTGCCGTTTCTAATAATAAAAAAGTTGCTTGGTCTTGGGCGAAAGCGTTTAAAAGCCATAAAAAGAGGCCCCGGGAGGGTTCCGTGCCAGCGATCAAAGAGGGCCTACTGGCTGCGATAGACAAACTGAGCTCATAGCGTTACGGGCCGCTTGATTCTCTACTCATGCTGATTGCCGGTGATTACTGATATGTATTACGTACATGTTGTTTTTCCGAATTTGAAATTATAATTCTTTCCTTCGTTTTTTTCTTGTTCGGCAAAGGAACAGTACTGAGGCAATTTGCGTACAGTTCAGTGCGGTACTCACTCTATGGTGCAGTCTGAGAGAACATTCATCACCGGCCCATGTCCCCGCAACTGCAGGGCAAAGGCGACTTCTACAACTGAAAGGTTTTAGGTCTCGATCTATCAGGTTTGGTTGGCTTAGACCGGGTTTGGTGGACGGAAAATTAAGTCACATAAAAATATATAGTCTATGGAAATTATTCTTTTCTCCTCTAAATAATAGGGAGACATATTCTGTATATTAACCCATGGGTTGATATACAGAATTTGATACAGCTAGGTTTTTTGTCACGAGTCCTGAACCTGTTAGACCACGGTTACATATTATATGACAGCATCCTATGAGAGTAAATTCTAATCCGGCTCGTGTCGGGCCACGGGACAAGCGCATTGAGTCCGCCGGTATACGACCACGGGGCGTCCCTCCGCCCTCCGAGTGACGGATCGCTCGCATCCATTCACAGCTAGCGAGTGGATTTGTCCATTTGTTTGCGGCATGATTATTTCTCGGCTAAATTAGGAGGGAGGTCTCCTCAATGTTGCTTCATTTGGCTTTGAGAGTATTAAGGCTTTGTTAATATGCCAGCGTTAACGTTTAGATAAACACCAGGGGTTGTTTACCCGTTTTTATTATATCGCCTTTTCTCGTCAATGCGGTGTGAAGTTGAATTTTGAAGTCTCATTTCTCACATTATACGATCGCTGCCGCTTTAACGGAACATCGTTAGTTTAACACTTAACAATAGAACAAGCTAGGAAGAAAGTCTTTAGAATTCCTTAGAATTCAAAGATAGATCTAAACGTCAACAAAATTTAGTCCAGTTTATATGGTACGAGTTGAAAAAAAGTCAAAAAACGAACGGCGTACATAATTTAAAATTGGAAGACGTGAATTTAAAACAGATGTCTCTGGTGTGCCGTAAACGGGAAAAATTCAAAGTTACTCCCGGTGTTGCCAACTTTTATTGCATTTAAATACGTCTGCGGTAATAAATCGATCGTTTTACGATCCAGCGCTGTTCAAAAATTGTATTTTTTTTACTTTACTCATGTAGACATAAAAACGCTTTTATTACTTTACAGTGAACGTCAAATTTTTATTGGTCGGTTTATCACGTGAGGGAGGAAAATCTAAGCGAATTATAAAGCGAATGCCTGCTGGTACGTTCCTAATATTCTTTGCATAATAGAAATATTAAATCAATTTATTCATACTCTACACAAGGCATGTACAACTCGAACAAGGCCATCGTGATCCATTAAAACCAATTATATTCAACTTTACGTTCGACGTAAATAAGGCCTTATATTGCGGTGCAATGCGACCTATTGACGGCTATAATTAACTTTTTACTACTAAAGCAACTACATATTATATGAGCGATCTGAATAGAAAAAAAAAACAAATACTATTTTTTTGTTTATTTAAGGAGCATAAATTTAATATATATATATATATATATATATATTTGATTAATAACTAGGTTGTATAATACAAATTAGATGAACGCGGCAAAAAGTTAAATGGGTTTACAAGTCATATGTACCACTCGAATAGAATATAATTAGAACCTTTGAGACGGTTTCACTAAATGCTTTCTGGATGCTTTATGATGGATTGGAGCGGTGAGCCATTCGATTTATGAATAATAACCAACACAGCATTACCAATTATTTTTCCAACCACATGTGTCCCCTTATGGAGCCATAAGTTTGCGGTAATTACTGCCTTCGAATAAATGCTGTGAAATACATCGCAAGCATTTATTTCTTTGACTTAAAAGAGATTTGGAAGTTAAAGATTTCCTAACCCAATATAAGAAAGTGTTTGGAAAGCAAAATAGACTTGTAGAGCAAAAAAAATATAAGTCTCTTAATATTTTAGCTTTTTCTTTGACTTCTTTCTGTACACATTATTTTACCCTATTTATTTTTCCTCTTTTACTACCAATTCTAAAGTTGCCTGTAAGATTTTGCCTAGAGCGATAAGGCCTTCTCTTGTTTTATTTCATAATAGTAAAATTTCGTCATCGTATTTTGTGTATAAACAAGAAAGATTAAATAAACAAATATTTTCAAAAACAATTAATGATAACACATTTCCATAGATTCGGCGGATATTGTAAAGCCAATTGGTATGATCAAAAGGCATTTGTTTCGCTTCCACAATTAATCTAAGTGATTATTGGTTAAAACATTTTTTATAGTTTAGCGCCATCTATCGGGACAAGACAGCAATACATTCTCGTTTCACGCTAAGTACGGTCAACAAGGACGATTTATAATGTAAACAAACTGGGTATGCAATAATTCGAGTGCAACACACGTAATGGTTGTATCGCGTGCCATTTCACCTTTTTAATAGCATACGCTTTATAGCAGATAGGTCATTTATCACGAGTTAGCATGGCTTCTGTTTGATAAGTTGGATATTTAAAATAAACTGTGTTAACAATACCAGAGCCGTAAATTTAATAGTAAAAGATTTTGATCGTTTGTATGTTTTTACTATTTGATATTTTCATCACAACACGGCTGATGAGATTAGAAAAGAAACAGACAGTATTTTGTTTGGAGACGAATGTCATGCAAGTACTAAATTAATACAAAACGAATAAAACAAACTATTTATAATATTGACATTTTTTTAATATAATTTCATAAACATAACATGTCCGTCATATTATATGACGTCACAGATCTTGCGGGTAACCTGGCCTGGATAGCTACAACCATTTAGAAAGTGTCAAAACTAGTAACCCATGCTAGTGCTGCTCGATAGCTAGGATAGCTTATTTGTAACAACAAGCCTAATTTTAGGCTTGCTTGAGGCTGTATTATGCTCTACGTACTACCAGATTTTATCCCTGTCCGAAAAGATCAGTATTCCACTTTCTTACGCAACACTCTTGAAGGAATATCTTATACCAAGATACTGACTAAACCTTTAATGACATCATTCTTATCATGAAAGTATGATCTTTGCAGTTGGTTCAATATCATTTTATAGCGTTATTGAATTGGACATTAACTATATATCCTCAGACAAGCACATACTGCAAAATTTTATACTACATGAGTAACATCATGTATTTTTGTTTACTGTTCGACTTAATGATTTATTTATGAATACATCATACTGTTTAATATTTTGGTATTTGACAAATAAGCCGATCGCATTGGCTTCGAATGAAAGCCTCAAATATAAGCGTGATTTACATAATGATTGTAATACCCATAATAATTATTTTATATCCGGTTATTGATACAGCTTTGGGCCGGTTACGGCCGCTCGCAGCGGTAAAGAGATTTTTGAAATAACGCCCTTTTTTATTGGACCATAAAAATTTGCCCGTTTGCCAGAGTTTTTATCTTGTTTTGGTTATAACCGAATGGACCGAGCATTCCTGTGAATACTAGCCATATTGGATACTAATATTTGAAAAATGTTATTTATAAGGTAAAGATAAATGTATCGGCATTCATATTTCTCCAATCATGTTTATGTCCCGTTTAATAAGCGTCATCTTGTTCCTGCTTACTTACCACCAGTCCTCAAGGCGGGCTAAAAGAATATTTGGGGTATTTATAGAAATTCTAAGCGGTATTTAAAGTATTGATATTTTGATCCAAATTTGTAAGTACAAAGATCTAGAAATTATAACTACCAAGATTCAAAATCATATGTTTTAATAAAAGAATAGGTCAAAAATATTTTAAATAGAAAGTCTTAAAATAACGAATGAACCGCGTTTTAATGGACACCGCAAAAGGATGGCTTGAATGTCCGAAGGAGATACCAGAAATATTATTCCCTGGGAATAGGCAATAAATTTGATTGGTGCGGAGCCGCGGGCGAAAGCTATAACAAAATCTGATGTAAAGTAACAAGCTCGCATCAAATCGACGCCAACAATCCTATAAACCGTTTGATCTCTATAAAAGCGAGTCACACTAATCAAAATAAAATTAGAGTGTTGTCAGGCAGCGGTCGGGAGCCAGCAGGCATGGCCCGCGGGGGACTATTCGGGTGATGTTCGCGACGCCACGGTATCTCGCGACAGCTGAAATTTTCGCATACTCAGCGAGCTTGCCACTCGATTTGCAGTAAAATTGACCGAACATACTGTCGGATAGTGCAATCATATCATTGAGTCGTTTAGCACTGATATGTCGTACGTCGTTCACATAGGGTAATCGAGCAGAAAGAATCGGGGATGGTATTGAGAATGCTAAGATACGTTTCTGCAAAGTTTTGAAATTTAACTTATTGAGTAATTTTAACATTAGGGACCCAGCCTAAACGAGTTCATTTATTAAATATTTATTAATTGAATTGAAAGGTGGATAATGGAAGTAATTTTATACAATAGCAGACTGTTTTTTTTTGGACTAAAATATTTGATTGAATATAAATAAGGAAATCCAAAGACCATGAATATACGTATAATATTGACTAAACATAAAGGTGTTTGTCCATCCATTCGTGTCAGTTATCACCATTATCTAATGTAAACTAGATAAAGTGTTTGTGTTTAGAGTAATTCACATTACACTAATGGGACAGCACATTCTGTTGTGTTAGGACATGTTGACATTTGCTAATTAAATACTTATTATTAATGTTAATAGTGACGTGTATTCCGTGCTATCAAATGGGTAGTATTTATTATTGGGTATAGTGGTGGACTATGGCCTAAACCCTCTCTATGGTAGAGGAGACCCGTGCCCAGCAGTGGGACGTATATGGGTTGATGATGATGATGATGATTGTATTGGGTTTCGAATTGTCTGATCATTAAGATTTCCTTACATTCACGTGTATTCAAACCGTGATCGGAAACTTAGGCAGGTAATAGCCAGCAATGTGGCGAATATGGGCTGGTAATGATGATCATGACAGGTATAAAAAAAAAGCATTTAAAAACAGCGCTACGTAGTCTAATGACGTAGTATCTCCTTATTAACAAGTTAATTGGGTCTTAAAAAATAATGAATACTTACATTAAAATGCCTCAACAGATCATTTAATTAATTATTAATTCGAAAGAAATATTCCTAGAAACAGACACTTAATTTCATTAATAAGCAAAATACTTTTAATGAGCAGCACTTTATTTGATAATAACATAGAAAGAATTAAAATTTATTTGCCATAGAAGTTATTTCGGGCGGCGCTGTTACGTTAAGGACTGCCTACGACTGTTGAGCAACAAAAGCGGTTATAATTTATTAATGATCCCGATTGGCTGTTAAAGAGAAACTTATTTCACAATCCAAACTTATTTTATACGAAGAACTGGTTTTACCTGGAAATGTCCTAATCAATTTTTCTTACCGGACCCATACACCTTCAATAATATTGATCAATATTCTGATTGTTCAATATTATTGAACGTGTAGGGATAATATTGAAGCATGCGCCGTGATTGAGCAAAAGATTGATGGAGCTTAATTTTTATTGATCAATATTTTTTTATTGCGCTGTGTAGGGTTAATATTGCGCAATATATTTCTTTTTTTTTTCTTTTCAACAAAATCACCAGCGTGGCTGCCGCCAAAACTTCGTCGTCAGGCATGTTGCTCGCACGAAAATATTGATCAGAGTGGTTTATCAATTTTATTGATAGAATTTATTGAACGTCTGGAATCAAAGGGGGTGTTCAATATTATTGAACAATAAAAAGATTGTTCAATATTATTGTAGGTGTATGGGGCCCCTTACGAAATCTTTATCAAGTTGTTCACTTGTAAAGGTATTCTAAATTTAAATCTGTTCTTTTCATATTTCGAAGTTTGTCGAGACTAAATACAACGGTCGCTTTAAATGCATACTACCATATTGTTTAAATTTACAAGCCAGGATGTTGCAATTGGTGTAAAAAATCTCAAAATAACCATTAGAATATTTCTTAGATCGATTAATTTTGAAATAGTACCTTAAGTTGATATTTCTGTACCATTATTTCACTCCACGGCAAAGTTTGGAAGATCCAGATGTGAAAAGTTTATGCAAGACGTTGATATAAATTCATTGGCTATAAATTTGAATGTTACTTCAGAAATTCTATTATCTGCCGCTATTATTATCCAATGTTCTTGCGTAAGATTTCTCAAGTTTTCGTGTAATAGGGCTCATTGAACTAACATTCTACGTTTTAGATTAATATGTAATGAACTAGTTGCTGACTTTTTAATTTTTAGAGGACTTATACGGAACGTTGCTTATACTTTAATGATATTGAGGAGTAAATTATACTTTATAATTAGCAAAAATAATTTTTCGAGTCTAAGTGAAAGTGAACTATTTTAGGGTCGATGGTTTCAACTACTCATTACGATAACTTATTCATACAATTTATATTAGTTACTTAGTAGTTAGTATGAAAAAAGGCTACAAAGAAAACTACGGACCGTAAACATTCCCAATGATTAATATCAGGCTATCTTCGAGGTTACTCCTTTGTCCGTCCAAAAACCGTCAATCGGTATAGAGGTTATGAAAATGAAAAACAATATGTACTTTGATCAGATTTTTAAAATAGGCTCAAAGCGAACTGAATATGAATAAATTATGAAAGATGATTGCATAAAAATTAATCCATAAATAAGTTGAATTCTACGCCCTTTTAATAAATGGAAATAATAATAAACTTACATGTAGTACAAAGTTTATATAGTAATTTTAACCAAATTACGCTTTTGATACCAAATGTAAAATATTCAATAATAACAGTATAATAGAGATGTAATGTTTGAAACTAGTGTCATTAAGCCGGCAATTTTCGGTGAGATTGGTGTGGTTGGTAAAAGTTTGTTGTTATTAGTGTTTCAAACTCCGCCGACGGGTATTTAGACGATTATAAATATTCGAATAAGTTAATACTATTTTCGAGATCGCCTCAGAAATGAGGAGATCCGTAGGAGAACTAAAGTAACCGACATAGCCCAACGGATTAGCTCGTTGAAGTGGCAATGGGTCGGCCACATGGCGCGGAGAACTGATGGCCGATGGGGCCAGAAAGTTCTCCAGCGGAGGCCACGTACAGGAAAACGCAGCGTGGGACGTCTCCCGACAAGGTGGTCGGACGACCTTGTTAAGGTCGCGCGACGTCGCTGGCTGCAGTTGGCTTCCGACCGGTCCCGGTGGAAGTCATTGGGGGAGGCCTATGTCCAGCAGTGGACCACGATTGGCTGATATTATGATGATGATGATGATGAATACTATTTTCCATGATCATTACTTTATAATGATTACAGTCGGGGTAACTTCAGTTAATCGACACATTACTGGAAGATTATTTTGACACCGTGGGACTATTGTCTAGATTATAGCTTGTAGAACGAGAGGCTGCGGATTTGATCCCCGCACCGAGATAAATGTTTACTTAATTCGCAGATAGTTTTCGTTGTGAGGCCGAAAAGTCTCTCGTACTTTCTGATAGCCGCGTCTTAGCACTAGTAGTTTAGTGTAAGGTCAGAATTGTCGATATGATAGTAGTTTGTATTTAGTTTTCTTGTACTAGGCGAGTGACCTGTGATTTATTAAGATTGATCAAATTATCTGTTTCTGAAATTGCGTCTTCCAGGAAGTAAAAAGCCACTTCAAATACCTCTTATACAAGGCCAATGAATAGCTCACTATCTGTTGACCTAATTTCTATCTCGTTACTATTGTAAAAACGAAATATATTCTGTTTGTAAAGCGATATTCAGCGGTAAAATCTCGACATGGACTATAAAACGTTTGAATCTATTCATAATGGAACGTGAATGTATCTTAAATCAAAGAGCCAGTCCTCCCCCCCTCCCCCTGGCAGGGAGACAGGGGAGATTACAGGCGGGAGTCGATTACGCCGGTAATTGCCGGCAGCATCACCAAACCATTACACTTCACTGTAATCTTTTAATCTGTTCGTCTCTCGCTTTGCAGTTTACTGCTGTTTGGATTCCGCGCAATTGGTACACTTTCAGCACAAATAAAGGGGTTAATGAAGCTTGCAAATCGGTCGGCAAGTCAAGGTTTTTCGAGTGGGGGCGGCTGATATTTTTGCGCACAGATAAAGTTGTGTGTGAACTGATGTATAAAATATATAGCTATTAAATTTCCAACAAGAAAGAATATCGTCTTATAGCTGTATAAAAACGGGGTATAATAAAATTTCATAGTATTCTTTCTGAGTGAATATTTTTTAAAAAATGATTTTATATTTTTATAAAGTTACTAAGTAAATATACTTGGGGGTAATAAACGTACGCTGTATAAATACATTCTAGACAGAACCACTAAAAACACTCAAATAAAGCACTTGCGGACAATGCGCTCTCTCGTCCCGAAGCACCGCGTTCAACAATTAAGAGACGGCACGGAAGACGTGTTTTTCACTAAAATACAGAACAAATCTGTACAGATTGAAATGAAAATATAAAAAAGCCAGCACAAAAGGGGCAAGAGTACGAAATTGTCCCGGACGATGCATATTGCCGTTGGGAGACGTCGCCTGACGTCCGACGAACGCAAGCGAAATTCGCTCACCGCGCCCTCTGCACAGTTCTGCACCAACCGATGTACAATTCCGTTGTTATGAGACGGTACTTCATTCAATTTGCTCTCAGTACGTATGAGTGCAAAGAAACTCATTAGTGGTGGATGCCGAACAAAGGAATTCCTATTTTGACTCTCTAATTGGCAGTGTTTGAGAGTAGTGCCGATGTTGGGTCAGCAATAACGCTGAGTATACTTTAAACTATCATTTTGCATGTTGCTTGTATTGCTTGAAGCACTGCGTATAACAGAATGTAGCACTTTTAAAATAATAATATAAAATTGTCTTTAGTATATGAGATTATTTTTTCAGCAAAGCAAGAATTCTGTCTAGGAGCAATTAAATGTACTATTAACAAAGGGTCTATATTTTCGGAATAATGCTATTTTGATCGTCATAAATAAAAAGTTTTTTAAGAATTACGAAAAATAGAAATCAGTTATGAGATGTGAATAATATGAGCATTCGAGAAAGTAATAATCACTGCAAAATAATTAATGAAGTGGTTTGCCATCTCTCGTTTTACATTGTACTTCTCGCAACTGGTATCCAAACGAGTAAATAAATAATTAAGCAACTCCACGCCAGTACTATATCTACTGAGAGATCATTTTCTCTATCGTGGCTGCAATGCGCTAATTATCAGGTGCACGAATCCCTCTTCGGTGAAGAATAGGGGCACACATACGTTGGTTAGATTTAATAAATAATTCTATATATAGAATTCACATCATTCACCGGTCGCTAGTTGTAGTTATCTTCAACACTGTTCAGTCTTTTCGTATTAACATTTAAGAAATTGTTTTCAATTTCGAATAATTTTATGATTTTTTTTTTAATCAAAATGATGTCTCAAGAGACTGCGTCATCATCATCATCAACCCATGTACGTTCCACTGCTAAGCACGGGCCTCCTCTACGATTGAGAAGGCTTAGACCTTAGTTGTGCCTGAGATGAATATATCTGAACATTTCCAAAGCCATGGTTTGTCTTACTCGTGCAGTTGAACTGGGGGTGCTGTCAGCTCGTAGCGGCCGCCCGACCTCGCTCGCCTAACCAAATTGCATTTTGATTGTACTCAACCGATTTACACGCGGTTGGACACAATTATTTGACATTATTACTTTTTATTACAGCGGAAATGTCATCTCGGCGTGCCACGCTTCAGATCATACCGCCGTGTAATTCCTCAACGATATTTCGGGCCAGGATATGAAATATGGATGGAATTGTTGATGTGTTTCTTGTGGATATTAGGGATGTGGCATTTGTAAATCACACATTGATGATTCAATTGTGTATTATTATGAATAAGTAACATATTATGCAGATTTGACATAGATGATTACCTTAGTGATCTTGGGTTTTAAAGTTAAGTAAGGGTTGATGACGTCATACCGAAGTAATATGTTTGCGGGCTACCCCGAGGTTCCGAAACAGTAACTTTAAGCGCTTTTCTCTCAAAAAAAGCGTGTTGAACTAAGAGCCCACACCACTCAAATGTTGAGGAATCAGTTTTAAGTGGGCTATGTAGATAGGAAAGTCTAAGCGAAAATGAGAGCAGAAATGCTCTTCTGCCTATCGCTTCGGGAAAAAGGCTAACTGCTAGTAAATTATTCTCTATCCCTTCAGGGATCGGGGTACTCACACCTATATAGACAGCCCTGTGGCGCAGTTGGCTAGACACCAACTTGCGAAATCCCCGCACCGAGACAAATGTTTGTGTGATCTACAAATATTTGTTTCGGGTCTGGGTGTTTGTGAGAGGAAAAAAGTTTCTCGTTGTGTCTGATACCCACGACACAGGTCTTGTAACCTAGTGTGGGGTCAGAGGTATGTGACTGTTGGGTGTATTTATTTCTTAATTTATTTCTATACACATATGTACACATATTTCTACGTAGCCATGGCAACATTAAATATTGACAGCGCTTTATTAGATGACATTATCATTCTTTTCAATATCGAAAAACCATTATTTTGGCAAATGTTGAAACCAGTTTGTATAAAATTTCTATATAATGGCCGGCCAGTAATCAATTGCTAATGCCGCCCGTTCATTTTGTTTGACTGGGTCAGTGCGGTTGGTGTAACTACATGTATATATGTATATCTGTTCACCGCGTACATGAACAAATAAATGTGGAGAAAATATAGGAAGTACCTAGTAAAGTAGATGATAAAATGAGGTTTTTGGATCATCATCATCATCAACCAATCTTAGTCCACTGCTGGACAAAGGCCTCCCCCAATGACCTCCACAGGGATCGGTCGAAGGCCGCCTGCAGCCAGCGACGTCCTGCAACCTTTACGAGGTCGGCCCACCATCTGGTCGGAGAACGTCTCAAACTACGCTTCCAGTTTTGAGAGCATTGGAAGATAACAGGATATTTAATAATCTTGTCCAGAGATAGAGTATTGACAGGATAATATTATGTAGATCATTTGTTATCTGGATTCTTCATTCATTGAATTCGGTATTAAAGTGGCGTTGTTTTAAAATTAATGATAAAATCTGCAAACCGCACGTCTTATCTTCTTTCAAATTTACTAGTAATTAACAGGAATTTTAATATGGAACTAAGAATTTATTCTATTTCGTATGAACTCTTACAAGACCTTCCCTATACCTTCAGCGTGAGATTTTTATTCTACGCATTGGCCTATTCGTGTGTATTAACAGTTATAACCGCAATTCTTAACCAGAGGGACGAATCGTAATAGCTGTACCACGACTGCCTACTTAATATAACTTGTTAGATTGATACCGTTAAAAACCCAGCAAAGGTTAACGCCAAACCCGATCCCAACAGAATAAGCAAATTTTAAATGAGCGATTATTGGAAAAGTAATTTCAATAAGCTATAATGAAAAGTTGTAACACATTCCCTGCACCATCGTCAGTAATGGGTTAGGCCGTTCGGCAGCTCGTTTACCCATGTTCTTGGGACAACCGAGCCCGGAAACAATTAAAACAAATTATATTTAGTTAATTGGCGATTTTACATCACATTTACATTTATTACGCCGTCGATGCCGGTTATATCCTTTGGGATCGCTTATGCTATGGGAGGCTATGGGATTTTTATAAAATATTTTTCAATGTTACGTAATGGCTATGAAACCAGGTGAGAAGACATACAAGTACTTACTTACATAACGTGTAAAAATTTAGACACTGTAGTAATAACTTAAGTAGAATATACAAAGAACTGATGGTCTAGGTCTAAGTAGTGATGGTGAATCTCGGCGATCGTGGTTTTAAACACCTTCTACACCGCAATTACTTCGAAGCGATGTGCATATTGATAATGAATGATTACTTTAACGGTGAAGGAAGACATCGTGATGACACTTATAATCTCAAAAGTTGTAATTTTATTAAGTGTGTAGTCCGCCAATCCGCACTAGGTCGGCGAAGTTGATTAAGACCTAAAACGAGTGGCAATTGCAGAGGCGGCCCGCAGTGGGGCGTATATGGGTTGACAATAATGATAAACACAAGAATTCGAGCACAACTTTAAAAAGGATACTCGTCTGAAAAGATCCTGTAATAGTTTCATTATAAAGACATCTAATTTATACTCATAAGTAGTTTGTCTAGTATACCAGGAACCCTCGTACATAAATAGACGGTTTCAGGAAAAAAGCCCTTGCCTCCACACTGGACTTTGAAATTTGAGTAGAGATTATACTTGTTCAGTGTTCACTAATAATAACACGTGTAGGAAACCTTTGCATTTAATAGGTATTAATATATTTCACACAAAGCCAATTATGGTCGACAGCACGCAACACTGCTAATTATACTACATTCAGTTTCGTTTCTCGTTGTCGCTATAACTCTCAGGATTGTATTATCGGAACTATAGTCTTCTTCTTCTTCATCAACCCATATACGCCCACTGCTGAGCACGGGTCTCCTCTACCATTGAGAGGGTTTAGGCCATAGTCCACCACGCTGGCCTAGTGCGGGTTGGGAAATTCCTAAGAACTCTTACGTGTGCAGGTTTCATCACGATGTTTTCCTTCACCGTTAAAGCAAGTGATAATTCATTGTGAATACACACATAACTTCGAAAAGTCAGAGGTGTGTGCCTGGGGTTCGAACTCGCGACCGTCGAGATTCTCGACCGCGCGCCCAAACCTCGAGGCCATCACTGCTCTTCTCGGAACTCGGAACTATAGTGGCAGAGGAATATTAGAAATGCTTAGGTATATAAGGAGATCGGTGATAAGTTGATATGTTTTATTCACGTTACCTTTCTGCGGTAAAGTAATTCTTCTCACTTCAGTAATCAGAATATAGTGTAGCATTGCAATACTATTAGTCTGTTGGTTTATTCGTTTTTGTACATGACTAAATTCTTAACCAAAGTAATAATATGGAAGTCATTAAAATTCTTATAAGAATAAAGTAAGTTTTGCCCGGATTCAATCGTTGAGTGAAGTAAACAATCAGCATGCTTCACATGAATTAAAAATAAACAAGACAATAGCGTCGCGACAGTGCCTTCAACCAACTAAGTTCATTACAAATTGCAAATTTAGTTCGAACCAAGTACCCAACAGCATCTAAGTTTGTAACTTGCTTATGTTAATTTGTATTAACTTTTATTACCGAGATGCTTTTAAACGGCTTCCATTTTATATTTGGAGTTTTTAAATAAACAAAAGTTACGCGGGGGAATTTGGTTCGAAGTTTTGCCCGGGACGTGGCACGGCTTTTCATTAGGCTAGCCGGGTTTATGGCATATTTTGATGTCTTTTAAAACCGCTTGTAATATCCCCCTCGTGACTTGTAGTTTTGTGGTTATGCGACCTTGAAACGAACGGGCTGATGGTCGTTAAGACCTTTAAAGGCAGTCTCGATTACCACATTAGATGTTCTGAATAATTGGTATTTCAGTTTTGGTACAGATTTTTTGGCCTGTTTATTTATGACCTTATGATTATTTAAATGATATTATTATACGGGTCATTTTTTAATGAATTTTTCAGTGTGCTAAGCAATTTTGTCTATGTTCAGCAAAATAAAATATTCAGTCCATTTCGCTACAAATAGCTCGTACTAATCAGCAAGTTTGGGTATTATTTTCTGCTTAAAAAATATTTCTAACTCTATAATTATTGGACTAAAAGTAGAGAACACGAAAAGTCCATACGATGCAAGTATTTCTATTCTAAGCACTGCGGATTGCTAAAAATATTCCATAAAATAAGAATTGAGAACTGATCAAAGAATTATGACTATAGCAAACAATAGTTGCAGTCTTTCCTCCGTGTTTTGAACATGACTACGCATCTTGCACTCCACGATTTTTCATATCTAATGTTGCTATTTATTAGTTGTTTGATCAATTTGTTGGTACGACAAGTGCAAGCAATTTTGCACCCTGTAGTAGAAATTGCATTTTTTTACCATAAGAATTAGGTAAAATATCAGGGCAATAAGCCCACGAAAGAAGCGTTCCTACATTCATAAAACATGAAAGTTTAAATATAACCACACTGCTTCAGACACATGGTTTGATGCATAAAATGCACGCGATGTGCCATCCCCGGCTGGAATGCGGATAGATCCAAAATATCTGGCTATTTCGAGACCGCTGCTTTTTGCATGTCGGAGAACATGCTCTAGTCACAGTAGCTCCGAGTCGGAACACTTTTTTAATCTGCACACTTTTTGTGTTTAGATGTTTTAGACTACGCTCAAGGGATATTTTTGTCGTATTTTTACACAGCTTGGGAAGTTAGATTCAATTGTTTTTCTACTTTTTTTATTGTTTTTTTTTTTTTTTAATAGAAAGAAAGTACTAGGTTTATTAAAACAGTAATTTATCTTTTTAACTGAAAACCACCGATAGGTGTGTTATCATTTTATCGAGTTATCTATCTACCCTTTCACAAATTATTTCTTTTTATATTTCTACAAACTATTTAAAGCAAAAACAATAATATTTATAGAATTATGAAACTATGACGTAACTTAAATAATGAAATGTGAATTTTTACTCTCTACATTTCCATAGTACGGCGTCTCCAAACAATCGCTCACACGGCTCACAAACTCACAAAGCCGGCGTTTACGATAAAAATACGGAATTCATTACACGGAGCGGGTACAAGCCGCTCAATAAATCATATTTTAAAACAAACCCTATGGTAATAAAATTGGCAAGGAATTCGGAAGAGCGAGCACCGAACAATAATTTATTCGCGCGGCCAACGCAAGGTCTGCGATGAAATATTGCGAACAACGGCGACATATTTACACTGTGTACAATTGTTTAACGTATAAAACGTCGCGTGCTTTGTTACCTGTGAAATGTGTGCCAAACAGATTACACAGCGCGTTCTTTCGCTCATTATTAGTATTTTTATCACGCCCAACTGGAATTTTCTGTATGGAAATGTTTATTTTTATTTAACCTCTCGAATGGAAATAGAGTGCTAGTTAGTATTTCGTTCATATTAACTGTAATTCTAAAGAAAATTTTACGATTCAGGCCCATTTTCAAGTAGGTTTTGACGATGGCCGGTCCACTGTTGTGCATCACCAGGCAAGAATAAAATCTTGTTAAAGAGTGCACTTCTGTTCAAAAGAGGAAAACTAGGATAACGATAAGTTTGTGTTGCTATGTGGACTGCTACACTTGATCCTTTCTGCGACAGGTTTATTATAAACAAACAAAAAAACAAAGAAACCACAAAGTGAGGAATAGTATAATAGATGACAATAGTAACATATTACCTATGTCTAGTTAGCGAAGATGAAAACTTAACGCAATCATTGTCTTTGTTACATTGTAGAGTTTGGCTAACGATTGACCTGTTTCCAGCAACAATAAATACCGCAATAAAACACTGGATAAAAGATGAAATACCGATGCTGAAATCCAATAAATCGCTAGCAATCTAGGATCAATTCAATGCAACTAGAATGCCACGTAATGCAAAATGTAGGTGTAAGCGGGTAAAATCTCGGGTGATAGCAAGTTTATGAATAAAAATACATGACAACAGTATTGTAGCGAGTGTACGGACTGAATGCGCTGTAGGACAGTAACTGGGGCAAGCGGAGCGAGCAACGGCTGGGGCGACCATCAACACACTATCAAATAATCCAGACTATTTTTAATATAACCTAATCTAATCTCTAGCTTTCATTATTCTTCTCAGGGCAGGTCGTATTCTAAGGCCAGATTCATGCTGTCGTTGAAATTAAAATTCGAAAGTATCAATTTTTTTTTAAATCTTTGTACTTGCATGTCTATTTTTGCCTATCAAAACATCGTTCTAGTCTTTTGTATATTTCTATCAAAAGTTTCAGCGATTTACGTGCAATTTTATTCTTAACACACATTACTTCTTACATTTTGTTACTCTAAGGCAGTGGTTCCCAAACTTATTTTGTTTACTGCCCACTTTGAGAACAAATGTTTTTTTTGCGCCCCTATTTTTTCACCTATTTAAAAACCACTATAACTTCAAATTAAATTAACTAATTATTGTTACCTATATTTGTATATTAACGGAGATTTTTAAACGAATCTTTTACTATAACCCGCAACGTGAAACCTGAGCGCAGTAGGTAACATACAACGGCGCTTAGTTCTCAAGTTAACTCTTACGGGCTCCACCTGCCAAATAAGAATGATTATTCGTCTTTGCACAAGTACTAATAACTATTAAAATGCGAAAGTGTGTCTGTTGCACTTTTTCTTTGTTTGTTTGTGTCTTCTTTCATTACGAAACGGAGCGACCGATTGACATTATTTTAATTTTTTCTATATTCAATAAAATGGGAGAGATATACGAACTACGCGGAGAGAAAAATAGAACCGAGTTTGATCAATCTTTAATTCGTATTAGTTGACGTTCACAAGTTGTTGTTGAGAGTCGAAAGTCCATGCAGCCGTTGTCTAAGAGGCCTCCTAGCTAAATAAAATTACAAAACACCCCCCAGGCCTCTACACAACGCCCCCATTTTCTTTCTGGGTCTCTTACCGCCCCCCTTGAGACCTGCAGCACCCATAAGGGAGCGTTATCGCCCACTTTGGGAAAGACTGCTCTAAAGCATAAATAAGAGCTTCTGATAAATTACCAATAATTATCACTCAATGTCATAGTCGTTATATTTTTTCCACTGCGTCAAGTACATTTTGTCAGAGTGTAGTATTGGCTTGGATGAACCTTTCAGTTCATATTATAGTCTAGTCAACATGTTCAAAAACGTGTTAAATAGAAATAAAGCTCCTAAAAATATGAGCGATGGCTCATTCGATTCGGAATGACGTCTAGAAAAATGTTTTTGAAGGGTATATTAGCACATAAAAAATTGCAATTGTTATTAACAAAATAAAAAAAATAAAAAAGGTATTTAGTTTTTCGTTAATAACTTAAAAAATAATAATATTTAAGGAATTTTGAAAAAAGATCCTGAAAGAGGAGAAAATTTCCAATAAAAAAGAAATAACTCCCGGAACTCTATCTATATTATTTATATTATTTTTTTTATACTGAAAATAGAGCTCCGCGAGGGCGTTACGGCATAGGCGCCGCCTAAAAAGCCGGTATATCACCTAAAACAATTTATTTTTAATATTAAATGACAATTTAAAAATTTGAAAAAATTTTGGTGTAATGTAGACACTTGAACGAAAAAAACCTCGGTGACAAAAATTTTTTTTGTCGATTTTTCAAAAAGTTACATCATTGTTAATTAACTCATTTTTTTCCAATCTCTGTTTTTATAAATTACGGCATAACATTTTTAATAACTGATCTAAAAATCTTTTCGCTTCGTGGAGCTCTTCATGTTTATGTACCTTATAAAGTTATGCAAAAAAAATTAATTTAAGTTAATTATTTTGTTAATTATAATTTTTTTAAATGAACTAAAAATGAAATTTCTAAAAAATGTTATTAAAAAAAATTTTTTTTGGTAATGTATTATTATTGCTGTTTTTGCATCTAATATAGGTATTAATTATCATCGGAAAAATTTTTTTTACGTCATTTGTTAAGAAATTATTTATAAACAAATAGACTATTTTAGGACTTTTAAAAAAAATCTTTTTAACATATTATAGCATAGGTGCAATTATGATTTAAAAAAAAAAAAAAATTCTTAAATATTTTTTTTTATATTTTATAATCGTTTTTTTTATATTTCAATTGTTTAAATAATTAGTTCAGAAATTATATTATTCTTAAATATAATCACTGACCCTTTTCAATAGAATAACAGAGAAATATTTTTTTTTTATAAATAAATTAATTGCTTATTAATTTAAAAATTTGTTATAAACAAATAATATTAACCGTTATATTTTTTTTCGAAAACTTCAAAAAATTACAAAAACAAACATATATAAAAAAAGTTTAGAAAAAATTTTTTGTAATAAAATAAAAAAAAATACAAAAAAAAATTTTTCTTAACTTTTTTTATATATGATTGTTTTTGTAATTTTTTGAAGTTTTCGAAAAAAAATATAACGGTTAATATTATTTGTTTATAACAAATTTTTAAATTAATAAGCAATTAATTTATTTATAAAAAAAAATATTTCTCTGTTATTCTATTGAAAAGGGTCAGTGATTGTATTTAAGAATAATATAATTTCTGAACTAATTATTTAAACAATTGAAATATAAAAAAAACGATTATAAAATATAAAAAAAAATATTTAAGAATTTTTTTTTTTTTTAACTCTTTCAGGTTTGGTGGTTAGTTTTCAAACCACATATTTTTTGTTGATAAAAATTTATTTCAACGACATCTATCGAAGATCTGCTGAACTTTTATAGTTCATTAAATAATTGTTTATGGTTTGTTACAACCTTTTTACGCAAAAGCGCGGGAATTATTTTTATTTGCTTTTTTAAAAAAAGAGTGCAGTGCTATTTTTAGAACAGGACACTTTAAAATTTAATAATTAAGGTAAGAATGTTTATTATTTCATTATTTTTGAATTTATCGTTTATTTAATATTTTATTAGTAGATTTATGATATAAAATAAAGTTTACCGTCTATATTTTTTACAAAAAACGTAAATAGTAAGGTGGTTAATTTACTGACCACCGTGACTGTAGTAGGTTTTCTTTTACTTATTTCGTGTATGTAGTTATATGTTTTTTTTTCAGATGCCACGTGTACTAAATGAACGTGAAATTGAAAAAATCCTTCTTGAAGATATTCCTTCAGATTGTGAAAGTGTTTGTAGTTTGGAACCAGATGAAGAATTTTATGATAGAGCACAGACTGTGATGGTGCTCGGCGATTCACCCCCACAGCATCCAGGCCTTGAAGGTGATATTAAGTTATATGAATTAGCCAGCACTTCAGACAGTGAAGTAACTTCTAGCAGAGCTTCAAATGGTACTGTAGTTAGGGAGCCAAAGTGGAAAAAAAACTATAGAATGGAAGACCTGAGTGAGTATACAGGCGATGGATGTATACCACATAATATATTAAATTTAACAAATGTCACACCTACACAGCTATTTCGGTTATTTTGGTCAGAGGATCTTTTAGAAATAATCTGTTTTCAAACAAATTTATATGCCACGCAAAAGGGTAAACATTATATACCTACTACACCTGAAGAAATAGAAATGTTCCTTGCCCTTAACTTGGTGATGGGTATAAAGAAGTTGCCTAGCTATAAAGATTACTGGTCTTCTGCTCCTGATTTACGTGACCCTTATATATCATCTTTTATGCCACTTAACCGCTTTAGCTGGCTCCTCAGCAACTTGCATGTTAATGATAATAATCTCATGCCTAAAAAAAACGATAAACATTTTGATAAGCTTTATAAAATCAGACCTATGTTAGACGTACTAAAAAGAAATTTTGAAAAAAATTATTACGCATCTCAAAATGTAACTATAGACGAAAGCATGATAAAATTTAAGGGTCGTAATTACTTGAAACAATACATGCCAAAAAAGCCTATAAAACGCGGATATAAAGTTTGGATGAAGTGTGCAGAATCTGGATATTGTTTAGATTTCGAAATATACACTGGAAAAGTAGGTAATAACATACAAATTGATCTCGGTGGAAAGGTTGTACGTCAATTTTGTGCTAACTTGAAACATAAAAATCATCGAGTATTCTTTGATAATTATTTCAATAGCTATTCTTTACAAGTTGATTTGCGAAAAGATAATATATTGGCTTGTGGGACTGTCAATTCTAACCGTAGACATTTACCAAAATTAAAAGAAGACAAAGACTTAGTACGAGGACAACATGATTACAGGGTGAGTGATACGAACGTTGCAGTTCTAAAATGGAAAGACAAAAGATCAGTTTATATTCTTACCAACTATATAGATCCGAGGAAGACTGGTGTTGTTACTCGCAGAGAACGCAATGGAGACAGGAGTGAAGTAGCTTGTCCTGAAGCTATTATACGCTACAACAAATGTATGAACTACGTAGACAAATTCGACCAACTGAAAAGTACTTATGCCATCGACAGAAAGTCTCACAAATGGTGGCATCGAATATTTTTCCATTTTCTGGACTGCGCTGTCATAAACTCTTATTTGTTATATCGGGAACTTCAGAAAGAACACCATCCAGAATGGGATCAATTGGATACAAAAGACTTTCGTAGAAGTTTATTCCAAGGAATCTTAGCCCCAGCTCAGGCAAAGAAACGCAACCTGAGCTCTAGACGTTCCCTCAATGACTCTGCTTCGTCTTCTCCATTGCCGGTATTCATGAAACGTCATAAGCCTACGGTTCCTATAGAATTGCGAACGGAAAGCAATATGCATCAACCAGAGCGATCTACTTCACGACGATGTGCTACATGCAGCACTAAAAAATGTCCAGCACGTACTGTATGGCAATGTAGCACTTGTAAAGTCCCCCTTTGTATCCGCAAAGATAAGACATGCTTTTTAGATTTTCATAAGAAATAACTTAAATATAGGTCTAAATATAACATATACACGTTTGCTACGTAAAAAAATGTATAACTTATTCCATATGTAACTTCTGATACGCTCTTGTTTTCATTATTATTTATGCCATCTGTCATGGTGGTTAGACAACTAACCACCATATTCCTCAAAAGCCTTATGTGATATTTTGGAAAAAAAAATTTTTTCTTTGTAAATAAACCCTAATTACACTAAATACGTCTTTGTTTGATTTATAATATCAATAAATAAAAAGTGTGGCTGAAAGAGTTAAATCATAATTGCACCTATGCTATAATATGTTAAAAAGATTTTTTTTAAAAGTCCTAAAATAGTCTATTTGTTTATAAATAATTTCTTAACAAATGACGTAAAAAAAATTTTTCCGATGATAATTAATACCTATATTAGATGCAAAAACAGCAATAATAATACATTACCAAAAAAAATTTTTTTTAATAACATTTTTTAGAAATTTCATTTTTAGTTCATTTAAAAAAATTATAATTAACAAAATAATTAACTTAAATTAATTTTTTTTGCATAACTTTATAAGGTACATAAACATGAAGAGCTCCACGAAGCGAAAAGATTTTTAGATCAGTTATTAAAAATGTTATGCCGTAATTTATAAAAACAGAGATTGGAAAAAAATGAGTTAATTAACAATGATGTAACTTTTTGAAAAATCGACAAAAAAAATTTTTGTCACCGAGGTTTTTTTCGTTCAAGTGTCTACATTACACCAAAATTTTTTCAAATTTTTAAATTGTCATTTAATATTAAAAATAAATTGTTTTAGGTGATATACCGGCTTTTTAGGCGGCGCCTATGCCGTAACGCCCTCGCGGAGCTCTATTTTCAGTATAAAAAAAATAATATAAATAATATAGATAGAGTTCCGGGAGTTATTTCTTTTTTATTGGAAATTTTCTCCTCTTTCAGGATCTTTTTTCAAAATTCCTTAAATATTATTATTTTTTAAGTTATTAACGAAAAACTAAATACCTTTTTTATTTTTTTTATTTTGTTAATAACAATTGCAATTTTTTATGTGCTAATATACCCTTCAAAAACATTTTTCTAGACGTCATTCCGAATCGAATGAGCCATCGCTCATATTTTTAGGAGCTTTATTTCTATTTAACACGTTTTTGAACATGTTGACTAGACTATTAAAGTCTATATAGACTCCAGTGAGGCTTAACCACTTAATCCCGATATCATTTATTTTCTCATGGTTTATTGATGAATACTTCTCATCGTCTATCGTTCAATCGCTGTTACGGTGTATTGAGTACATGAATATTTAAAATCTTAAATAGTGTATTTTAAATAATAAAATTGGTTGCGATGTAATCACTGGAAAACGACATTATAGGTAATCTAAAAGTACTTGAAATTTCTATTTGCAATTATTACTTCATTTAATCACGACAGGTAGAACTTAAGGTAACTTTGAATAGCTGTTGGAAGTTTTATTTATTTTAATTAAAGAGATTATTTGCGAGACTTTTTATTACATGACATAATTAATATTTACTGATCTTTACGCCTATATTTATCCCTGTAGAGCGTTCTCTATTTGTTAGTCCGTCATAATCTATAAAAGCCGTGTTTGGTAACATTTGCATTTATATTAACGGTTATTATGTAAATTTCATATCATATTTATATTCAGCACACAGTTACCGTATTTAATTGTAAACATTTTGTCAAATTAATAATGTTAAAACGTGAATATATAAATAGTTTGCCCACGTTTTTCAGGGAAATATTCTATCATTCTAATGGCCGAATACTGAAACGCAACTTAAAAATTAAGGTGAACTTAAACGTTTAATCCCGTCTTATTTTAGTCGTTAAAATCGACTTAAAATTAAGTAGCCTTTCAGTATTTCGCCGTTAATCCTATAAGAATACAGACCTCATCTAGAACTGATTCCAATGGTGAAAGACAAAAGCCCTAGAACATCATCATACTTACTATAAGTTCGTACGTAGGTATTTTCGGCCTATCACCGTCCACTGTTGCAAGAAGGCCTTTCCCTGTGGACGCCAACCATCCATCCGCTACCCGTCACCTTTTTCACGTCGTCGGACTATCGTGCTGCATTTTTTTTATTACATGAGGAAATCCCTTTACGAATCGTCCCAATCATGAGGCTCGGAGGTATGTCAGACTAATCGTGCTGCAAGTCCTAATGCAACTACTACTATTATTGTGCGCCAGTATAAAATTTACAGGTAGTGTGGTCACCCGACAGGCTGCGACCAAGGTGGTCGTTTCCCTGGCTGCATCCCCTCCCCAGGCAAGATTGGCCGGCGGTAGCTAACCCGCGCAGATACAGCCGTCGGCTTACATTGTTATATTTCCAAAATACAATTTTATTCCCCGCGTAGTGTTGCAACAAAATGCATTTATCTTAAGAGATTTCAAGAATTGTCATGTTACGTGAACGGGGAGAGTTTTATGGGTCGCTGCGCGCACCGGGGACGATACGCTCTCTGCATTTGTTGACTTGTTGGGAGCATTCGACAATTTCTGTCATAGTTCATTTTAAGAATACTCCCTCAATATCTTTTGCTTGTTTCAGCATCTGGTTTACAAAGTTCAGATGTTTTAATGTACATTCTGTGTACAAATATGATTCTGTATCATTTGTTTTTGGTTTTTGTTACTAGATGACAAATTGTGTTGCAAGTTGAAGTTTGTTCTAATATATTCCTATCCTTTTTCGTTTAAATATCAATGAATATTCTAGTTAGTTCAGTCCTTAAGAAGCGATTTAAATTATAACTCTCTTTAGAAAAAGTATAACTGATTCTATTCGTAATATTAAAAAGTTTTACAGACTTTAGTGTCCCTACTAACATTATTGACAACCTCATTAATCACACGTCAAAACACTTTTCCGGGCTTAATATCACTCCTAAATGCATAGTAATGGACAGAACTACTTAGTATCCATAAAGACCAATCCGAACCAAACTGAATGGTTGCTTTACAGTAACGGTGTCGTGACGGTTGAAGGCGATTTTGCCGGCAGTTAATAATAGCTTCGTCAATGGAACGTGTCACACGGAACGCGGCCCGCTGACAGACGTCTGACAGGCCTCACTGAATAAATGACATGCGCTCATCAGCCTTCATTATCGATGTGTTCCGCTAGTATTATTACGCAGTAATCAATGATGTAGGTATGAAGTAAATGTATTATAGAGAGAATTTTTTGGTGGTCTTCACGGTGAAGAAAAGTGGTTGAAGTGATAAGGTGTAGTTATTATACTGACAGCATTGATGGCCTCGAGGTTTAGGCGCGCGGTCGAGAATCTCGGCGGTCGCGGGTTCGAACCCCAGGCACACACCTCTGACTTTTCGAAGTTATGTGTGTATTCAAATTGAATTATCACTTGCTTTAACGGTGAAGGAAAACATCGTGATGAAACCTGCACACCTAAAAGTTCTTAGGAATTTCTTAGATGTGTAGTCCGCCAATCCGCACTAGGCCAGCGTGGTGGACTATGGCCTAAACCCTCTCAATGTTAGAGGAGACCCGTGCTCAGCAGTGGGCGTATATGGGTTGATGAAGAAGAAGAAGAAGAAGATGAAGATTATACTGACATTATTTCATTATTCTATAACGCTTGCTTGTTCGGGTGTTTGACAGGTCTGTAAAGCTAGAGGCCGCGGGTCCGATCCCCACTCCGAGATTAATATTCAAAACGACGACAAAACATGTCACACGTATTTTAGACTTTATATTAGATTTATAATTCGTATAAATTACAAGGGAGACCAATGAAGAATATGGTATTTATTACCATTGCCCAAATTATGTACTTATTTTAAAATGTCCAATTCTATTATACATAGTCGTGCTTTTCAAAAGTTGATAAGAGTTCATACTTCTGTGAAGCACCCATGTAACCTATGTATGTAAATTCAATAAAAAATACGAAAAGAATATTATTACAAACGAGTAAGGCATTAAAACTGTAGTGTAAATTACATTATTATATAAAGCTAGTCATTAAGAGTTGCTAATTTGTTAGTAATTTCTTTATACTGACCTTTTTGTTCACTAAGCCAGTAAAACAATTTAAAATTGAATCACGTGATTTAAGCAAATCATGCAAACTGTGGTGTGTGTCTGGCAAAACATTAAAATTTGTACTGTTACGTATGCACGGTCACGACATGGCTCTACCATGATGCCATTCCAAAACTACACAGAAACATTGTTCATAATACATTGCGTTTAAAGTTTGACAGTAATGTGCAAATGAAAGCTGTACCGCGCAATCGATATAAATTTACGATATACTGGTTAATTATCGGAATGTTCGTTCTGTTTGGTAGTATAAAAATTATAAGTGCACGAATTAGTAAGTTAGAATTGTAATTCCCAGGAAATTAATGCAATACATTGCGGCTTGTATGATGCAAATTGCAAAATGACACGTCGAACGAGGTTGTTTCCTACGGAAAATAATTGATAATCGCATGTCCACTAAATAACGGTATTACTGTCGGTTATTTTTTGCACTTGCAAGTTTATAATAATTAAATTATAAGCATTATAATATCTAATCTTTAAATTTATTAAATATTCTTGAACAAATCTTATTTCCTTTTAATATCACGAAAAGAACCCCTTGACGTTTGCTTTTGAGATAATAAAGCCTTTTTAATTTTCTTCTTTCTCAACTTTACTTAAAAGATCAATACAAAAGTGCTCTGCAACTGTTTGCACAAAAATCTTTTCAACGACGGCATAGTCTTACCTGCATAGTTACCGAGTTGATTCTCACCCATTTCCACTAAGATCGACTCTCCAAGAATTTCTCACGTGTTGAAGTGTACTCGAGATAGTTGCTTCCCCTTTTTATTTTTAGTAGAGCGCCTCGAGAGTACCCTGAGACCGTCCGGTTAAAATCGTTGATAAAAGACGAGAGCATTCCTTCACGGAGTCTATTATGAAAAATGTACAGGGAATTAATGTACATTGATACCGCAGTTCCAACATGATACAATTTTAATTAATGCTCTACATTTCGTGCGGCTTAGAGGACTCTCTTTTAATGGTGGATGATTAATGCATACGGCTCTGATGAAGGTAAAAAATGACTGTATTTTTACGGACATTTCAAGATATTTTTGATGAAAGACAATGTTGTTCAGGTTAAATTAGGTTACTGTTGTTTATTTGAAAGAATTTCCTAAAAAATACCAAAGAATTAAAAAAAAATGGTTCTAAAAATGCTAAAGTAAATAATCATTTTAATTTTATTTAACACTAGTAGTAAAGTACAAGATATAAACGCTTTGAGGTGTAAAGGAGGTCCGTGACTAATATGGGCTGATGATGATGATGATGATAATTTATTCTTGCTATTAAATTTTTGATTTTCAATATTATACCTAGCCTACACTAAAATTTGCCTTCTATTATTGGACAATTTGCAATTAATTTCATTGTTCCATTGTTGTATTCCATTAGCATACACTAATATCTGAAATAACACATCGGGGAACAATACCCATTAACATTAACACAAATCATAATGAACCGTGTCGGACGTCTGTTTTCATACAAAACACGGCACACATTCGCCAGGAACACTCATATCAATACTTGTGAAAATGTGCTAAATAGATGGGTATTGCTGTCTCACTCTAACATCGATGACGTAATAGGCAAGCTCCCGATATGATTATGATGATAATGCCGGTTTTTTTTTGTTTTAGCATCCCGATTGGATGTTTATTGTCAATGAATATTCGTTCGTGAACTCTAAAGGCTTAATTTATGAAATGTATAATCTAACATTGTTCTAACTTAAAATTTCATTTCATAGCTAGATACCAGAACGTTTGTATGATCTATAAATATTTGTTTCGGGTCTTTCAAGACCCAGGTGATGGTGAGATCAACAGGTCTGTTATAGGCTCTGACACCTACAGTGCAGGAATTGATTGATGCAGAACTATGATGTTTACAAAAAAGTAAATGAAAGATCAAACTCTTATTTAAATCAGCAGGTTTCCATGATCACGTTTCTGAGTTATATTATTTTAAAAAACTATCACAGCAAAGGCAAAGTACTGAATTCTAATTAATTAATAAATTAGGTCTTCACTCAGCGTTTCCACACTAATCTTATAAAATCACTCCTCACACTGTACACTTGTGTAATGGATAAGGCCAAAACTACAACAAACTTAAGACGGAGATCTATTGCCGTAATACGTTTATGTCTCTGCACCGTAAATACTGAGCCACCATTACTTTGTTCGAAGAAAAGGGATGGGTGTGTGCACGTATTTAGTATTGAATACTAAACTTCCTTGCTTGTCTGACGTTAATTTAAATTGGAATATAATTGAAAATTGTTTGCTAAGGATGGTGTTCCATGGTTTGTCGCTAGAATGTTCGCAGAATGAAGATCGAATATTTATGTGTGTCAATTTGAATAGTCTACATTTAAGAAGGGTCAAGGTAATCATATTCTTTCAGAATAAACTGCAGTTTACCAAGTTATGATGAGTTTAAGTAGGCTTGAAAAATAAATTAAAAAGGGGAAAGCTTAACGAATACAGAGATATCCTTACTAAATGTTGTCATCTCTTATTACTCATAAATCTATAATGTTATTCTTACTTTCTAATAATAATGATTATTACTTTGTCACTTATACGAGTATAAAGATATTACGCGAACGACGCTGTATTTTATCCCCATATTCCCTCGGGAACGGGAACTACGCGTGAGAAATCACGAAGGCCGCTTAAGAGGAAAAGATTTATTATGACATTTTGATCTGATTTTTTTATGTAGACATAGAACGGAAGGTCGGTCGAGCAGACAAGTGTTGGAATAGAGACTGCGTTTGGGTAGACGTGGTATGGTAAGTTCTGCAGCACGATGATCTGACGACTTGAGAAAGGTAGCAGATAGTTGAAGGCTGGTTAGTACCAGGACGGATAGCGCTTACGTGGGAGGGCTTATGTTTACAACTGGACAGCGACCTGAGCACATAGATCAGACTTTTGAAAAGAAGATGGTAACTACTAGAAGCGGGGCCCACCTAGTAACTTATTTAAAAAAAAACAGTCACAAGGTTACTATTTAAGTATGTGACAGATGCGTCTCTAGTGATTTACGACAAAAAATATCCCTAAAAATGTTACTGTTGCTCCAAAAATAACTTAACGCCATTTCGGCGCTACAAGTTGTACATTAAGAAGACACTACAAAATATATGTTTCCATTTCCCATCCGGATAATGGTGTCATAGCGGTTGATTTAAGCGTGACGTTGTTATCTGGGCTCGAAGAATGAGTGTTGTTTGTGCGGGCGACGCCGCGTGGCCGCGCTAGTCGCGATAAAGCGGTTGATGTATGAGCAGGATTTGCAAGTCGAGCGCCGCTGTCGGCCGACGGGGTTGCCGGCGGAAAGATTTCCACCGGACTTTTATGGGTTAATTTGATGTTGTATTTTTATGAGTAGGTCCTAATTTGTTGTGTGTAATTGTTAGTGCTTTGTTTAGTTTTAATGTATTGATTTTAGCATTTTATGACTCGTAGTACAAGTTGTGTATGTAAAGCTGTTGATATAATGTCATGTGGCAGACTTGATCAGAATTTTTAAATATCTAAAAACCCGTCTTTCACTAATTTGTCCAAATGTCTTGTCGGGCTGACTATTTTTTTATTTATTAAACGTTAAATTATAACACTTTATTAAAATAGAAACTTCACATACAATCTGAAAGAATGACAGTTTACTTTTTGTCAGTAACATCCTAGCATTTAACTTTAAAAATTTATATTCAGAAATAAAAGCGCAACATTTCTCGTTGTGATTTATACACGCTTCGCAAACGCCGGAATTATCACACGTCACAACCTTAAGGGAATAGAATCCTTCCCGAATTTGTCTGTAATCTGGCAACCCCAGCTCTCCGGAGCCCCGTCGCTCATAAAAGCTATAATGGGACAGGTAAAAATGTGCCCTGTGGCGTTTCTGCTCCTACTGTTCCCGGGCCATCGGTCATCGCCTATCTCAAAGGAGGCATTTGATATGGCCCGAGGACTTTCACTTGTTTCTTCTTGATTTTTGCGCTTATGTTTTGATATATTACGAATTTTGTGTGATTATCTGGCTTGTGAACATAGATACGTTTAGTTAAAAGTGAAGGTACTGTGCGCGCTGAATACGCAATGATTGACAGATGGCAGCATATCATTATGTTAAAACACTTTTTTGGCTTTGCACTGGACGCTCTAAGCATTGCATCTACGTGGCGAACGCATTGAGAGTAAATTCGATGTGTCAAGAGATCACAACATGCCATGACTGTAATATCTTCCTAGTCGAAACATACATGTGTATATATGTATTATAACTGTATACCCATATAATACATATAAATACAGGGTGTATTCAGACCGTGATCGAAAACTGAAGCAGGTAATGGCGAGGGTGATCACAAACCTAGTGGCGATATTAAAAATCCCGACAAAGAATAAAAATTTTTACGTTTTCTATACAATCGTGTGTTAGAAGTATGTGGTTTGTATGGAAAACCTCAAAAATTTTATTGTTTGTCGGGATTTTCTTTAATGCCAGGGGGTTTGTAATCACTATCGCTATTACCTGCCTCAATTTTCGAACACGGTCTAAATACACCCTGTATAATATGTGTGGCCCATCGCCGCGGTATACACGACCAACTAATGCAAGCTGATGTGATGATGGGCTCTTTTCCTTCTATTTCAAGTTGATATTATCTTAATTAGTACTACGCTTTGCTGGTGTTTCTCTCATTTAATCGAGAGCTGGTATACCAAGTTCGTTGAAACGATTCTCGGCCAAACTAAAGCACGTTAAAACAATCTGTAAATTCCTCGTAAATAAATGATCTTTACGTTTGTTCACATCTCCACCATCCTTGAGACAACGAGTTGTGGAAGTTAATAAATTTTCTATTAGTTCCCGCTGCCAACGTTTGTATGAATCTCATATTGGCTGACATTACGCTCGGTTTAGTTTCTAGGAAATATATTACAATTTTTCTCCTTCGCTTTATCTTTGAGGGGGGACTTGGGTATCTCCATGGAATTATATATTTCTGCGTAAAGTGCTGCTTTGTTGCCTAGTGGGAGTCGTTGTCTCTTTTTAATATATTTATCAAATAGATAAAATTTTGTTTTGTTGTTTTGGATTGGCAAAGCGATCATTTTATTAGTAGGTATATGATTTTAAGACTCTTTTTTGGTAGACTCGACAAATCCTTCAGATTAAAAGATTCTCTAGGTTAAGACGTAATTTGATTAAAACATTGTCTCAATTCCTAGTGAATTATGTTACGGTGACCAAGCACAGTTTATAGATCTCCGAATGATTTTTCTGAGTTAAGGTGCACATAGATTAGTAGCATTTGATATGGAAGTCACTTACCCATGGTTTATTTATCGAGATCGAAAAGTTTCGGCTTAAATTTAGTATGCAGTCTATTAATTTGAATTTGTTCCATGTTTCTAATTAAAATGATAACAGCTTATATACCTCATCAATAATGTAATCATAATCAAATATGTCTTAGTTGTTTTCAAATACCGTGATAATCTTCTAAAAATACAAAAGTAAACAAAACCCATTTACGTCCCAGAATGTATAAATGAGTTATTTAAACACAACACATTGTGTGGAGTTCGGTGGAAACAAACAAAACGGTTATGATTTAATAATGGCCGTTATTATGGCGAGCCATAATTCATATTCGCATTAGGACAGGTCGCGGGTGGACCCTAAGTGTCCGTGAGCCCGGGGACGCAGGATCGTACTCAGCATCACCTATTGGGGGTCCAGGTCTAAAAAAACTTATATGAATTGCTTCATAGGTTAGCAACGTTCCGATGATTCCTCTGGTATAGTGGATGTTGATAGATAGTGATGATCACTTAATATCAGGTTCACTTGCTTGTTTGCCTCCCCCATTAAAAAATGCACCGAAGAAGTGTATTAAATAAATAAATAAATAAATACACCCAACAGTCACATACATAGTCCTGACCCCACACTAAGATACAAGTCTTGTGTCGTGGGTATCAGAAACTACGAGAGACTTTTCGGTCTCACAAACACCCAGACCCGAAACAAATATTTGTGAATCACACAAACATTTGTCTCGGTACGGGGATCGAACCCGCGGCCGCTCGTTTCGCAAGCTGGTGTTTGGCCAACTGCGCCACGGGGCTGTCAAAATTATACAAACGCCCAAGCCAAACAAAGTATTATACAAACGCCCCGGCTTCGCACGGGTGCAATGCTGATATTTAATGAATGTTATCATACATCTTCAATAACTCTATCTATTAAAAAAACCGCATCAAAATCCGTTGCGTAGTTTCAAAGATTTAAGCATACAAAGGGACATAGGGACAGAGAAAGCGACTTTGTTTTATACTATGTAGTGATTTCGATGTAAAAAATAATGGTATATAATTGGAATATTGAACAAAATACGGGTTGATTGAATAATGGAGTTTACGAGGATAACTATTTACAAGTATTGGAGTGCACTAAAACTTAGTGCAGTGGGTGTTTTTCTATTTATTTATAAACGTACATTTAATGTTACCTTTTCCTGAATGAAGGAAAAATGTCTCTTAAGACTCCTAACAAAGTAGATGCTGAATATCCTGAATACGTTCAGATTCACGTTCATTTCATAAATGGAGTAACCACGTAAGTAATTATGTTTTAAAACATTTGTTTAATATAAAAACACGTCCCATTTCTATGAGGAAATACAGAAACAATGCAATGTAGGGCAAAACATTTGCAATGAAACCACGCAGCAAGTAATCCTTTCATCCCAATTTAACACAACTATAATAAAAACGCATTTGTGGATTATATAATATTTAACATTTTATTTTTATAATTCTTCTCAAAATATGTATTATTTTAATAATGCACACTAACGTTTATGTATCCGAACAATACATATAGTCCAGGGTCGATAATTTTTAAAACCAAAAAAAATCATAATAGGATGAAACCCATTAGAAAAGGAGGGAAATATGATAAAAATGAAAGGAAAAATAATTTACGGGCGATCTGAGGTTGGGAAGGGGATGGGGGTGAGGTTTTAATTTGATTGATACAGATAAAAATAGAGATAGTATTTACCTTCCTATGCAGATTCGAAAAGTTTTATTGTTTTTTTAAGTAAACTTGTCACAATTATCTTCAAGAAACTCAGCGTGCATGTGTATTTTTATAAACGATGTTGTATACTTTACTGTATTTCGAATACTGGTTAGGCTAGCGGTTGTAACAGCTGCTACGAAATATATAGTATATAATAGTAGGTATGTATGTAGTAAGACCCAGACCGGCGGGTCTTAAAACTTTTCGAATCTGCATAGGAAGGTAAATACTATCTCTATTTTTTTCTGTATCAATCAACTCAACCATAAAAATCGTAATATTTTCTTTAAAAAATAGTATGCTTAACTTAACATAACCTAAAGATTGAAATTAATTTTTGCGTTTTCTGAGAAGATTTACCATAGTAACATATATATTTTTTTTCACCGTCGGAAAGTAGAGATTTCAACGAACAGAAACCATACCAACTTTTTGAAAAAAGCTGATATTTTGACGGGTGAATTTTCGATTGAAAATTAGGGTGTTTTTTCGATATTAATTCAAAATAAGGTGAAAAAATAAATATTTTTAATCAAATAAATTACAGCGTATTTGGGACATAAAAAGGTAAGTTTTCACAAAATTTTGTTAAAAAAAAAAATTTTTTGTAAAAGATAAAAATAAAAAACCAAAACCTTGGTTTTTTCAATTTTTCACATAAATTTTGAGGTTATGTGAAAAAAGTGTAAATACAAAAGTTTTAGATCTTTTTATTATCTACAACTTTTCCATTTGACTTTTTTCGATAGGACTTTTAGTTTTGCCGGAAATCGAGAAAAACCGTTTTTTACCCTTAAAAACTCACCCCCATCCCCTTCCCAACCTCAGATCGTCCGTAAATTATTTTTCCTTTCATTTTTATCATATTTACCTCCTTTTCTAATGGGTTTCATTCTATTATAATTTTTTTTCACTTTTCATTATTTTTAAAGGCTTCTACCCTGGTCTAATAGTGCAAATTGGCACCAACCATAACGTTTTTTTTAAGTTGTGATCGAGGTTTAGGCACGCGGCCGAGAATCTTAAAGGTGACATTTTTAAACCTCACGTACACTCCTCTGTTTTTTCGAAGCTATGTGTGTATTCAAAAATTATTGCCATGTATTTTTACGATGAAGGTAAATATCGTGAGGAAACCTACATACATACCTAAAAGCTCTTAGCAATTTCTTAGGTGTGTAGTCGTGGAAAGCGTTAACCCGCTAAGATATACAGGACGTCCGTGCGGACTACATCAACAGGCTGTTTTACATCCACTGTTAGACATATTCCTTTCCTATACAAAACCACAGGAATAAAAATCTGTCGGATTACACATCTAAGACCTTATTAAGTTCTATGAATAAGTTCCTCAATTACCGTAGTAAGGTACCCTACATATAGCACTTAATACGACCCCCTGTACTCCGAAGACGGGTAGTAAAAATGTTCCCGGACCCGGCGAAGGGTTTCAAAGGGTTGGGGTGGAAGCGACCCTCGTCTCAACTTGCTGTTGTCGCCAGTCATGCGGTAGTTGAGGACTCAAGACTCGGAACTGCGAGCGTGGCTCAAATCATACAAAATGTGTTGGTAATGACATGTCTTCAGGCGGATATATTAAAATTTTAATTATTTTTAATTGGAGTTTAAGATTTCGTGTCTGTTAATGGCTTGACAACAATCAAATCGATGGCTCCAATGAACACTCCTCTAACTCAAAATTTTGAAATTTTCGTTTTTCACGTAAATTGCTTTACTATTTAGTAAGTATTACGCCCACCAAAATTTAGAAAAATATTCTGAAGAATAAAAAAGTTTTCAGGTTTACATAACGCTAACTATATGTACTTTCGGCAATCGTGTGATAGACATACCGCCATATTAATATAGCGGAGTTTTTATAGCGCGCGCGGCGGGCCGCCCACTTGGAACATGCCGCCAACTAGAATTGGCGGAGAGACGTGCGGGGTTCCCTCCGCGTCATTTGTTAATGTTTACTCTTACTGATAGTTGGCGGTGTATTGCCCGTTTTCGTGTGCTTTTAGTGTGTTAATTAAATAATGTAGTGAAAATCTGTACTAATCACTATAATTATCTTTAATATTTGCTTATACATTTGTATTCTGCTTTTTTATACTAATGTCTCGGAATCGGGGAAGACGTTTGGTCGAATTATGTAAAGAAAATACGACTCAGCTGGAGTGTGATGACATTATTACAAACGAAGAGATGAAAGATTGTAATCAAGAAAGAGGTAAGTAGAGTTTAATGAAACTAATTATCTTAAATTCAAATAATTATGTAATTTCTGCAGTATAGTTATTCAAAAAGTATGTTTTGCTAAAATCCGAACGTGACTACTCCATTTAAAGTTGGCGGTTTGTACTTCAGTCGCGCCTCATACATAAGGACTTAGAGGAGTGTAAGTACGAATACAAATACGAAGTTTATGTTAAGTGTTTATTAATACTAACCGCTTTTTGAATTGTATGTGGATTATATTATATACTACAGATTAATTTAAATTTTTTTTAGCTCTTTGATGTTTAATTATTCAAGTTTTGGGCTTATATCGCATCTAAGGTGAATTTTATTGTGAAAATAATTTATATATATATTTAAACATAACATTGTTATAATATTAATTGTGCATTTGCCATAACACAAATGCTTGAGTGACAGTCTTTAGAAATACTTACAATAATGTGTGTCACATTATCTGATGCTTACGAGATTGTTTCAAAATAATCTTATGATTTTTGAAAAAAGTTTTGAATAGTTTTAAATTTTTTATTATAAATGTGGTTTTATTTTGTTTTTTACAGTGTCTTCTCCAGTACCTGATAATGAAATAACACCAGAATTCATGGCTATGTTTGAAGATGTATTTCAAGAATCTATTACCCAAAACGAGAATTATTTTTCAAGACAAGAAGTTATCTCTCCAGCTCACTCAACCCATAGGCAGATCATAAGCGATGTGAATATACACATCGCGATGGAAGCCGATTCACCCATGAAGGCGTTTTCTCCTAATTTAGTTTCTATTGTTCAAAAACCATCTCCAATAACTTTAACTCCACAATCCGTTGAACCCCTATTTTCTTGTAGCGTAGAAAAATATGGATCTGACATAAATGAAGAGTTAGTAGAGCCTCTGATTTCATGCAGCGTAGAAAATTGTAGATATAGTAATGAGCGTACTCCAATGCCTTCACCTTATTGTACCTTTAGTGATGGTTCTGATTCCACTGATGACACTTTGGTACAGTCGACGAATCTTGAAGATTTAACGATAACACCGGAAAATGATATATCAACTGATACACCTTTGCGTACTATTTCTAATGAACTAAATTCTAGCTTAGATGTAAATCCTCTGTCTGTTGCTACCTCTTTAATATCTAGTGAATGCTCTAAATACGGAAGTGAAACCAGTACCCCAAAAAGTAAAAGAAAATCAAAGAAAAGATCTGACGTGGGGCGTAAGCGCAACACACACGTAGAACAGTGGGTGGCCACAAAAAGAAAACGTTTATATAATTTGGGACAGGAATATATTTCTAAAAGAGGGTATGTAAAAAAAGCGAGACTAATAAAAGCAAGTTGTACTAATAGCTGTCGTTTGAATTGTTATAAGACATTTACTGAAGAAATGCGCTCAGAACTCTTTTCCAATTTCTGGGGTACCGGAAGTCATGTTATACAGTGGCAAATTATATCTAAATATGTCTTTTAAAAAAATAAAAAGTCTTGTACGAATCTTGAAAATGTAAATGTTCGTCGATTACACACTTTACATTACCATCTTCCAATAAAATCAAATGATGACGAAGTAATATTAAAAAAAGTATGTAAAACGATGTTTCTGAATACTTTTTCCATCAGCAACGATTTTGTTTATACTGCTCTGCAAAAAATACATGATTCTACTGATTTTCACAATTTTATTGATGGCAGAGGTCGCCATAAACATCATCGCCGGTTAATTGCCGACGAAATGAAACAAAGCGTATTAGATCATGTTAATTCTTTTGCACCCGTGGAATCACATTATGTTAGAAAAGATTCAAGCATCACATATTTAGATCCCTCATTATCATTTCCAAAAATGTTTAAAATGTATTCAAGTTGGTGTAAAGAAAATGGGTATAATAGTGAAGTGCAGACCGTAAGGCAATATAAAGATATAGTAAATGATAATTTGAAGATAGGATTTCATGTTCCTAAAAAGGATCAATGTGACATCTGCCATCAATTTAAGAACACACCTGGAGCTTCTGAAGAGCAAAACCTGATATACGAAAAACATCAAAAGGAGAAGGAATTTTGTCGAAAGTTAAAGCTAGAAACCAAATTAGTTGCTGCTAAGGATAGCAAAAAAGCATGCATTGATTTCCAGAAAGTGCTAAACGCACCGCACGGAAACATAAGTATTTATTATTATAAGCGAAAACTTAACGTGTATAATTTTACTGTATACGACATGGCATCCAGAGAAGCATACTGTTATATGTGGGATGAACAAATTGCAAAAAGAGGGCCTAATGAGGTAGCAAGTTGTCTTTACGATTTTTTGTGTAAATTGACGTCAAAAGGAGTGACTGAAGTTTATTTGTGGTCAGATAATTGCGGCGGTCAAAACCGTAACCGGATAGTTTTTTACATGTACTTGTTGGTTGCAAGTAGGCTAAAGGTTAAAGTTTGCCATCGCTTCATGGAAAAAGGTCACACCCAAAATGAAGGGGATTCGGTTCATGCCTTGATTGAAAAAACAGCGAAAGGTAAAGAGATTTATTCGCCAGATGAATGGTTTTCGCTAGTTCGATGGGCCAAAGTACACGGAAAGCCTTACACCGTTATAGAGATGAATCAAGATATAATTCTCGACTTCAAAAACGCCATTGTTGCAAAAAACTGGACCAAAAATGTATGCAATGATAAAGTTTCATGGAACAAAATTAAAGAAATTGAAGCTTCTCCAGAGAATTATGGAGTTTTGAGTTACAAATACAGCTTAGGTGATGAAGAAAGGGAACAAATTCAATGCTTAAAAAAATTGGGTACTAGACGGGCTCGTTTGGAGGCTTTGCCACAAAAGGCATATGAAAACGTTTTGCCAATTAGCAAAGCTAAGTACAAGGACTTAGTTTATTTTTGTAATAATAGCATAGTCCCTCAAAAATATCATAATTTTTATAAGAATTTGTCAGTGACAGGAGATCCCGAAACGGATAATAATGATGGAGGAAATTGATTAGCAAAATTCATATCATTTTTGTTTTCTTAAATTTTGGTAATATTATACTATTATCTTTTTTATAATTATAATTTACGTAAACATGTTGATTGATCTCAAGTTTGCCTTATAAGTTCCTATTCATAACTTAGATTGTGATTTAATTTAATGTTAGTAGGTATGAATAATATAATATAAACATAAATATTACAAGATATTGTTAATACATGCCATTGCTTGATCTCATCATCTCTTTAAAATTCCTACAAATATATTACTGTCATTTATTATGTAACAATATTATTCCCTAGAAGTTTTTAAGTTAAAATTATAATTTTATTCGTAACACAAAGGTGATGTGTTATTAAGACATTTGAAGATTTATAATGAAAATAAATAAATATTCTGTTTAAATCTAAGCTTTGTTTCCAATTATACTTCCCTACTACATAAAATAAAATATTAACAATGTTTTTGGCTATATTATAATAATTAGATACTCCTTATTATTTAAAAAGCTAAAACCAACTAATGTGCAATTCTAAGATTTTCTTTAATATTTACTAATACAAACCGCCAAGTCCATACACATTTTGAGTAAAATTACGCTATATTATTGTTAGCGGTTTGTATCACGGTCGAAGATTTTTTTATTATTAGAACTATACAACGCCAACTAGTTTAAGTTGATAGAATAGGTCTTACTATCAGAAAGTAATGGTTATGATACTGTAAAATAGGCACAAAATTGATTTTAAACGTAAGCAATATGTGTTTTTGTTCTGAGACGGATTTAATTTAAAGTTGTGTATTCTTTAGGGTTCCCTCATATATTCCACTAACTGTAAGTTAGCGGAGTGTATCCCAATCTTGAATAAGAGTTTTTTCTGTTACATTCCGCTATGTAGATCTAACATTAAAACCAAAAACATGTACAAAATATTTTTAATGGGGTTTGAAGCAATAGTAAATCAGCTATTTACACAAAAAATCTCATAATTATATCTGCAATAGTAAAGGTTTTATCAACTTTTTTCTTTCAAATGCTCCTCCTGTAAACCTACGAGTTTTTAGTTAGAGGAGTGTTCATTGGAGCCATCGAAATGATAGCTAAACTAGCAATCACAAGTATATGAATTAAAAAGTCACGGATCAATGAAAATAATACACCCTATGCTTCTAAAGCCTCCAGTCCACTTAACGATTGCCTGGAAGAAATCGTCGACAGCGATATCGCCGCTATTTGTGGCACTACCTTATTTAGATATTACCAATGTCTACAATATTTTTAATTAGATAAATTAGTAATAAATTTCAAATAAACTTAATCAACTTCGCGAAGAAGAACTAACATAAAAACCCATTCATTCAGCGACGCATACCTGCAACATATAGTGTAACCACACCTGCAACTCGAGGCAGCAACATCCCAGCTTCGAGTCCATTTAAGTAATGCATTCACGTCTGTTTACCGTGGCGGCGTGGCGGTGGGACGCCCGCGTTAAAATACATAAAGTTACTTTGATTAAATCCAACGAAACTTGATTTCAAAGGACCAAGTTTTGAAGTTTGCATAAATTCGTTGAATTTCTGACATTCGAGAGCGAATCTTGACCGTAGAATCGACGTTTGTATGAAAATTAAATTCGTTTTGATGAAAAACTCTGCATAAGAATAAATTTTGTTTGATATAAATGGTATGTTTTTCCGAGTACTGCGAAAAACGCTTTTTATACCTTATAAAATTTCTAAGAATTATCTATTGGTAAGTAGGTACTGGCGAACAGCATTACTTTTCATCAACTTATTTCCTTTATCCTTGACTAAGCTGCGACGCATAAGAAAATAACACCACAAAATAAATTCCGCAAAAATAAACATATTAACTCCATTCGCTTATTCCCACTATATTTCACAGCTCGAAAACTAAGAAAACAACACGCGTCTTCTAAAAGTTTCACATTGCTCCCGGTGTTACACTAGTTAATGCAGTTTACTACATCATTTCGTGGCTCCACGTCGCGCTACTCTACTTACAAAATGAATTACATGACGTCCTGACACCACACAACATTATACTCAACTCTATGATAAATGATACGCTTAATACGTACCGGGCGGTAGACGAGACAAGAGGAGGGGTAGTGGGAAGGGGAGGTCTATTTAGTAACGTCAATATAACCTTCAAAACGCTTAACGTCAATGGAGATGAAGCAGAGTTGACGCCTTAGTCACGATGAGAAGTTGGACGAGTACTTGAGCTTGAGGGAACCTCATTCATGTTATCCTAGTGTATTATCTAAGTAAGATCTATGCTTGTGTGAAATATTTTCTAACGTAGTAACAAAGAATGTGTTAGTGTTTTATTTGAAAAATGTTTGTTATATCAAATAATATTTAAATTTGCAAACAGAAGATGTTGAAACACAACAACAGAATGTTGTTGTGTCTTGTCTCAGCCTCTTTTTAAATAGTTGTAAGGTGTGTGAAAAAGCAGTGATGGCCTCGAGGTTTGGGCGCGCGGTCGAGAATCCGACGGTCGCGGGTTCGAACCCCAGGCACACACGTCTGACTTTTCGAAGTTATGTGTGTATTCACATTGAATTATCACTTGCTTTAACGGTGAAGGAAAACATCGTGATAAAACCAGCACACCTAAGAGTTTTTAGGAATTTCTTAGGTGTGTAGTCCGCCAACCCGCACTAGGCCAGCGTGGTGGACTATGGCCTAAACCCTCTCAATGGTAGAGGAGACCCGTGCTCAGCAGTGGGCGTATATGGGTTGATGAAGAAGGTGTACAACTACAACTACTTCACGTTACATAATACTGTATGGTATTATGATGCATAATTTAGTGGGAAATTTATATAATTAATGTCTGAATAGCGACGAATTTACTTGGTATACAAAATCCTCCATTGCATTCGACGTAAATCATGAATATAGTTAACTGGCTTTCGTAATAGATGTGGACAGGTAAGAGATAACATTTTCACGAGTCAACATTCTGCATAGTATATATTGCACTTATCATCATCATTGTCATCAGTCGAAGCAGGTCCAGACATAGCGGTCTTCCCACACCGGTCCGCATTAGGAGGCTTTCGAAAATTTTTGTTAGATCGTCAGTCAAGTTTGTGGACGGAGTTTTGTGTGACGGTACACGCCCTCTACTCAAGAACTTTTCTGTTCCACAGGTCGTTAGATCTACGAAGTATGCACCTTGCCCATTAACACTTCACCTTTCTAATTCATTGGGATATGACAGTAGCCTTCGTTTGATCTCCTCATTACGAATTCCTTCTTCATAGTTCATTTCATAGTTCGCTGAATATATGTTGCACTCGACTTGCGCAAAAATTAAATTCACATTAGATAATTCATTTCATTCATTAAAAGAGTCAGAAGGAAGTAAAAAACCTTAAGAATAATTTAACCTTAAGAATTTTAATCACTCATGAGATAAAACTTATACAATTGTCATAAATCGAATAAAATTCATTCCATTCCTTTCTCGAAGCTCATAACAATTTGTTCGTATTGAATACATCAGAAACAAACAACTGGCATTAACAACGATCGTACGCCGCTCGGCAATGGGACCGACATCAATTTCATATCGATGCTTTTGTAATTACAGCGAATTTACGATTTCGTGACACGCCCACATTAACCGTTTAAAAACATCCCCCGTTTTTTATTATCATATTTCTTATTGAATATTCCGTCTAGAAATCGCGATCGGTTTTAAACGGATCGCATAAATTTGCATGACAAACGTCTAGCGCCGGCGGAGTTTTTTTTAATACGACGTCCCTTCCTCGACGGCGGCTCATCATGTCTATTTCCATAAATAATAAATAACAATCGAGGGTTAAACGCTGTGTGTTCGAGCCTTCAGTGTTCTGTTGGCGAATGTTCAATCATTTGTACGTTTTTTTATCTGGAGGCACGCTTTGTTACAATAACAAGCCCTTTTATTTTTCTCTTTTCACGTCCTTTTGTCGATTTAATTAATGTACAGATGTGCGTGGAACAGTCATGAAGATAAAATTCAGATAATACGTCATTTGTATAAAAGGTATCATGTTAAACGTGGGGGTAAATAAAATTATTGTATTATGTAACCAATTAATTATTATCTGATGTCTGTGTATTCCGCTTACCAGCACTAGGTGAACGAAGTGGAGTAAGGTCTAAACCATCTCAGTTATAGAATCTGTCCGTGCTCAGCAATGAGACGTATACGGGCTGATAATGACGATGGTAATGGCGATGATAATGATGATGATAACGATGATGAAGATGATAATGACGACAACTCAATGATTAATGTAAAAAGTGTAGTTATGTCAGTTTAAGATTCAACAAAAGTAACTGCAATTGCACATAAGTAGGGTAGCCAGTCACTGTGTGGAATAAGATTATCTCTCACTGCTTGACACAATTATAGTGGCCAGATTAGAGCTGAATGAACACAGGGCTGACCTTCATAGCGATACGCTTGCAGTTGGTTATGCAATATTGCAATGCTGCCACTAATATCTTGCGGGTAGATATGAATGCCCCACAACCACAATTCGTGTTCAATAACTAATCAATTTATAACACTAATAACTACCATTAAACTACGTTTACTATTAAACTACTATTTTACTATTAAAAACCTTTTTGACAATAAAAATAAAAAAAACATTCTCAGGCATGATTTAGTCCTACGCTTAGATTCGTGTCTTGTATCAAAACAGAAATAGCTGGAAAAGAAATAATAGTAAACCACGCAAAGAAATATGTTGTGATCAAGCCTTTAGGTCTTCCGGCCCGTTAAGTAGATATCAAATATTAGAATAGAATAGAATAGAAATAAACTTTATTGTACACACACACAAAAAGAAAAGAGAAAAAAAAATTACATATACAAAAACACAATGCAGGTACAAATGGCGGTCTTATCGCTTTGAGCGATCTCTTCCAGACAACCATTAGGTGAATATAGTAGAATAATTTTTGGCGCGTATACATACATATAATACATAGGTAAAATAGATAAAATAAAATACAACAAATATAAATAAGATCTAATAATTACATACATACAAGTATTTGAAAATTAATTAAAAAAAAAAAAAAGTAATAATAATAAAAATAGTTAAAAATATAATAAATAATAACAACCAATGAGCAGCAATGTACTAAATTATGTGAAAGATAAATAATGTTTCCTTAAGAGATTTCTAAAAATACGAAATGAATCGGCACGCTTTATATAAATAGGCAGTGCATTCCAAAGTCGTATAGCTTGTACAGAGAAAGAATGATCATAGAAGGAAGAGGAATGGATAGGAGTCTTAAGTTGATAGGAGTTGATAGAACGCAGAGACCGAGCCGTAGAAATATGCAAAAACTGAAAACGTTCTTTAAGGTAGAAAGGAGCAGAAGGATCAAAGAGGATTTTATACAAAAGAGATAAAATATGAGTATTCCGGCGAAGGCGGATAGGCAACCACTCGAGTTTTTTACGAAATTCCGAAACGTGGTCATATTTGCGTAAACCAAATATGAACCGTATACAAAAGTTTTGAAGTCTTTCGAGTTTATAAAAAAATGAAATATTATGAAATGACTATGAAGAAATAAAATCTCGTATCCAACAACGGGCAGTTAACGCAGCATTTTCAATTCTCACGGCGAATACTTTCAGCCGGAACAAATGAATTCCATAACAATTTATTATAACTTACCATAATAATGAAAACTATTTGTGTGCGCTCATTGTGCTCCGCCTATTGTGCGGGCGTGTCGTGGCGCTAACTATACCGGTTCAAGATTATTGTGAAATGCTCATTCAGATGGGATGATAATGCTGTACGGGCTTGGCTTAATTTTAAGCCTACCATTTTATTCACAACTGTTCGTTTTTAATGTTTTTTCTTTTTGTTCGTATTGTGTTCTGAGGATCAGCAATTATTTGTTTTAAAATTTATAAGTGAAAGTAACTCAATGCGTATGATGTTGTATTGAATGTGGCGTGCAGCCACTTGGTCATCACCATAGACCCGATCAGTCACAGAGTTACATATGTAAATTTCATCATAATTAATAAATTTTGCATGAAATCATATCTATATTATTACCGTTCAATTCCTTTAGTTACAACTGTATATTTCTGATAATATATTTTTATTAAACAATATGCACCATGTTGAAAGAAGACATTCTATCCAAATCGCAGCTCTAAGCTCAATAGCGTCCTCCACTCCGCGAACAACTCAACGCGATGACAGCTCGCAGTACAATTAAATTAGCAATTTCTTGAGAATTTTCTCTCGCTTTAAAGTTGAGCCCTCGGGCGGGCAGTCAGCGCCAAACAAACAAAACAAATTACAGTACATGACAAATGGCCGTTTCACTCCGCGCGCCGGAGCTCAACACTCAAGCACCATTGAATTTTTGATACCACATAATCTTGCTAAAGCGAAACGTCACACCACTACGCCATCTTTTCATTTGAGCGGGAAATTAACAAACAAGCTAATTCAATTACTTTGTGTTTTGGTTTCGAAAGGCGGACGCGAAAGGGTTGTGTTGTTGACCGGACGTTTATAAATGGCGCTCTGGTGCGGAACGTTACTTCAACTCAAAAGCCGTGGCTGCAAGACGAAAAAAGTGGCGCACCACTCAACTGTCAGTTCTGTTTATGCCACAGATAATACGGTTTTGTTGGTATGTATTTATTCTTGCATTGAGAATAGTAAGGGTTTTTTTAATAACAATGCCAACTTTTCGATTTTTATATGCATATAAAAGAAACTGATGTTGACTGAAGTTGTATTTTTATCAATGACGCCGTTTTTCTTACCAATTGGTTTTCACGTATTGCTTTTACATTAATTCTTTATGAATTTCCTTTATACATGTTGACAATATTCGCAGAAAATGTTCCAATCTCAATGAATTCACTTTACTTATAATTTTTTACTTATAACCCATCACAAATTTGCATGTGCTACTAATATTTTTTTAAACAAAATATTTTTGCTTGTAAAATGTAGGTTACGAAGGTTTCAACCCCATTCATCTAGTAACGTCCACAGACTTTTCTTTGCTATAAACAGAACTCTAAGAACGAAACGCCATCGGCCATTATGCCTGTAATGCTCTTTTTGCGTCGTCTTCTTTGAGATATTAGCACTTAAAATGAATTCTAGACTTTTGTCTACAATGTAATAGATATGCTGATAAGAACCTAATTAATAAATTGCTTTTACTTTATTACCAATAATTTAGTTTGAACATAAAAGACTAGGCTTTTTAAAAACATTTTGAAAGTATGATGAATTTAGTGGTGTGTATCTGTGTGAAATAGAGTTCTCGGATTGTATTCCCAGGTCGAGTAAAGTGTCATGGGATTTTCCATTGCTAAATTCTTAGTAGCAACATGCAGTTTGGAATTGTGTTCGTAAAACGACAATAGACTCGCCCTCCATAACGTGGGACGAAAACCTAATTGGCAATATGCGGGTTCAGAAATTCACCTCTGACTATAGAGCGTACAGTCTTGTGTGCATGTATGTATGTAATATTGGCATACGAATCAAACAATCTTATTATTTCTAGCTAGCCGGGAAAACTGTTATGATGATAGTTCCCCACAAATTAATATTATGGTGACAAGGCACTTACATTATGAGTATTATATTATAAACATAAACAATAGATGATATATCTGTATTATATTCTAATGTATTGTTAGTTTGATCGTCACAAATAATTGTGATTAATAAAGGATAAAGAGCAAATACTAAAGAGTGGTAAAAAGGACGATTGCGTCGTTGTTTAGCAGCATAAATCTCTCTGGTTCGGCTTAAAGGACTCAGCTTAATTTTGATTGCCTAAGAGGACAACTTATTGTCTTAATTAGTTTGGAAAAAGTCACGAAAAACCGGGCTTAAAAATAGCTGGTGAAACATGAATGCATTTGTTTATACATATTTCATCAGAAATATAGGCATTTATTCATATAAAAATTTAGGTACGCAAAAACCTTTTGTCCCTAAATTGAACAAATAATAAAAAATCTCATTAAAATGTGAAAGAAAGCTGCTATGAAAACCCACACACGAAAGCCAGATTAAAATCAAAAGCCAACTCAACATAGAGTCCTCATTCGGAGCGAAACTCGCCCAAATTCATCCGACAGAGGGCACTATATTTAACGGGCACAGTTTTGTTAGTACCCGTACGTCGTTTAATTATCCCGGTGAGAAGTGATTCGCCGTCAAAGCGCCCCCTGGTGGCAATTACAGACGCAAATTGAACCGCGACAACCGGCCGCTCCCCCCCCCCCTCCCCCACCGGAACGGTCCCCGTGCCTTTTGTCTGGCTCACAGATATATTTTAAATAGTAGAAATAGAGTTGTATAAAGATAGCGAGGATATTATTTTTAATTAACTAACAAACGCTGGTATATTCGACAAAAGCAAACATGTGTTGTGCCATGAAAATATTTTTTATTGACATTGATAGGTATAAAGTAAACAAAATATCGTTTGGTTTGTGTTTGTTCAAGAATTCATAATTTATAAAAGTTTAGAGCTCATAAAAATAAAACGAAGAGATTAAATAAACATTATTGCTTTGCAGAAGTACCTATTATTGACTTTTGTTACAAATAGGCGAAAGGGGATTGGGTATTTTCTATCTGTTATTTATTTGTATATTTATGAATTAAAATTAATCATATTGAAACAAATTGGTAAAATCTTTTTAATTTATTAGTGCTTGGTCTGAAGAAGCCTTAGTCCCTCGGCCTCCGTCCAACGCAGCCGGAACTTGATAAACTGGAATCGCTTTTGTACAAAAGAAAAGAGGAGGCCGTTTGCAATGGCTTTTCATTTGATAGAGTGCAAATTAAATTGAATTTTAAATGGAGTTTTCATATTGCCTTGAAATACGAAAATTTTTAGGATTGTGTTTTTGTTACGGGAGCTAACGGCCTTTCGTCGAATAGAATCACAGCAAGTACTTTTTAAATTAGGTCTTTGTTATTTTTGTATTTAATAAATCCATTCAATGTAAAAATGGTTATTTAACATTTCTGGAAGAGAGAATAAATAAATAAATACACCCAACAGTCACATACATAGCTCTGACCCCACACTAGGTTACAAGACCTGTGTCGTGGGTATCAGACACTACGAGAGACTTTTTCGGTCTCACAAACACCCAGACCCAAATGTTTTAGTTTTTACAAAAATAGTAATGATAGTAGCGATAGTATTAGTAACCAATGCATAAACAATTGAACATTCCACATCGTCTTATGTTTACCATAAATTTTGCTGTTCATTTCTGTATTTAAACGCTTGTACCCTAATTATCTGACACCAATGTCGTTGGCTTGTCGTGTTTCCATAAAATATACATTAACGGGTTCATTAATATATACCATTTCAACAGAAAATACAATCAGTGTCAACACAATTCTTATCAATATATTAATCAAACAATGGCACCGTCCTCTAGCATTTCAGATGAAGGTGACTTTAGTAATATTAAATCAAACTATAAGAGAGTTGTGTTAACAAAAACAGACGACTTTATAGAATAAATTTACATCATAACGAACTGGGGGATTGCTCGCGCTTTGATTTTGAAATATAAATAAATTGCACAGCCATTGAGCTTAATCAATTTTTTCCATTGTCTGAGAGTTGATTTAGATAACCTTTATATTTTCTTATTGTAAACGTGGCTTTCATTTTTGTGAGCATTGTTTTACGATATTTTTTTCCATAATTGCAGTACCATATTTATATTCGATAGAGTATCGATTCGTTACAAACGCGTTTCACTATTCAACACATTAATTGTTGTAATGCTCAGTTGTTTCTTCGCCGTAGGTATTTGAGGAAAAATAACAATAATTATAACTACATATTATCATCGTAATAATTTGATTAATTTTTAAGTAGTCAAATGTTTTTCATTTAATTAAAATTAGGAGAACTCTAAAAACAATTGATTATCAGTTCGATTTGAATTGGATTGGTGCCGCTATTCTTGCGCGGTAAAAACATAGATCGTAACTACAAATTTATCAAGAGAAACATTTGTTTCATTATTATAGAAGAATACGTAATTAATATTTTAATATTTAGTGTATAATAATTTGTTTTGCGCGCGGTCGAAAATCTCGGCGGTCGCGGGTTCGAACCTCAGGCACACACCTCTGACTTTTCGGAGTTATGTGTGTATTCACATTGAATTATCACTTGCTTTAACGGTGAAGGTAAACATCGTGATAAAACCTGCACACCTAAAAGTTCTTAGGAATTTCTTAGGTGTGTAGTCCGCCAACCCGCACTAGGCCAGCGTGGTGGACTATGGCCTAACACCCTCTCAATGGTAGAGGAGTCAGGAGACCCGTGCTCAGCAGTGGGCGTATATGGGTTGATGAAGAAGAAGAAGAATTTGTTTTGAAAGATTATTTCAGCACTTTTTTTTATTATTCTTTTCTTATATAGCAATTGCTAAACACGGGTTATGAAATATTTTTATAGTCGTTGGGTGCTTCGTAGCTATCTTAATAAAAGTTCTTGTAGCTGCACTATCACTCGTCTTTTTTCCTGAAGAACAAAACTTTAGTTTGCTCACAGCTGGGATTTATTAATCAGTTGGAGAGCAAGGCGAGGACGTCAACAAGTGATCCGTTACTTAGCAACAGTGAGGCGACGTGCGTCCGCCTACCGAGTACTGAGTGATCGACTCTCAGGGACTACACAGTCTCGACTTCTAACTTCATACTGAGTTGCGTACATGTTCATTTACTGATGACTTTTTATTGTGATTTTAGATGAAGGTAGGAGTGTCAGCATTATGTTGTTGATATAGAGAATATAAATACCGGTAGCATTTAATTGCGTTTGTGTTGTTAGAGTTCAAAACTTTTAATGAGTTAGTGAATTTCTGGATGGTCTTCCTTATTATAATTATAGATGTAAAATTAATTAAATATAATGATGATCATTATCACCACTTATACGTCCTATTGTAGAGTCCGGGCCACCTCTCCAACCGAAGGTTTTTAAGACTTAGTCAATCACGCTGGTGGGGGTTGGCGGACCGCTGATAAAACCAATAATTTCACCAGCGTAGTAATGCAAGTAATGAGATAGTAACGTGAATGTAATGCAAAATACAGCTTTCCTCCAATCTTCCAGAGATCAAAGCCAACAAGAATCATTTTAAGATGCACAACAAATAAGTACAAAAGAAGGATAGATGTACATTTTATGCTACTGAAGTTGAGTATGGCCGGGACTGTAGCTAGTGTCCGAGGCACAGCGGCAGGGCAATTAGCTGAAGGGTTCAGTTTCGCTCGACGTTTATTGCGTCGTAATGAGAAACACTTTGAGTTTTATATTAATGTAACTCTTAGATTTCCTTATTACGAGCTTTTAAAAGAACATTCACGTTTATACGCTGTTTTAGCCAGTTATTGCGCTCTAGCGTTTGATTAGAGCATTCATTCCCTGTCATTGGTATTTAATTAATTGGCTCGTTTTGGTTTAATTTTATATTTTTTTTATTTAGCTGATAGAAATAATAATAAATAGACCCAACAGTACACATAGTACTGACCTAACACTAGGAAGTTTTGTGTCAAGAAACTACACGAGACTTTTTGGTATCACGAACACTCTGACCCGAGACAAATATTTGTGTAATCCACAAACCCGCGGCCACTCGTTTCGCAAGCTAGTATGTCGCTAACTGTGCCAAAGGGCTGTCACTGGGCTGAATTACTTTTATCTAAATATTAATATAATAAATTCCTCTTTTACGCTGCCAATACAGAAAGAATGTATCAGACAAAGATTTCCAGCAAAAGTAACACAGTTGTATCTCGTATCCGATCACAATTTATTGAGTTCCGCGTTTCCAGGTAGAAATATTCAAATGTAAATCTATTGAAATGGAAACAAATGCGGGCATGTTTACGTCGAACACGCGTTTCAGATCAACAGTAATAGGTTCCTATGTGTTACCTACATACATACTAACTTAAATTTGCAAAGTATTACAGTAGTAATTTTATTTAAATGCATCATGGTTTCGCGGTGTAATATGTGCCGTTTGATCTAAAGGTACTGGATTCGATTTTGGGCGAAGTCTTATTGGGTTTTTCGATTAGGAAATTTTCAGTAGCAGCATAGAGTCTGGAAGTGTGGCCGAATACGGCAATAGGCTCGTTCCTCTATTATGAGGGACTAATACCTGGCGTTAGGTGGGTGCAGTAATGCACCTCTACCCACCTCGTCGGGGAATATAGGAATGAAGTTATGTGTGGTGTAAAGCATTTTAATAATAAGGCGTAATGGCCTGGGTGTATCGGTACGCGTTTTGCCAAGACAAAACCTAGGTGGTCTTTGTTTTGAATCACAAGCAACATAGCTCGGACTTTACGAACATGTTATGCATTGAGTCTTTGTACACTTTAATAGTTTAAGAGGAGATACTTAAAAGCTCTGCATGCGCAATTTATAGGGTGTGTGATCCGTCAGCACCCTGTACGTCAAGTTGTGACACCTTCTCATTTTGAAAGAGTCCCGTGCTCTTTATAATAATACAAGAAAATAATAAAAGTAATAAAAATACAAATATGATTTCAAATTGTAGGGACTTGAAAATTTTCAAATTATTTCGTACGAAACTGCTTACATTCGCCAATGCCATTGAATGTGCATACAAAGTCTCCTACTAAACAATTTTATGCTCACTCGCGACAAACGAGCATTTTCTCCGCGGCTTTTATTTTAATGGCGGTGCCAGATATTGTGAACGCTGAAGTTTGAAGTATGCAAGCTGCCCAACATCATACCGTCTGTTGAGTTACACCGATTCTTTTCTGTGGGAAATACAACTTTATGCACATTTAATTAAGCAACATAATCGAATGAAGTTGTTTAGTATATAAATGAATTTAACTACCAATGGTCGCAATTGACGCATAGTTTTAATACTACACTAACAAGACAAGGCTGTAGATATTAGAACTTACAAAAACATCTTTAGTCTTATAAACAGATTCTATACAAGTTTTTATGCTGATGTGAGTTTGAATCAAGTCAACTTAACACGCCGGATTTAATTTATGTATCGAATATTTTTCATCGGCCCAATAGATGTAAGTGTCAAACGCAGTGGCGTGCGATAGGAGACTCCTATGTCCAACAGTGGACGTATAGATAGGAATGATAACAATACCGATTTGAGTACATAATGATATTAGTACATTGTATCAGTGGCGAAACTTCCATAGAAGCCCAAAAGAGCAACTGTGTAATGTCTAGTTAAAAATTGTTTATTGGTCAGGAGATTCTCATTTATATCGAATTTCTTTGTTGAATAAATATTTTAAATCTTAAGATTATGTTAGGCTAGCTCGGCTTTTGGGCCTATATGGAAGTATAACCCCAGCATTGTATGACCCTGTGAACCCGTGAACTATACGGTGTAGCAATCTGTCCGTGTAGGTGAATGTCCAACGCTGAGCTAGAATTTGCTCTCCACTGTAGCACCTCTTTGTACAAGCGGCCGATTCTGCGGATTACGCGTCCCACTTACTAGTCCTTCGACTTGCTAATCACTAATTATCTCGAGAAATCTAGCAATTTCATTATTGACCACGAGGACCTATGATATTTTCCGCAATTATGTTGTATGCATTAGGTTTCAAGTGATGAGAGGATAAGCGCTGCGTCGTTGTCTCAAGTGTATGCTGTGCGGTGTCGAGGTCTCACGTTTGAGTCCTGTGTCGGGACATGACATGACACTTATCATTGGGTTTTTACAACAGGAAATTTTCAATAGAATGTAGGAAACAAGCTTTAACACTGTCGTGTGTTATTATGCCAACCTCTCACTAGTTCTCATACATAGTTCCCACACCAATAGAGACGCAAGTTCTGTCAGGTAGGTATGTTCTGTCAGATTTGTGGATTACACAAACATATTTTGTCTTTGTGCAGCGATCGAACCCACACCCTCTAGTTTGGCATCATTTTTATTAAACATGTGTTCAAAATTTCTCGCATTTTCATATTTTATTGTAAAGATCATATGAATTTTCATCAAAGGAAAGAGTTAGAATGGAATTTCACTTTGGTAAAATGCGATTTCATATTTACCTCGGTCGCGCGTAGATCCCACGTGCAAAGCTCATCCAATAAATATAGAATAGTTCCACAGAGGAGTAATATTGCGGGCCCTCTGTCGTAGGTCTTCCATCAATCTTAATTATCAGATAGTCGGTATTTTTTCAGTTTCCCCTTTGTAAAACGAATAGGGAAGGACGGGTGCTCAGAGCATTATTGGATTTAAAAAATTTTGTCACTGTCTTTTGTGGTGTAACAGGTTTCCCATTGTTTGTTTGTTTGTTTGAAAGTAAATGAATTTTTGAAATTGCTGACATCTTTCATAAGGTAATTCCGATTAAAAAAAATATGTTAGTCTGATTTTAGAAGTAGGTAGGTACTGGAAGTATTTTCAGAAAAATGTGTGAGGTTATAAAAACCTTAATAATTAAGAGAATTATAAAAGATAATAATATTAAAAGCATTATATACTTCAGACTTATAGCTGTCCTGGTTGCCCGGGCGAAATTTTACAACATAACAAAATTCATATCAAAGAGTAACAAATCTTTCCTTTTAAGTGGCCCAGTGAATTCGCACGCGTAGTTTTCGTTCCCGTGGGAATACGGGTAGTAACAATGTCTTGAACAGTTTCCCTTACAACTGTCTGTGTATCTTATATCCAGAATTTCCTATATGGTTTTGATTATACATATTAAATGTGCTACATCTTCATCATCATCATCATCATCAGCCTTTGTTCGTCCACTGTTGGACATAGGCCTCTTCTATGGCACGCCACATGGTCATGGTCACATCTGTCGCAGAACCGACAACCGTTGGGGTAAACGTGTTCTGGAGTGGAGACCACGGCTCGGCAAACGTAGTGCAGGACGCCCTCTGGGATGACGATATCCGCAAGGTGGCTGGCAGCGGTTGGATGAGGAGAGCCGAAGATCGAGCCCAGTGGCGTGCTACATTTTAGCGTTGTGTAAATTCGTTTAAAACATTATGTGTGGCAAATGTACTTACACATATCGTTCCATACTTGAAGAAATAATGTCTTTTGATCGCCGGGTATTGGTCTGTTTTGATATAATGATTAAAAGTTTTAAAGTGTCCAAATTATGATAGTTGATTATAAAACGACATTTTTGTCATTTACTAACTAATAAATAGTTTTATTTTACAAATTGAAAAAAGTACGGTGACACATATATTTTTATTACTATATGATATTCTATAAGCCTATGCTCAGCAGTGGGTTGAAAAAGTGCTGGAAATGATGATGATGATAATTCTATAACTAACTTTCCACCCAGCATTAGGCCAGCGTGGTAGATGGCCTAACGCCTCTCAATAGTAGAGGAGAACCGTGCCCTGTGGGAGATGTAGGTGCAGATGATGAAGTAACTTTACTATAAGGGTAGCAAATAAAAACTACACAGTTACTCAAGATGTCGATAAGCGATAGTTGTGGGGTCAACATTTACTAACATCCCAGTGTAGCATACTGTAGACTAGCTATGTTCGGCAGGTGTAGTCAGAATGTGCCCAATTCCGAACAACAGCACACAGTCCATATTCAACGCGGTACGAATGAACAATGAGGTTTAATTAATTTCCATATTGTGCGCGTATATAAACGTAATCAATTACCGAGTACATTACGGTTGTTGTAGAAACATGTAGACTGCCATTCGGCGTGTCGCGAGCAATGCTCGGCGTTACCTTCGCGATCTGTTATACGTGATAGTGTAAGTGATGGGCGATAGGCCGGTATGAAATGCGTGGGGATTAAAAAAAATCGTAGATAATATAGATAGGTTACTGTCAGTCAGGTTTGGTTTTAGGGAAAGATTAAGTGCCACTGGGTGTTTTTATGGAGGGCGCTTTTTGGAAACAGCAATGTATTATTTTGCGTAGAATTTTGTTAATAGGCAAAATTTGAGAGTGGAAATGCAATTCTGCGTACCCCTTGAGGAATATAGGCTTAACTGTGAATGTTAACTATCGGTAAAAAGATGAAAGAGATTTTAATCATTTGAAAATTATAATCGAGTTTAGTTCTAGAAGAGAACCGTAAATAATTTAGATGTGGATTTGAATTTTTTATGATAGGCACGCAGTGGTTCTCCGTTAAAAAGTTATATTAACGTACCTCTGGAGTGGTGGCATGAATTCAAAATATAATATCAAATATAGCTACATTTGAAAGAACAAGTCTTCGCCTAACAAAGCTAATAAATTCGTTTTGAAACTTTCTTCATTTTCACTAACAATCTTGGAAAGTTATACTCGTATTTTACGGTATAATTAATAGGATAATTAAGGTAAAGAATAAACAGTAATTTCAACTTTATCTCAGCTATTGAAAGAGCGAACAGCGCCACGATAGTTTTTTATTGTTTCAGCAATTTATACTCAAGTTATTTCTACGAGTTTGTTTTCGGCCATAGTTTGGCGAGTTTAATGTTTAAACTACGTGGTGGGACTGCGCGAGCTGCTGAAACTCGTAAGATTGATCGCCTGACACTCCGTAAGTCATTTGCTAGTCTAAGCGTAATGTTTAAGATGCTCCAGGTCTATTTATCATTCGCGGCGGAAGAACACAAGAAAATCTAGCTCATAATAAATCGTTGCATTCCACTCAGACATAATCCACTTCGCACCGCCGCTTGATTTACTCGCGCGCGTCTTTCAAGTCAGTTGCAGCCCCCCCCCCTCCCCCGCGCGCCCCGCACACCCCCGAAACACTCGCCGCATTAATTGACCGTGCCACCTTTGCCACGCTTATGTTTCATTGTTATTGCCTTTTGATGAATTTCCTATTACTATAAGTATTTTTATGTACATATTGACCACCCTCTCTCTCCTAAAAGATAGTCTTGAGAGATAATAACCTTATAACAAAAGTAAAAGTACTATGTGCTTTGTAAAACACAATGGAAAAGCTAACTCCAAATTTTTAAAGTTTTTACGCCTTTTCCAGTTTAATACACCTCAACACTACACTTTTTATTTCTCAACTGCGCCAATAACATTAACTGTCACGGCCGAGAGTAACTTACTGCGCTCGAACATTTTTATTTTCACTTAAAACAACACCTTGCGTACCTAGGTGGAAAATGTCGCTCACAAACTGAGCTAATTTACTCGGAGCGTGCTTCAAGTGAAAAATACTAAGTCGTAAGTTTAATGGGCTCACTCGCGAACCCCGCTGCCGAAGATTATCTGGCGGATCGCAGCGTCGGAGGTGTTCGGCCCATCAATAAGGCGAACAGCCCGCTAACGCTTGCTATTTGCACCCATACCTTACGCCGGTATCCGATGCAAATGTTTGTGGTATAAATAGCTTTGTTCCGCGCTCGTTGCGAGCACAAACTGCTCCGTCTTGTAACCTTTACCTTTTTTATTTCGTTTGTCGCAAATTGTACGTAATTTTCGGGTCCCGAACGCCGTCGAGCTAGTGATGTTTAGGGCGGAATTTTAATGTCGCACTTACATCCAGGAATGTGATTCTGAGTACGGAACGTTACCGTATACTACGACAGTTTACCGCAAGTCTATTGTTGCTTTATATTATATGGCAGATCTGCGAGTACTGGTTCCGAGCTACAGGATCTTCCACTTCCCTTTTGGTAGCACTATTATTTTTGGTAGATATTAATAGTAGGTAATATAAATTAGTACTTCAATTCTCGAGATTTCTCTTTACTCTTGGATTCTTGACCGCGAACCTAAACCTCGAGGCCTTCATGACTAAATCCACTCAGTTGTAGATTAGGTCCGCGCCCAGCAGTGGGACTCAAAGCGACTGATGATGATACACTTGTATCATTATCGAATTGATTGTGTGGAGTGAGTATTATTTACTGGACAAAAGTGTATTTATAACAATGTAAAATTCTGTCAACTCTCCTGTTCACTAAAAAATAATATTCCTTTTTTTCTTCACACTAAAACTTGTCTCTCAAGTGCAGTATTTACATCAATCTGACATCAACGTGTCATATTAGTTAATTGGCGAGTGAAAGTGAAACATAGGGCCTTGTCGTGATAGGTCGGAAAGGCGTGGGAGGGGAGCGGTGGGGAGCGGTGCGGGGCGACGGGGGGCGCGGGCGGGGGGGCATCATGACAGCGCGCGTCGTTAGCGTGAGTCGTGACGACCGCGCTGGAATTGTACATTATTTTTAATAGATACCAATCATTTGTCACGTCACAAATATTGTGATGTTTCCAGTTGTGGTTTTTCAGTTCTGATGGTATTTGGTTTGGGTTTGGTTTAAGGAATATTTGATAGTTTCTGAAATGCAGAATTTTTTAGTTATGGTACAAAAATAAAATTATTCGTGGATGGTCGCTACGTTAATCTGAAAATTATAAAATTTAATATGTTATAAGCATATACGCTTTGCTTAAATATTCACTTAAAATTGGTGTTCTTTTAATCCTTCAGAGCAGCAAGACCCACAAGTGTCGTGAAGATAAACCAACCAAAGTTATTTCATTCTTTTAATAGTAACTTAAGTCTGCATTCAACGACATACCGCTGTAGAAGAATTTTAATATATAAAGCGAGAATAACATCGTTCCTCTCGTACTTAACTAGACACGTAACGCTAAAAATGATCCTGCAATGACAAGCAATTTTCTTGCGTTCTTTCATGTTGGAGAGCTTGAGCATTTTACTACCGTTTCTTGGCGATTTTTCTCATTCGGAAAACATGATAATGTTCAGTGTATTTACTGCATGTTTTACTAAGGAAATTGCCTGAGAGAGAATCTTTAAGAAAACGCCTGTGATCTCATCATCAGCCCTCAACAGGTCATCATCAACAATCTTTTCATGTTCACCGTTGGCCATTGTTGGACATTCTTGTCAAAATAAAATCACAACACTAAACATGTGGATAAATAACCCATGTTTACAAGAATATTAAAATATTTTCTTATTGAAGAGATGAGATGCCTAAAATAAGTGACTTGATATGTATATTACTCACAGAATGACAAATGCCTCTTCAACAAAACACCCCAAATTCCTTCATGCAAACTTGATCCGTTCACTGTGCGTATTATCCTGCGTAACCAATCGGTGCTGAAGACCATTCTTCAGACAATAGAACAGTTTAGAGAATTGTCATGACGTGTGAAAGGCTTTGTTTGCAAATTATGCGAGAATTGGACAAATGGTCAGATCCAGGTAGACAAGGGTCGACTGAAATACCTCGATCTTATGCTTACATAGTTATGGAGTATGCTATTAAAAGGTTGAAGTTGGAAAGTATAAGTAGATACATATGGCAACACTTTGTATGTATCACGCTTCCGGATAAAATAACAACCAATGTGAATTCGGATTAAATCTTCACTTGTTCTTTCCAACTAAAAATATGCTTATCAATTCTTGAACAGCCCTAGATGGAGAACACAAGTGGGCCACTAAAGATAGCTCTAGATATTCCACATCTTGGTGGGGTATCTTTTTATATCTGGTCATCCATTTCTCGAGTTTAAAAATAAAAAAAAAACAATAAATTTCATCGAATAAACATACACACCTCTAACCTTGAATAGATTGGCCTAAATGATTGATTCGTTCATTCCGTTCGTCAAATGAAATGAATTTTGATTCGGTTAGTTCACCACACCCCATACTCTTAAGCTGTGGGATCATCGAGGCAACCTCTAGCTTTTTGAACATATATACGTATTTTTAACAAGTTAAGGCATATTTTACGGCACGATGGTCCGACGACTTGAGAAAGGTGGCGGGTAGCGGATGGATGAGGGCCGCTCAGGACCGGGATGGTTGGCGCTTACTTGGGGAGGCCTACGTTTAGCAGTGGACGGCGATAGGCTGAGTATATAAGGCATATTTAAAATTATAAGGGAACTCATCTGGAAAACGGGGGATCTGATACTTTTACACAAGGAATTTCTCAGAAATACCAAGTTTTATGAGAAAACCTCTTACCAGTTTTATATGCTGCAAATTACTCATTGTTTGGGTTCTGTAGCTAGTGTGTGAATATACCATAAAAATGAATGTTTCCTTTCCAAATAAAACAACGCAATGAATTATGATGAAAACAAGTAAATACGGGTTCCTCAAGCAAGCGTGCTAAATAGCCGTTTCCACTTTAGCCACGGCTCATAACCCGGCGAATGTACGAAACAACCGTTTAAGTAAAAACGGCATTAAGTCGACTCCACTCATAACGTGTCCATGTGTTTATGAGGGGTAGCTTTATGGCGAAATGTAAGTACTTCCGCATCGTAATATTTTTTGCAGACAAAAAAATTGGCCGTGGTTTCGCTTGGAGTTTTTTTGTATAGCCTTTCTTGAGCTTCGTCAGACAAAAAAATGGAGCCTGTCCAACCAAGTTTTCCCCAAAGACCTGTTGGAATCAGTCTACATTCAGTGCCGTCGATGAGAAATATTCGAATCGTTTTTTATCGATTGATCTAATTTTTTATTTATGTGGTCTAAATGAGTGGCGGTTACAGAGGAACAATTATTATCTAACTTTTGTCAGCAAATGACATGATCATAATGTACATTACATTGGCTTGGTTATTTTGTCAAAAATCGCGATTAATGTTTATGCCCATAATGCGGGGCGCCCAGCTACGCTTTGTTGGCAAATAATTTAGTCGTGTTGGTTATGTAACGTTGCCGCAGCGAAAGTACAAAAACATATGACATGCAACAATAATTCTTATTTGTTTACTTAAGCTTTGTTTGGAGAAATGACTTTTTGGTTTGGTTGATATTACGAACCACCTTATAGCCAGGTATTACAAGCTTGCTTTGCTATTTCCGTATGTGATTTAATTAATAGTGAGATGGTGGGATCGTCGTGTGTGTAATCACAGGTTTATATCTAACTAGCGACCCGCCCCGGCTTCGCACGGGTGCAATGCTGATATTTAATGGATGTTATCATCTCAATCACTCTATCTATTAAAAAAAACCGCATCAAAATCCGTTGCGTAGTTTCAAAGATTTAAGCATACAAAGGGACATAGGGACAGAGAAAGCGACTTTTATACTATGTAGTGAAGGTAGCGTAGTTTGTTTATGAAATCCGAACCGTACCCAAAATTGCAATTTTACTCAGTCAGAATTTACTCAGTCTTCCTAAAACAACTTTTCATTGAATTTCTGCCTGCCCGTCGTACACACAAGCGTGGGTTATATACTCCCGCATTTTAATTAGAACATAAAATGTTTTTATACGAGTAATTATAGTTTTCTCGTTATTTTAAACCCAAGTGTGGAATATACGTTTTTCTGGTCCCGATTTGTATTCTTGAATAGGATTATCGATTTGTTCCAATAGAAGACTAAATCTAGTAACGTTCACATAAAGAGGCGATGGACTTTTACGCTTTATATAATTCATATATTTTTTATTTTGTTTATTTGAGGGATTTAATTTTGTAACCTTAATGTATAATAAATGATTACGATGGCTCATCTCCGTAAAAGCGTTAGTGGATTATACTATTAGCGACGTCGGTAACATGTTCAATTTGTAAAATTGAAGTTGAAGTTATTTTCATGTGACCCAGTTTTTTCTAATTAATCTCACTATCGGAGCCCGGCGCAAATATGCTTTTAGTTGTTATAGCACATTTTATAATTAAATCTCTAACGTCGATCAGAAAAATTATCATCGCATAACTTGTATTTGAAGCTGATGGAATAATTACACGCTTGGTATTTAAAATTAAACTTCGGCAGCTGTTTTTAATGAAATTACAAAAAATTATAACAAATAAATGTATTTATGTTGTATAGGTATATTACAATTTGCATGTGTTTGATATTATGTTATAAATATGTATAATTGTATGTATGTATATATTTTTTTGTAATCCATGTCTTACATAATATTGATATGTTTCACGATAGTTTTTCATGTGTTAGGATCATCTTGACATTGAGATCAAACAGGCCGGCAAAACTATGTCGACTAGTGCGTTACAACGGTAGTTATTCTTCTCCAGTTGACACTCAATCCACACCATATCGTTGTTACCGTAAAACATCATGCTCAATTGTTCGAGCGCGTATAAAAAAGCATAATCCTCCAGAGCTCATATCCATAATGCGTAAAGGTGTTCAGCTGAAGTTGGCGCAAAATTAAGCTCCTCTTAAAGATAGTATCTCACTCAGCGGTTCTTTATTGAAAGTGAGCATTACCCGTTGCGGCGGTTATGAATGCAAATTGCTCTGTCATGTTGCTAAACATTATCAGCCCACTTTACTGCGGAATCTCTAGTAATTGGGGCTAAGTGCGTGGCTATACTAATCTCACGGAATTAGGAGAATATTTGTTATTCGTTTTGTGTTATGTAGCATTGTTTAAATTTATTTCTTAGGAGCGCTGTGAGTGATCGCTTATTCGCGAATAGAATAGTGACGATTATACATTTATATCTAGCCTATTGCCGTCCACTGCTGAACGTAGGGCTCCCTAAGATAGTGCCAATAGTGACGATTATGTTATAAAAATTAAAAATAATCTACAACTGTAGGTGCTTACGTAAAAAGTCTGTCACTAGTCCTAAGAGACTCACAGAGTGTTCGAAGGATTCCACGTGATGATTACTCAAATCGTCGACATTCAACTACGATACGATACGATTTACGTCCTAAAAATCAGGTTTTTATCCCTGTGTACTGTGTATGCAATATAAATATGTATGTGGGTCCTTAGAGATACTTAAAGTTATGTAGTTTAACAGCGATGGCACTAGCTGTCTAGTACGTAATCCTAAAATCCAACCGTCTATTAAAACAGTCTACTTTAAAACCTAAAATATGAATGGAAATGAACAATAAAACATTCACGTAAAGTTTTGAGTAAAATAACAATTTATTCTCGTCTTAAACTTTGCAAATTCACTCGTGAATTTTGATCAGCGTGTCTCTGAATATAGCTGCAAGCTTATGAATATATAATTCTCCAGTTCTCATATCTAAAATTACTTGCTTCTGCACGTCGAACATGTCGGAAGAAATTGTGCAGGGATGTGACGGGCCTGCTGTGACGTAATGCATCCCACCGGCGCACTGACATTTGACGACACAGACAGGTGTGTCGACTGAAAATATGCCACGAGATTTTCGATGCAGTCTTGAGATTAGTAACGTATGCGCGATGGTAAGATTTTTTTTTTTTGTTATAGAGGGGAAAGCTATTTATGGCTCTACTTCCCGCCAGCCCGGGGGCAGTGGGGGCGGGAAGCGTATGTCGGGGTCACCGGTCTTCCAGCCCGGCGCGCGGCGACGTCATGTCCGCGCAGATGTTAGTGCCGGGCTGGGTCCCTAACAAAATCCCTATACCGGCATACCGACCAAAACCCCCCAGTGGCCATCTCCGCGCCGAGTGGGGCGACCACGGTACGCGGGCGAGAGGCGCCCACCGTTAACCGCAGCCGCCCAGTGCGCCTCCGAGACGTAAACGTCTCGGCCGTCTCGGAGTTGTAGGACCCACTAGCTTGTTCGGACGCCCCAGCTGTGAATGGGCGCCCGCGACGTACACAGGCCACAGTGCCGCCGCCCCTCTCGGGGTCACTTTCAGTGAGGACGCGCTGCCCCCACAGCACGTCCAGCGACCCCAAGGGCCCCTTTAAGTCGCCTTTTACGACAGGCAGGGGATACCGTGGTGGGATTCTAACGCCCCCTTGCCACAGGGCAGGGCGCCGGGTCTAATTGTCTCTGTTGACCCGGCGCCTCCTTCTTTGAACGATGGTAAGATACTGGTCATGTAAATATTTAAACGTGGAAATTTTGTCGCGGTTAACAGGTATCGTTTCTTATACTGAATCTACTGATGGACTAGAGGATTAATCCTCAAGTCCGCATGGATCGCACCTTTGAGTAAAATTAATGAAATCTCTACCAAGTTAGTTTTGCGGTATATTAGCGAAGTCTTTATACCGAAAAAGTTATTATTGGATATTTCCATTCCGTAGTTATTCATGGGAGCTTGGAGTAACAAACTATTATTTGGGACTTATAAATATAAGCGTTCAAATAAACTATACGAAATACTCAATAAGCGTAATGGTATGTTACGTATATATTTAGATTAGACCTTTCAACCGTTACAGTTTTTAAGTATGATTTTCTGAAGTACGTAATGTAGATATAATCTTCAAAGGAAGCTGCATATCCACAGGAAATATAATTGTAGAGGTAGGAATGATACACATTTAAATTCGTCACTAACGTCTACAATAATCATATTATACAGTACAGTTCGTCACTACATCCTGTACAAAATCGTAATAAGTTGAAAGTCAGAAATCATACGCGCACTGTTGCTACTACAAACTCCGTAATTTTATTTTCATAATGAATTTAGCGTATATAATACTGAAGTAGAAACGTTAGCGCGGAGTGAGGTCGTGATACTTTTTGCTAGTTTGTTATAATAATATTCTCGCTGTGTTGGCTTTCATATAACACAACTTCGGTGTAATGCGGAATCGTGTGAAATTACTTTATGCATTTTTATTTGGAACACATTTTTATATTTGCGGTTTGGGATACGGGCAACGTTTTAAGCTGCTCGTGTCGTTTGAGTAAAATTTTATATTGCTATTTCAAAATTGTACTTTTTGGTATTCTGGGGAATTGTTTGCTTCTACTGATAGTGATGAGTAAATATAGATAGTAAATGTAGATTTCTAGAACCAAAGCTTGATGGCAGGACCAATGACTTAACAGACACAATACAAAAAAAAAAAATATTATGGTCCTATCTTTGACATATTAGTATATATAACATAAGATTAATTGTTCGGTGCGTGTAGTAAATCCATTGATTATTATTTAATTGACCATTTCTTGACAAAAGTATAAAAAAGAATCATCATGAATAAAATGTTAATCCATCAGGAGTTTCCATGTTACGTTGCAAATTTGTATAAATATTGCAACACCATCCCACGCTCAAAAGCCAGCGTGCTAATGACACGTTGTCACGCTCTTTTATGACACGTGGCATTTTAACACTCGATGCGATAATGTGATAATTACTTCTGGCGGAAACATTGCTCGCCCGATATGGCGTGTTAACCATCATTGACATTAAAATCGAGCGATGTGTTCTATTATGTTTTATTCAATAAACCGGGGAATTTAAGAAATTCTGGGGGTATGTTATTGCTTAATATTAAAATAAAATTAAACAAACATATAGTGAATCTGTAAAATGAGATGAGATGAGAAAATCTTATGTCTTTTATTGTTCCTGAAAATAAGTTAAATGCAATAAATAATATGGGATTCCTTTGAACGCAAAAACAAAAGGAGAAAAAAATCTATTTCTACACATATATAAAACAACTTTTTAAACCATGACTTTTGAATACAATACCGGGGTAGAGTAATCCGATTCATCACTGCGACGTCGCAAGCTAGTTAATTTAAAAGGTGTAACTATATGAACAGCACTCGGCGCGGCCCTCGGCGCACGGACGGCTTTCACAATAAAATTTCCATTAGTTTTATGAAACGTACATCTAATGTTGCACTGGATGTAGAGACGGACGGTAAAACAAGCGCTCTTAGCGCATAGCCCGGGCTTAAGTGAATTGTGTGATGCGCGCGACTTGTTTATTATATTAACTTTTTAAAACACGCTGAGTTTTAAGGTTTTACGCAAATAATGTTTTTATGCGGTTCACACTCGACGAAGGTGGCAACTGCACTCTGCTAAGTTATGGCAGTTCATAAATTAAAAATAGGTAAATTGATGAATATAAAAAAAAGCTTGAAAAAATCGAGTGATGTCTTATTGGGACCTTTATTTGTCAAAATCTTTTCATTATTGGTGGTATAGAACCTCTTTCAAACGTTTAGAAAAAAAATTCAAGGATATATTACATAAATAAAACTAAATTCTGCTTGTCTATGCAAAAACCATCACAACCACTCGTGTATAATTCACATGCAAGCTGATTTTGTCCGGCATAGAGACGCAGGTACTGAGAGCTCTATAACGAACCGTGAACAATATGAGCCCGCCAGAGCCGCGCAGACCGATGTAGAGAAATGTAGAGCAACGTAGAGCGATCCCCGCGTACACTCAACAAAATAACATATCTAAAATTCTACGAAAGAGACAGCTCAATTCTATGCGCTGGATCGTCGACTCTACCGTTTGAAAACTGTACATTTTACCCATTTGAGATGTAATAACTGTTTACTTTACATTCCACATTAAATGTTGATATAGTGAAAACTGTTATACTGTATAATGAAACATGAAATTACGAATGAAATTAAAATAATGTTGAACATTTCAATTCAGCGTTTGTACAGTCGGCCAAGTGCTTCAATTATTTCCACGTGACGGGCAAAGATTAATTTACATTCTGTTTTACTATTTACTTCAAGTTATTTTAAATATAAAGCTACTTTTACAATTGCTAGGCGAGCTCGTCGCACCTCTGACGTCAAGAAATCCAATAATAGTAATTGAAGACTCTGTTCAGAAGTTTTCCAAGATCTTAATGGAAATGACGAGCAAAGATTAAATCCGCCCTGTCTTTGCAAAATAACCTTTTTTGGTGGGGAATACATGAACCCTCGTTTTCTTCCTACTTCTGTTGAATTTATTGATTTACGGCGCAGTTAATAAGATGTTGTATACTTGAATTTACCAAATCTGATTAAGTTTGAAGCTTTTAGGCTAGGGCTAAATATGTACTGAGACGCATTATGCACAGCCCTATCTATTCCTACTGAAATCGTTCCATTTCCATTGAAATATCCAACCATCCCCAACAAAAATAAGCACGCAATGCGCTCTACAAATTTAAATATACAAAATAAGGATAGCCATATAATTGCTTAGCTTAATTCGGCAGGTCGGAGCGAGCCAGTGAGGCGGGCCCTCGCAAACAACGCGGGTTTATGGACGCTCCCGGGCTGCGACCGGCTGTTTTATCAACCAGAAAGCATGTTACGGGCCGGCTAAATACCGCCCGCCCGGTACAACTTACGTTATGAGCGCAGCCGCCGCGCTTCGTATTTTTTGCTTATGGAACTTACATAACCATTATGAGTGAGGTGATGTGGAAAATCTTGGGAAGGAGGTATAATTATAGTCCTTGTTTACGCAAATGTCGTGTATTATAGTTGGTATGTGAGGAATTTAAGAAAAAAGATGTTGTTTAGTTTGCAGAATTACGATAAAAGTAGGCTAAGTTATACCTTATTACGTCAGATATCTGCCAGTAAGAGTTGCATCAAAATGGGTTCAGCCGTTTTAGTAATGAGCTCTAACAAACAGATAGGCAGCAGTTGTATAAAATGTTATTGTGGAATATACTGTCCATTAAGTTAAAAGCTTATTTGAACTCCACAAACATATTCCACTTTATTTGTATAGATACATAAGGATCATGGTAATCGGTTGGACAATGATTGCATTAGCACTAAAATAAAATATGGTGCAGTGCAAATATAAAATTGATTCACAAGATATAATTATATTACCTCGCACCAACAAAAAAAAATAGATTTAAAAATGTTGATCCCAGAACGCGACCCATCTGTGTTAATCTCTAAGGTGAGCCGTACTACTATATACAAAGGAGTTTATTAATTCTTAGGTCCAATATATATACTCAGCCTATCGCCGTCCACTGCTGAACGTAGGCCTCCCCAAGAAAGCGCCAACCATCCCGGTCTTCTGCAGCCCTCATCCATCCGTTACCCGCCACCTTTCTCAAGTCGTCGTGAATCCCCCTATGGCACCACTAATTAGATGTTCATTTAGTTTTATGATATGGCTTCCTTTAAAATTTCTAGAACTGTGTGAATTATTAAGTAAAGATAGGATAGCTATTTGGAATTTGAATAAATTCTTGACTAGCCTCGATAATTTTCTTTAAAAAAAACATTTCTTTAATTCTCTCAACTTTAACTCATTTAAAACATTCTGAAGTCTCTTTAACCTAATTAGTGTATAAGAACCTTTTATTGTTGGCTTCAGTAACTGTTTTGTTTCTTTCAAGCGATAAAAGTTTTAATAAGTAGAATTTATTAAGAAAAAATAATGAAAATTCGAATGTAAAACGATTGAACTGGAAGATATGCGATTTTCCTTTGATTTTATGCAATTAAATTCTATTATGTTTAACATAGAAATTGAGGACTCAAATAAGTTATCGCTACTTCCAACTGTATCATGAATGTAGATATGAAGAATTACTTTGTAGATATGAAGTAGTAAACATCGGGTCACCAAGAAATGCATTCTTAACAGTTTTATATTTTTGTGTCATAGATTGTAAGTGTTTACAAGTATTCCCTTACATAATTACTTTTTAGATACATTGTCGTCATCAACTTCTCTCAGTTTATATATAGGGTAATCGATAGCTTGAACTCAGTAGCGAGTGATAATCGAATTCCAAACATAAAATTTACAAACATAATAAATATTCACACCAACATGAAATGTCCTAAAATGAACTACTAACAAACAATGCGAACATAAAAAATGTATGCAAGTTAAAGAGAAGGAAAAAAGTTGTCGGGCCCCAGATCCCACGAGATGCGAGCGCGTCAAGCGACCGCGGCTTCGCTTAAAACGCTCAAACAATTTATGGTTAAATCGATAAGATGACTTCGTAACACGTGCTTTGCGAAACTTGATCACGATATGAGGATAAAATCCGTGTGAACCGTACGGATCGTCGCATAAATTATTGGCTCGAGTGAAGTTTGTGAATTACTTCGCCACGTGCCTTGTTGTGTTGGAATTGGTATTTCTGTATTTTGTTTGGCCCTAATTACGATTAACTGTCGGAAACTTAGTGCTGTGTGTTGATATTTTGGTACACGTAGGATATAAAAGTGTTAAAAAGTGCTGGCCTTAAGGTTTTTTTCTTTATAACCCCACACACAGGTGTACACACTTTTGGCTTTTCGAAGTTGTGTGAGTATTTACTATGAATTATCATGTATTCTAACGGAAATGGAAACATTGTGGAAACACCTCCACACCAAAAAAAATTTAGGAATTTCTGAGTGTAGTCCGCCAAATCACATCAAGCAATCGTTGTGGACTAATACTTAGGGGCCGTCCATATATTACGTCATACTAAATTAGGGGGGGGGAGGTTGGTCTGCGGATGATGGTAAATGATATAAACGTACCCCACGTTTCGAAAATGACGTCATTCTTGTGATATTTTGCAAGTACCTAATGGTATTCATTATTGTACTCTATTTTTCTCAAATCTACAATGTTTTAATTTTGTCAAACTGGTAATGACGTCAGTTTTGCGAGAGGGGGGGTCACAATGTAAGAATAGGATGATTATAGGGGGGGGGGGGGGTCAAAAATCTGAAAACATGGATGACGTAATATATGGACGGCCCCTTAAAACCTAACAGTTGTAAAGGAGGCCCGTGCCCTACTGGGCACTGGAGGGGTGTATATGGTCTGATGATGAACAAATTTATAGTTCTCATGTTTTGGAGTAGAAAAAGAAAGCCAGTGGAATGCTAGTATAGGAAAAACACCTTCCTAGGAACAATATTTTAAAAAGTTTCACAACTCATTGATAAATTTATAAACATTATACAACACAATAGTTTTCAAAAATATATGGGTCTCGTTGCAATAACAACCTTAAGGGATTCCTGGTTAAAGTTGTATGTATGTTTTATGTCCAGTTTGAAAGTCGGCGCAGTTCCGCCATTCCTTGAGGTAAACATTTCTCAATACAATAACTATTTGTATAAGACTTTGTTAGTTTTCACTAATATATGACTTACTAACCGATTTGCCTTTTATATGGATTCTCTTGTTCTGTACTATGATCAAAGCTATGATCCTTGGACAAACTATGATCTTGACATACTGTCTTTGTTCATTTTGCGGTGCTATTATTGCGATTTATAACAGTTAGCAAAAATAAGGAGTTATGATTTGCACTGATGAGTAATCTCGGCGGTTGCGGGATCGAAACACAGATAATTACCTCTGACTTTTCGAAGTTATGGGTGTATTCACAATAAATCGTCACGTCACTTACACGGCGAAGGAAAATATCATGAGTAAAAACCCAAAACTAAAAGTTGTAGAAGAGACCCGTGATCAGCAGTCCCCTGTATGGGTTGATGATGATGAACATGAAATATTTTTGTGAATGGTTATCTTTTTAGCTTTGGAAGTCTGGAACATCAAAAATGAATACGTTTGTACATATTACGAACCAATAGTAAAATACAAGCTGAGTGTGGATTCGAGAGTATCAATTTATTTAAAAGGATCTAATTTTAGTAATATTTACAAAATACCTTTGCATAACATACACATATCTACACATTTTAAAATTTCAAGTGAACTTGAAGAGGTGGCAATTATTTTTGCAAAAATTTGGCGTACGATTACAAAGACTTCGACAACGACCCACTTCAGCTCCTTTGAGTTTTGCATCGTTGCTTTAATTTAACATTTCCCCATGCACGCCATTAAAAATCTCAGACAGCATAATTTTCGGAAGTGCATGTGTACAACCTGGATTTGAACTTGCACCCCTCTCACAAGGACGTCTGAGGGCACACTTTGAGCTGACGGTAATTGCCAGTTCTTTGCACCGGGGGCTAAGATACCCACATCTGTAGTTAGCTATTTGAGCTGTTGATACTTTATTGCCAAAATATTTGCAATAACACACACGATAAATTGTCCTCCATTTTTATCTAATAAAATTAAAGTAACAAGGGAAAGATACATGTGAACAGGTATGTGCCGTGCAATCTTATTGGGATTTTCATTAGTAAATTCTTAGTAGCAACATCGAATATGCAAATGTGGTCAAACGGCAATATGAGCGCCCTCTATTACGTGGGACTGATCATACCTCGGGAAATTCGAAATGGGTCCCTGCCTATCCCTTCAAGAAATACTGGCGTGAGGTCATTTATGCATAATGAGATATTTTATAACCGTAAGTTTATCTCCGTAAAACACGCCACTAAACCAACTAATTTAAAGACCACTTTGCATCGTAAAAAAATTGTAAAGCATGCAAAATTTATTATTATTAAGCTGTCCATCGCGGAAAAGAATATTCAAATAAAAATACAACAAGACACGAGAATAAGTGGCACAAAATTGTCAAGAAAAAATTCAATAACAAAACTGAATCGTAGCGTTTGTTCCTCTTATTTGCACATAGAAAACATTTGAGCGTCGAATAAAAGACGCGCTTCGAAGACAATTCTGGAGTGCAACGAAGCAAGGCCAGCAGTGGGCCCAGTGGGGGGGTATGGGCGGCACAACACCCGCTGCACCAGTACCCGTTTCGGAAATGGGGTAATAATATTAAATATCCTGTCCGTAGCGAAGTCGCTCCTAAGTAGAGTAAAGTAGCTCCCGACGACCGCAGCCGGCTTTTAAATCCTCAGCTATTTATCTAAACTATTTAGTTAAGGTCTGCAAACGGCGATATCAAATATAAGATATTTAATGTCCCCCTGAATAAATTAGTCGAGTTCTCTTGTCGTTGCGAACTTTGGAGCGAGATTCCTAGAATATCAAAGCTTTGAGGCCAGCTCTGCTAACTTTACCCGCTTGTGTAATGTATGGAGATTTATTTTTATTATATAAGCATTATTAGAGCGAGAGTTTATTATATATCCGAATGATAAAGCCACATTCGCATGGAATGGATCGTTTTGTTTCCTAGCCTGTATTGGGTCATTAAATTTTCTTCCGTAAAGCAAATTTAAGCTGACTAAATTTCGTTCACGGCAACTCTGCTCAAAATTTCGTTTGAGTGTCATTCCCGCTTTCATGTTCTATTTTTTTTTTAATTCTAAAAAAGAGTAACGTAATCGTGATTTGATTACTCACGGGACCGAAACAAAATGTAAGTAAAGTTTGTAAAATTGTTTAAAACCTTTTCAGGTTCTATCTAACTACTTCATAATATAAGAGATAATATCACAAATATTTCTGTCATAAACAAGAAAATAAACTGACTTAGATCGGTTGTATGGGACGTGCTTAGGTTTTAATAGAGTATTACGACAGACTAAAGTTACTTTCAACATTTCTGATTTTCTATGTAATAAGAGCGAAATCATTGAGGTAGGAAGGTATTTGGTTTGGTAGTTGAAATCTGTCGGAACGGACTATGTCCGAACATAGATTTGAAAAAACTTTTTACACAGCAGTGAAATAGAATTTATTATCACGGCCACCGCTGCCTATCATAGGGCGTATCGATTCTCGGTAATTGCGTTAACCTCACTGCATGAATATAAAACAGGAAATTTTCAATATATAAAACTTGATTTTTAGTCTGTTAGCTTTTACCGCGTTCACATTACTTGTGTCCGGATATGAATTTTATTTCTATTTGAAATGTGCTATCTGTGTCGGCCGTCGCGTCCGAATTTAAAACGTGCCAAAAATAAAATACGTTATTAGTGTATTCCACTGTGAAATAACTTGGAGCTTCATATCCACTATAAACTGATACGGTTAACTCACACAACCAATTCACATTCAATTTCAAAATTTATCACTTCCACACAACACACCGATCCTGATGTCGCTTTAAGCTTTTTTATCATGTGATCTAGCTTATCTATATTTACTACTCAGTATTTTATACGTTTCTATCTTAACACGGCGAAACGACGACATAGCACCTGATAATAACAGTAGTAGTATAAGAAAGTATGAATGACCTATAATACAACTTTCTATCGGGTGCAGCGAGACAGTAGCATAAGGTTGAAAATGTGCTATAATAATGATTGGCAAAAACACGCTGTAAAAACACTTCTGCCTATTCCTTCGTCTATGCCTGAAAGAGAATGACAGTGCTATTCGGGTCCTTGTCCATCGTAAAGTAGCCTTCGACCCGCAATCACATCTACAACACACCCCGTCGGCCAACAAAGAGCTGTGTAAATATTTAATATCCTTATGGAATCGCGGCGCAAACAATGACAGTGCGTTACGGCGCAGCGGAACAGGGCGGAATCCCTATCACGCCACCATCAATCTTAATACAAGCAGAGAATATTTTCCTTCGCAGGCGGGGTCGGTGTCAATCAATCTGATAGAATGCTGATAACTGTGCTAACACCTCTGACTGATCGATGTGCCGGCGTGCGCTCACTGGCCGAGCTGCTTGCTTCAGATGCGTCTATTATCCTAGATTATTATGGATTTTATAGCAGACAGTGATTCATAGGGAAGTTATTCTTTTACTATCATCTTGAAGTTATTTTTTTACGTATTACTCCATACTGCAATCTAATATGCCATCTTCTCTGTTAACTAAACACAGGCTTAACATGCATGAACTAATATCACCCGACATAGGTCACTGTGCCGTTGTCTGTCAATAGTATCGTAGGCACTTATAAAAAACGTTTAAATTTATTACAAAGCTCTACTCATATACGGAAGAATTGCCAACCTTTTACGATGGATAGTCTCAAAGTTAATGTAACTGAAACTTGTACTAGTAATTATAAGCAATTGTGAAGCGCTGCACTCAACTAAAATACTTTTATCGACAAGTAATTTGTGCTGTACAAATTTAATCAATGGCTTAGTGGGTAGTAGTGTGCGCTCTCCTCAAGGCGGCATTCGACGCGTCGCCGGCCGCTCGACAAAGCCATTGTCGCGCTTTGTCTCACGGATCCTTTGTCGTTATTTATTGAAACCTGACCTTAGGGTCCAATGTCTTATTTAAATTAACTGTTCATCTACCTTTATTAGGTATCGATTATGGTATAATTGATATTGATGTTTCATTGTTAATTGGTTAATGCTTTGATCAAAATGCAAATATTATGCGTTTCTCACGGTATTGCTTTTAAGAAGTTCGCCTACGGTTGTGAAGGTAATTTTTCAGTCCACCACCGTTTCTAATATGCTCATCAGTCATACACTCATAGCACTGCTAGTACACTAGCCTCATCCTGAGATACAACGCATAGATATTATAAATGACGAGAAACTTTGGGTATCATAGCCGAAAAACTGCTAACGAATCGCACAAAACTCTGTTTCAGGTGATCAAATTGCGCCTATAAGGCGAACTAAACAGATATTCCTTGTTACAGGACTTATAAGATTATAAAACAAATGAAAGGCGTGCTTCATGGAATGTATTATCTCAAGCAGCAAGAAGATCGTATATCCCCAGCATATTACTAAATTAATATCGGTTGAAATACGGAGAACGTTTTATTTACGCCAATATTGGCATCGAGAATTCACTGTTGCAGAATCAATATGTTACCTACTTCCATGAAGTCAATTATTTTTGATAATTTTTTTATTTATACACGAATATGTGAATATAAAATAACATGAACTATGACATGCATTTAAAAAAAGTGTTTTTATATCTGTTAAATTGTTTTGACTGTCTCGTGGTCTTGCGTCAAAATTGTTTACCATGTGATCTAGAATTCTCGGGTTCGACTTCCGGGTCTCACAAAATCTTGTTGGTATTTTCATTAGCTAATTCTCGCAATATTTACCCTCTAACACATACTCTTTTTGCAAAGTCACTATACTCATGAATAGCTTAGTTCGACCATCTGTTACCTCCTTTTTAATCCGTATTATATCCAGCTCCCCTCTTTAAAATAGTCCATTCCCAGTGACTATCCTTAGAGCTAGTTGGTAAAGAGTTTGTTCCGATGCGAACGCATTCGGAGCACATTACCCACCAACTTTAATATGGCCGCCTTTCTACCCGCGCTTCAGATGCGAGTTTTGAAGTGCAATTTGCTGTTATATAACATAACCACGGAGTTTTGTGTTCGGTAATTGCACGTTTTATTATCTAATAATATCAAATCAACTTGATGACTTCTTTAGAATCTTCTAGAATTATTTTTAGAGGAGACTTTTGGTAAATTTAACGGTTTTTGACGTATAAATCATTTACTAGTAAGCTTCATGAAGTGGCTACTAGCGAATTTTTTATTAAAGAAAATTTATATTTTTCCTAATATTTGCTTTCTCATTAGAGAGGAGGCCTGTGTTCAGCTGTGGGACTTAAATAAACTGATGACAATCAGCAATAGCTAGAGCAACTTAACTTAATATCCTCAGTTAATCGTATTTCTTAGTGTTAGGAACATAATAGCTATGATTTACTATATTGATTATAACAAAATATGCCTGGGCAAAGCTGGGCATAACCGCTAATAATAACCTATGAAGAAAATATATTTAAAATGGTTTTGTATACAAGTTATTTCTTTATCGTAACTTAACTTTGGAATCTTATTCCTATTGTAGGCGTTAATAGTCTACAGTACTTTCTATCTCCCGAACTGCTCGGTTTTCCTCCTCTACAAAAAGTCCACATAAAAATTGTAAGGTAAAATAACAGTACATGCGTTGGTTCAAAGGGCTTGTGGCGGTTTTATTGGCATTGTGTGTTACACAGCAAAAACATTGACCAAAAACTTGCTCAGAATTTTTATATTGGATACGAATAAAGGTTTGTTAGTTCCTTTGTTGGAAGTTTAACATTCCCGGAACGTGTTTTTTTCTTCTTTTATGTTATATGCCTGTACTGCGCCCAATGAATGCAATGAAATGAATGGAGTGACTGAAAACAATAGATTCTGTTGACAATTTTTTGGCAGTCTCCATGACTCAATTTTAGACTTGGGCAAGCAATCCATATCTATTGAATTATTTGTCAACATGTCTCGTTTTTAACGAGCCCCTGTGTCAGGTTTCGTAACTATTCAAAAGACTCAAGTCCCATAAACATCAAAAGTTTGTCATATAAAAGCCCGCCCCGCAAAAATGGGAAGCACTCACTTCTTACAGTGAATAATCCTTGTTTAACACTATAACGGAGTGCTGAAGAGGGTTTTAATTAAAATGTTATATGTGTAAACAGATAGGGTCTAATAATTGCGCGGCGGCGGCGCGGTGTGCGGCCGTGCGGGCGTGCGCGGGGTGTGTGCGGGGCGCGGGGGGCGGCGGGCGCGCTCGGCACTTCATTACGCGAATTACCGGCACCAGCCACTTGGAGTCGCGCTGATGACTCCACGAGTGGATTATGGTGTTAATTCTGAATGTGCTAATGTTCTTATGTGTCTCTTGTGGATAGAAAATATTCCTTTCAATAGCTGAATGGAATTTTGTTTAGCGAAGTGCACTTAGCGAGCACCCTACTGCTCTATCTCTCATTTGCTCGTGTTGCAAATTGCAATCACTACTCGTTTTATTTTTATTAAGCTTATTGCAGTTTTGCTCTAGTATATAATGAAATAAATCATTGACTGAAATAATATATTAGTTTTCATAAATTATCTTAATTCATCCATTCTAGAAAAGTTTCATCCGGAATTAATATAGGCCTAAGCCTTTTTTCGGGGGTGCACCAGTAGGGAAAATATTTTCCTAAAATAAATACGTGTCGCGGATATCAAAACCTGCGAAACAATATTTTGTAGATTACACCACCATTTATCGTAAATCGAACTCACGACCTTTCGGTTCGCAAACTGAAATCCAGTCAACTGCGTCACAGACTATCAAATATAGGTACTTATAAGTTTTGTAGAAAAAACTTAAATAAAAATAAAGGTATCAAACAAAAATATCAATGAATTCGGTATAATGCCACTGTGCCACTGTTCTCACAACAAAGCGGTTTCGAGAAATGCTGTCAACAGGGCTAATTCATTAGAGGATATTTTCGGAGAGAGCCCTTGGAGAGGACACTTGTAAGCATCTTAAGCGACGCGCACTCAGATTGTGATAGGGCACGTGCAACATTTTGACCGATTGTCTTTTCATAGGTAGAAACAGGTGGCAACTGAAACCACATACATACATAAACTCACGCCTGTCTCCCATTAGGGTAGGCAGAGACTGTTCCCTATCCCACCACACACCCGCCACTGCAACTCCTGTACTCCAGGATCAACAGCGGCACGCACAGTATTGGCGCCGAGCAATGAAGCTCAGCGAATCTAAGGCGACCTAAATTGTCATAATCCCGCAACGAAGTTAATCAGAAAAGCAATGTAAAGGAGGAGTTTGAAAACAAAGAAAAAAATTTTTTGGCAATTGTAATTGTCTTTCTCTATGTGAGGTTAAACCTCATAGCTCAATGTTTTGTCACCCGCTTTGCTGTAGGCAGAGACTATAGAGCGCCAAATGCCACGGTCCAAACATACCTCGTTCGCTTCCTCCACTAACATTATCCTCTTCATGCATGCACGTCGTCAAAACTGGGCCAAAACCACTGGGCCAAAAAATGAAAAGTTATCTTTTTATGTCATATCAGTGACAACGAAAGACGGCTTGATTTCATCAAATAATATGATAGCATCGTAGATTAAACATTTACAGATGTTCAGTCGATGATGATGTTGAGAACTCAATTATTGCTGAAATGCGTCGTTAGAAGCTCTGTTTTTGGAACACTCCTGACGTATTATTCCCGCATTGGGCCGGATGTGAATCGGACATTTTCAAAGTAACAATACTGTGAAACCGATGCCATTAGAAGTATTCCGGATCAAAAAGTGTAGTGGCCACTCGTGTTTGTATTGGGGCCGCAGTGCGAGCGTGCCCTATCGATGAGCCCTCCACTGCCTCTTACCCTCAAAACCCGCTTTATACCGCCGCTTCCCTCCGCCACACACCCGCCACGCCACCGACACACTGCCGCCACGCCACCGCCACACTGCCGCCACACCGCCGCCCGCAAGTTACTGATGCACCTCCGTAGACTTTTAGTTCTGCTTTTGAAGTATGTAGTGTTTTGGTGTGTCATCAACATTTTAATGAAGTTTGCTGATTATACATAGGAAAAAAGCTTTTGATAAAATGGTTACAGATGTTTTGGTTACTTATGTAAGTGTGTAACGTCAACAAAACTTAATAATGCATGTTTGATAAACAGTGTCATTAGAAATTTAATAATTATTTTTTATTATGTCTCACGATTCATATTAGACAAAACAAAGGTCCAATTGCAGCATTCAATAAAACCTTATAACATTACTCGTACAACCCCAAACAAGTTATCCTACCCTTCCAACTGTCCTCCTAGATTCGAAGATAAATAACAGTGACAATGAATTATCCTGTCCCCGAAAGAGCTCGTTAATTACCGCTGCCGTAAAATTGCTATATCATAAAGCAGTTAAGACGGATTAACCGCGCCTTGGCGGGACACTAAGTATTCATTATCACCGTGCCATAGCGGCCACCACAATAACACAGATGGCCCGCTCGTGCACCATTAAATCAACAATTTACGGGTCAGGATGGTTTCATTTCTGGTATGGTTTTGAAGTTTTGTCTGATGGTTGGTGTTACTACCAATATTAATTAATTTGAGGAATTATAGAAATGCTTTGAGGAAACAAAATGTTTAAAAATTGTGAATCACAAAGCGCGTGCTTCGACTAGATTTTTGAGTGTTCTGAATTATTATCAAAAAGATTTTTTTCTGAGATGTAAGTATTTAAACTACTTATTATACATTGCGTTATTAAATTAAGAGAAATTTACACATTTTCTTATAAGTAATTAAGTAAGCCTGTAGAGAAGAATTTGAAGTATCAAGAAATTTCCATGTATTATTTTACTTTATTTTATTAATTGGATAAAAGAACTCACCAGTTCACATAAAACCTATTAATTCAATTTCACTTCTGGCCAAAAGAAAAGCCACTATCATTACTTACCCCATGATCTTAAATACTCACATTTTTTTCAGCATTTCGGTGGGAAATAGCCGCCGTCCACTTCCCCTTTCTATTTACATCAGGGCGTTCGTTTTACAGGGCCATAATGTTTGGTGTGGGGCCCTAAACTCGGCCGCATAATGAAGATGGATGCCGTCCGCTGATCATCCAACGCCATCACTCCGAAACGCCTTTAATTCACTCCACTCTACCACATATTACTTAGTACACCCATAGTAAAGTGTTGTGTAGCAATTTCATAATGTACGAGAGATATTTGCTACTAAGCTATATTTCCTTGAAATTATTTTCGTGTATTTTGGATTAGACGTATACACTCATATTTAGAACGACTTCGTGCTACATTAATGTTTCTATTATATGTTGTATGGTTAACTTGATAAAGCCTGATTTTCATGTTCCATTTTACAAGCCTTGCGATCTCTGAAACCCACAAATGAGTAAAAAGTTGATTGTTTGTTCGTATCATTGATCTATTATAGATTAACCAATTTAAATAATCATATTCATATGTACTTTATTTAATTATGACAAAGAATGGTAACTTATAAACAAAGCGAAAAGAAACTTCATTGAAATGCATACTTTAAAGATTAAAGAAAGAAAAAAAAGGGTTGAAGAATTAACCTAAGCCTTAAAATCCGTCCCACTAGTTTATCAAATCAATAACTCAGGTAATCAAATCAGGCTAAAACACTACTCACGGTTTTAATTACATACTTCTTGAGAATGCGTTGTAATGTGAATTTGCTAACTGGTTCATAATCTCATTTGGCCCCCCACCGTTTCTAATATTCCTATATCCCGGTGAACAATCCCCGAATCAGTTGATTGATTAGGGCGCCCGCGGTACCCGCCGTCATTCATTACTCCTGTGACTTGGCGTTTATTTGATCTACACGTTTTGTTGCTCGACCATAATCTATTAATTACATTTTATTACATCCTGTAAATGTGAGGGGAACAATTGTTTCGATAACTGCTACACCACACACATGTTAGATGATAGGTTTGAAATTAATTTATTTACAGGTTAGAACTAGGTATGAGTAATATAGCCATAGTCGCATAAAATACCCTGGGAGGAGTCATTTGTCTATCAAACAAACGTTTTTTCTGGTGCGAGACTGATACGGTCACTATACGCTGCAAATCTTTCAACTAACTACGCAATGGATACTGAAAATTATAATTTGTCGTTCCAAATTCGATGCTTTCCACTACCTACCACATCACGTCCAATCAACTGTTTTAATACACCTACATTCCCCAAGTAGTGATATTTAAAAAATCAATATAAAAGCTCACAATATCACTCCAGATCAGTTTTGAATGGCGTCCAATCTAATCGACTTTTGGTGTGTTTTAAATCCGCAGCTATCGCAGTGCACCCCATTCATGTCCGCTTTGAATTGAGATGGATTGAGCGCGATGCACACCGACGCAGCGATGAAACACTCGCGTGATTTAAAACTCACCCGCTGCCAGTGACGTGTCAATCTAGGCGAGGAGTTGGACACCCCGGAGTTTATTGTAGTTTGAGTTCATTAAATTGTACGGTTTGGTTGACTATAGAATTGTTTGTATGGAATAGATCGGACTATATTCCGCCTCTGAAGTAAAAGAGGGTTAATACTTTTGAATATTGTTTTGTTGTACATTGACATTCATTATTGGAATTTTTTTGCAAAATTCATAGCCCCAACACAGTCTACTTTGAATGTGATCATAGGCCGATACGATCGGAGTAATAGCCTCACAGAAAATTAATGCCTGAAACTGACATAAATTCTCTTTACTGATTGTATATTCGTATATTCGTATTCTATTATTGCATCCATTTCGTAAAGCTCAGAGTAGCGACAAACACCAACGCGTATTCCTGGAACAATCTGTTAATTTCCACCCAGTTCCAGGTATATTTGTGTTGCCAATTAGTAACAACAGTAGGAATTTCCAGTCACAATGTAACCACATCAGTTGCCAGTACGGTCTGTCCCAAAATAATTGGAAAAGGTGAAGTCATAAAAAATAATAATAAATGCACCCAACAGACCCCACACTACAAGTCCTGCGTTATGGATTACACTGGTCTGCAAAAAAAAATTTTTTTTTGCTCCTTCTTGTTTCCATGCATGAATTCATCATATTTTGTGCTCTAAACATGGAATCTGACATACAATTAAGTACCACACGTAGATTTCCAATATAATATTTATTTAGTTAACAAACAATATTATGAAAATATCAAACATCTATCTTATATTTATTGGCTCTGCTCATAAAAAATATATAAACTACATATAAAATACTCAAAACCAATATAGAGAATATGACCTTTATGCAAAACTTACCAAAATATTTGATACAAAATGTGAAGTCACAGCGAATACTGCGCATGCGCCTATGTACCTACTACCATAAAAATCACCTTCGCCATGCCATAAAAAGCACATTCATTCTTTCTGTTACAACTCGCTTAAACATATTTTGTACATACAATGTTTGTATATACTCTTTTTGTAACAATGACGAGCAAAAAAATTGTAAAGAAAACTCAAATTTTTCAAATTTTAAAAATTCATATAAAAAAATCTAGATGTGATGGAAAAAATCGACCAACGGGGATAGATTCAGAACACTGGAATCTTAATATTTATGACATTTTTTTTTAAAGGAGGATTTCACTGCAGACCAGTGTTATTGGGCTACGAGAAACAATTACGATCTCTGAAACATACAAACCCGAAACAAATATTTGTGAATCACCCAAACATTTGTCTTGGTGCGAGGATCGATCCCGCGGCCTCCAGTTTCGCAAGTGTATACCCAACTGCGCCACAGGGCTGTCAATCACTATTTTTGAATGTTTATACTATACGGGATATGAGCTCCTAGTCGTAGTAAAGCGGCACTCGTCAGTAATTAAAACACACACACATACAAACGGAGGGCGAGCCACGGAACCACACGTCACACAATATCACACGGTCCATTTGTTAATTGAAATCAGTGCAAAGATATAGGGTCGCGGTTTGCGCGCTTTAATGGAATGAAATGTCACCAAGAAACAAACGGTTTGGTGTTTTACTTTTGCACAAAAAGTACGCGGAATTTAATCCGAATCTGGATTTCTCGTAGTTTTGTTAAGAACTGTTTCGTTAAAACTGTGAGAAACCGAAAAACATCTTACGATACAGGCTCTGCCTAGTGTAAGATATATAGTAAATAAATAAAAATATAATAAAAATAAATTGATGTACTACACACAATAGTCCGCTAACTCACACTAGGCCAGCGTGGTGGACTAAGGCCTAAACTCTTGCAATGGTAAAAGAGAGCAGTGAAACGTATATGGGCTACATACGCTACGTGACGACCCTCAATATACATATTGCCTGTTTTTGTTTGCCATTACGGTCTTTTTACACCCTGTACACCGATTTGCGTAAAATCATTGCAACCATAAGATGTCATGTCAATCTTCAACTAAAATCCGGTATATCCTACATTAGTCAGAATTCTGCCAATATTGCAATGTCCGATGCGTCTCTGTAATCAGCTTCATGTCGACAATTACTCGGCGCGTAATTAAAAGCCAACCACCGAATATCCCCCACTCATCCTTCCACCCCGCGCTTCTGAATTGTTTTATTTGTGGTCGAAAAATAGCGAATGTGGCTCGTAGTTCCATATTCGAACATATCACAAACATAACCAATTAAAGAGCGCCGAAACTTTTTGACAAATATCCGCCCAGCCTTTTTATACGGTCATGCAAAAGCAAACTGCGCTTACGTGCGATGGCGATTCCAGTCAATAAATTGAGTATACAAATAGAAAAATCACGACACAATTTCATATACCAATTCTAGTAATATGTTGATATTGATTTAATTCACAAAAACTATTTGACGAGGCTTGTTTAGAATAGTTTGTAACAGATTCGATTGAAGGCTCAAAATATCACCAACAATGGTCATACGGCAGACTGACATAAAACATTTAAAGCGTACAAAACATTGCAACGTGGGATTTGTAATAGAAACAACGATATTGTTCATTTTTTGTGTGAGCGGGTGTGATATGTTAGGCTTGAGCGAAGAGCTGATTTTCAAGTTTATTTGCACCAAACAGCACTTGACTCGAACTTTTTGATGGTCCAATATAAATAGGGCTATATAAATTTACACGAAATTAATGCACAGTTTATATACTGCCTCGACAGCTAATTGTAATGAGAATAATTCGCAACTAAGATAATTATAAGCGGCAGTCATTAATTGGCATACAAGAGCTTCACTCCGGTGCGCCTGCGTAATTTGCAATAATTAATTCTTAATCAACGAGCAGGCGACGTTTCCAATTTATCGCTGATCCGACGAACGTTACATCGTTATGGAAATTATTTTCAGCGCAATGGAGACGGACCTCTGCAGTTAACAATCTTTTTATTCGATATCAGCTCAAACGATTTAATTATGCTGCATGTAAAAGGATGAATTGTTATGAGATTACGTTGTAATGTGCTGGAATATTCATATTTCCATTTTTTAGACTGGCTGGTATAAAACTGTAAAACTGTAAAATGTATATGAAGTGCATAATGCCGTTCATATATACTTAATGAAGCTAATTATAGTTTCTACGTAATGTATCATGTAACAAATCATTCTTATTCATTTGGCCCAACTGAGAGTGTTTAAGCTTAAGTCCAGCATGCTGGTATAGTGCAGGATGGTGAACTACACACTTGAGAAATTCCTAAGAATTTTTAGGTTTCCTAACGATGTTTTCTTTTACTAAGTTTTGACAGTTCATTGTGAATACATAAATAACTTCTAAAGTTCAGAGGACGGCCATAATATCTGAATCATGGCATTAGTTTCATCTACTTCATTAGTGATTCATTGAAATCTTTAATTCAGTTCATCGTTTGTCTTTATTTAAATATGCTTCCACTGCTTTACATAGGCTGATTAAATCGTGATTTTACAATCGTCTTACCATTCCGTTCATTTTCAATAAAGCCGCCGTTCTAAAGCTTACCCATAAAATTTAAACAATATTATTCAACGTTTCGGAAGATTGTTCTCAACTTTTTGAAGGAATCCACGGTCAATTTGACACTTGTCTGATATTACAATTTTGCGCGGTTGTTAACACGGTATAAATTCAAAATAAGCCCCGAACGCAATATCCGTAAGCTAATTGTGAGCGGACAGCTGCGAATCCCGACAACTATCTCTTTCAATTTGCACGGGCCATTAAATTTTCATTCATCTCAGACGTCGGCTATATAATGCCGGGTGACAGGTCTGCAGTATTCTCATTAGGCCAACAAATTCGGCTATTGCTCACCGCGATGCCGGCGCACAGGGCTGCCTGCTTTTTAAATTTGTTTTTGCTATGGAAAAATCATTGAAAATCATGGTATTGCTACTGTCTGTGTCGCCTCACAGGAGTCTAATATTAGGGGCATTTCACGTGAAGCGGACAGGGAAAAAAAAGTGAGGTTCTGAAAATCGTTCATATTCGGCCTATTTATACCTCTAGTAGGAATGAAAGTGGACACAAAATATTTTTTTTGTATATTAAATATTTCACAAGTTATGGGCTTCTAAAGAATTGCCGTAATTGAAATATCAATTTTTTAAAAGTCGTTTATCGTATTTAACAAATTTACAATAAAATATTTAACATAGCGATATATATTGGAAAAATACTGTTCTTTTTAATGATGAAATAAAATTAAAAAAAAAAAAATTTTTTCATGTCCTAAACCGGAAGTAAACTTTTCAAACCTGAATTTCAGTCAATTCGGCCGCTTTTTTTTTCTTCATTTTTTTTCCAAATATAGCTTAAAGTGTACTAAAAATACACGAGAAAATTGAAAATGGAATCGCTATAAGTTTCGGAGTTAGAATAATTAATGTACCATCGTGTCGCATTGGGCGTGATATCTGACGCTTTTAAGGTCGAGTATTTTGCGCGATATTGCATTAAAACTCGCAACTTTATTAAAATTTTATCTCGTTTCAGCGTATTTTAGCTCTAAAAAAGATATGGAATAAGTATTATTAATAACAAAATCCAGTATCAGTAGTTTTTGGGTGCAAGAGTAACAAACATATATTTCATTCCATATTCTTACAAATTTTTGCTCAAATAATATTAGCAGACTATATATATCAATATTATGTCATCATCATCATCATCATCGACATCAACAATCCATATGAGCACGGGTCTCCTCTACCATTGAGAGGGCTTAGGCCATAGTCCACCACGCTGGCCTAGTGCGGGTTGGCGGACTACACACCTTAGAAATTCCTAAGAACTTTTAGGTGTTCAGGTTTTATCACGTTGTTTTCCTTCACTGTTTTGTTAAGCCAGTGATAATTCAATGTGAATAAATACATAACTTCGAAAAGTCATAGATGTATGCCTGGGGTTCGAACACGCGACCGCCGAGTTTGTCGACCGCGCACCGAAACCTCGAGGCCATCACTGCTTTAATATTATGTACTTAACCCAAATATAAATTAATAAAATATTATAAAGAATAAAATCATTTTAAGGAAGCAGTAGATAAAAATATTATTTGCGAAACACGATAAATAACGCAATCTGCAGCGTAAGTAAGTAAGTAGTAAGTGTCTTCCTTAAAATGTTTTTATTCTTTAATAATATTTTATTAATTTATATTTGGGTTAAGTACATAATATAAATATATATAGTCTGCTAATATTATTTAAGCGAAAATTGGTAAGAATATGGAATGAAATATATTTTTGTTACTCTTCCACGGAAGAACTACTGATTAAATTTTGTTATTAATATTACTTATTCCATATTTTTTTTAGAGCTTAAATACGCTGAAACGAGATAAAATTTTAATAAAGTTGCGAGTTTTAATGCAATATCGCGCAAAATACTCGACCTTAAAAGCGTCAGATATCACGCCCAATGCGACACGATGGTACATTAATTATTCTAACTCCGAAACTTATAGCGATTCCATTTTCAATTTTCTCGTGTATTTTTAGTACACTTTAAGCTATATTTGGAAAAAAAATGAAGAAAAAAAAAGCGGCCGAATTGACTGAAATTCAGGTTTGAAAAGTTTACTTCCGGTTTAGGACATGAAAAAAAAATATTTTTATAAATTTTATTTCATCATTAAAAAGAACAGTATTTTTCCAATATATATCGCTATGTTAAATATTTTATTTTAAATTTGTTAAATACGATAAACGACTTTTAAAAAATTGATATTTCAATTACGGCAATTCTTTAGAAGCCCATAACTTGTGAAATATTTAATATACAAAAAAAATATTTTGTGTCCACATTCATTCCTACTAGAGGTATAAATGGGCCGAATATGAACGATTTTCAGAACCTCACTTTTTTTTCCCTGTCCGCTTCACGTGAAATGCCCCATTATGAAATACCTAAGAATTTCCTCATCTAAAAGGTTCTTATCTCATAAATACATGATGAATATTTTTTTAAACGTATTACCGGTTTTCTTTACAGTAAAAGTTCGAAAAGTCAGAGGACTTTTTAAAGTTATTTGTGATAATTATTTGTGCGGAATGATGGATTACACAGCTAAAAAGTTCCTAAGAACTTTTAGGTTTGCAGAATTCCTTGCGATGCTTTTCTATACCGTTAAAGTACGCAATGATTCATTGTAAAGAATAATTAGTCCGCCATTCCGCACAAGTCCAGGATAGAGGACTAAGACCTGAATATTCTTTCAGTTTCAGAGCAGTTGGACTACGGACTGATGGTGGATATATTCTTGTATTACAATAAGATTCCAAGCCCTCCTAACGTTATAAAACATCACCAAAGCTAGCTCAAGAATTCCGTGATTCTCTTACCATCCAATTAAGCATCAAATTCCACATTTACGACTCTATTAGCATAATTTTTATAGCTTCAAATTTCCTTAATAAAAATGCAAGCTAAATAGTATGGTAGTGCAAGCCCTGAGCGGTGGTGACAAATGGCGGTCCCGTTAGCCGAACGAGCCGCGTTATGAACTCTTCACGTGAACGCGGCGTCGTTTGTACTGCCACTCTTACTGCCAGCGCTTGATCACCTAGCCCTATATCATTTACGACCTTATTATTAACGTTTCTGCCCTTATTAATATCATGGATGAGGTGGACTATCTGTTGCTCGTTCACGCGTAAAAGTTAATAAGTCTACCAAAATTTTTAAGGAGATATTGGTTCCGTTTTTTAGATGTGGGTGTTTCTAATGCAGTGCTTAAGTAAAGACTGATTGGTGAAAACAGATGATACCACCTTATAAATACTTTTCAATCACCATCATCATTTGCAACCTTTCTTTATCTTACGGCTGGACATAGGCCTCTCTTCTTACATAAGTCTCAATACCTATAGATACTATACTACTTATACGTGGGTTAGTATTGTAGAATCAAATATCTCTATTGAACTAAGAATGATATTGAGAGGAGAGACTTAAATTGATTCATGTTTCGAACTAATAAACTCCAGAACTGCACTTCTCATTACAATTATTTTTGATTTGAACATTCAAGACTTCAAGTAACCGACTAGTACCTAGTTTATATTAAATTTCAAATGTTGTATATAACCTCTGCATCTTAGCATAAACGGAAACATTAGTTATATCAAAGGCAGAGATCTCACAAAGGACTCGCTAACCTGCAGTATATGCGACAACTACTTTCCGTTGAAGTCTATTCCAACCCGCATTACGGGTCAACTAAACCGTACAGCCTTTCATGTCACAGAGCTCGTTAATTTTGGGACTTTAAAGTGCTTGCGTCTTGGATTAGTAATTTGGGCAGTACATGAAAAGAAGGCAAATTAACTGAGGACTTTACTAATTAAAGTATATGGCCATTTTCCACCGATCACCTCACCAGTTAAAAAAAAATAAACGAGAATTTGTAGATCCCAGGAAGCATACTAGTATGAAGGCGGCATTTTTTATTTTTTAGAATTAAATACAGCTCCTTAAAATCAATAACTTTTATAATATCGCACCTTGAAAACAAAAGTGGCATTATGCCAAAAACGTCAATTTTGAGATAAAGAGACATCTAGATTATGCAATAAACGCACTTCTAATGCAAAGACATACGTTCAAATAGTTCAGATAGTTTTGCCTAAAAGTAGGTAGTGTCAGTTTTACTTTTAAGTTAAGTGACAACGTGCTAATTAAAATAACTACCTTAATTACTCGCATGTTTTCAATAATTAATTAAAGCTAGATAATCAAACTATTAGATAAAATTTATTACAGTGTTGTACTTCAGTTTTTTGCATTAAATATTGATCACAGGATTAGACGAAAACTTTTAAATGGCCATACTGAAAAAGTACTGATTTTGTATAACGCCACTTTTGTTTTCAAGGTGCGATATGGTTTATTTAATCCCCGAAGAGACCTCACAATTCGTTTATGGCATACTATTGCACCAATAGACAACATGGGACACATCTCGTGTTTATGATGAGAGTCCATTTACAACAAAAGTTAAATATTTCCAAAACGTAACAATTACATCCTAAATAACGTCTTTAAGCCAAATGTAACATGACATACCTATCCAAAAATTAGTTCTGTATTCCCACCGTTCCGGGGAGGTTGGGGACCCCTTAGGCCCAACACGGCACAACAGATGTTCGTATAATTAACATGTAGATACAATGGGCAGCGGGCCGGTCCAGCCGACCACGACGCCTTGCGTGCGGGATTACCGTAAACGGCTTTCATGTACTGTCTAAGTACCTAGTTCAAGAGATACTAATATTTTAACCTGGATTTGTGTTTCGGTTCAAAGGGTTAATTTGTTGTAAACTGTTACCGTGACGGAATATTAAATATGTATTCTGGTTTTCAAATTCTTTAAAAGGTGTTTTGGTTACTGATATTGTTTAAGCTCCATATTCACTATAATAAACTCAATATTCATTATTTTCAGCTCATATACGTCTTACAGGTCAGGAGTCTCCTCTGCAACTAAGAGGGTTTGGGCTTCAAAATACCATGCTAGCTAATGGCGTACCATTATACAGGGTGTGTTCAGACCGTGATCGAAAACTGAGGCAGGTAATAGCTAAGGTGATTACAAACCCCCTGGCATTAAAGAAAATGCCGACAAAAAATAAAAATTTTGATGTTTTCCATACAAATCACATACATTTAATATCAATGGTTGTATAGAAAACGTAATTTTTTATTTTTTGTCGGCATTTTCTTTAATGCCAGGTGGTTTGAAATCACCTTAGCTATTACCTGCCTCAGTTTTCGATCACGGTCTGAATACACCCTGTATATTATAGACTATATAAATTTTTTCTTGACTTTAATTCTGACATTTAAAAGTTAACTCTATGAGTCATAACGTGGCAGGCATAACGTGTCCTTATTCATACAAAACTGATATAATTTACATTCCAGTCACTCCTACGCTGATAAAAACGAATATATCAATGAAGATACGCGGGTAATTTATGTCCTATCAAAGGGTAGTTTATTATTGAGTTGAAGGGGCGCGGGTGGCTCGCGAACTGACGGCCTTATCAGCTTGTTTAGGTGCAGTCTGGCCTTAATGAAGTGGTGTTTAGTGATGGATGCTACGGCTACTTTTGAGTTGCAGTACAAACAACTAGATGTACTTGTATTTTTGTCATTTGTTGTGTTAAAAAGATGCTTTTTATTTCATCGGTTTTAAAATTGGAGGCAAATTACAATTTTGAGTATTGTCGTTAATTGACTGGATCCTGACATACATTTATCAATTCATCAGTTCATGCGCTAGTGTAAGTTGATAAGTAGATATAAATTTATTTTTCATATTAGATTATTTGTTCTTATTTCATACGCTATCAACACTGTAAGAAAGTAACATCGCTAAGCGCTAACATTAAGAATACTTACAAACCTCTTGTCTCATGATTATTAGCAATCCTTTTACTTCTTCTTCTTCATCAACCCATATACGCCCACTGCTGAGCACGGGTCTCCTCTATCATTGAGAGGGTTTGGGCCATAGTCCGCCACGCTGGCCTAGTGCGGGTTGGCGGACTACACACCTAAGAAATTCCTAAGAACTCTTAGGTGTGCAGGTTTTATCACGATGTTTTCCTTCACCGTTAAAGCAAGTGATAATTCAATGTGAATACACACATAACTTCGAAAAGTCAGAGGTGTGTGCCTGGGGTTCGAACCAGCGACCGCCGAGATTCTCAAACGCGCGCCCAAACCTCGAGGCCATCACTGCTTGTTATCCTCCTTGTAATCCTTTTACTATCGGAATTTAATACGATCACTACACCGCTCCCAAAAGATTTCAGCTCCAAGTATCAATATTCTAATTGTCTAAGTGTTCCCTACATATGTACAGTGAAGTCGTATCCAAGTGGCTATATGTAAAGTATGTACAAGTACTTAGCAAGTTGCGTAACTCGGCCCCGACGCGCGGCGGGTGATGTGCAACAATACGATATTGTACTCTCCCACAGAGTCCATTAGTATGATAACGAGATACGGAAGCTGCTCGGAGTAAGTTCGCCGGGTTAGTGCCGGTTTAGCTCGCGCCTACCATTAAATTATGTACACTAATAAATGCGTACCCACCCCGTCCTTCGGTGACACGTAGCTTGTACATACCGTGCATAATACATCACAGTCATACATTTTGATTTCATGCGTTTGATGTCAGGTTACCCATGTGTAGAGGTTTCCTCTTTAAATTTTAAATTCATTTGCAGTGGAACTATTTATTTAAACGGCGTCAATTGAGCGTAACGGCCTGCAAATGTCGTCCCGGAACTCACGGGTTTAATCTCAGGCATGTCACTATTTTCTCAGTTTATAGAACCAATAGCTATGAACCAATTATAGGTTGAATTAGTTTTTGCAAACCTAGATGTTTTTTGTGAAAAATGGATCGATTTTAGTAGTTTCAATCCATAACTGTTACAATACCTAGATAAATCGCGCGACGAAATTATCACGCATTAACACAATGTATGTAAAATTGAATTACTCAAGCACTTTAAAGGAGCATAACTGTAACACAAGAAGTTATTCATTATGCGACTTAATTATGCCCCTGGAGTGAAAACATCTTGAATATCTTGAATACACTTGCATCTCATTGGAATATTTTTAATGTGTTGTGTTTTAATTTTTCGTCTGGGAATTAAAATCTCCGCCGGATGTCTGCATTTTTTAGTTTCCTTTTCTGGATTTGTGTGCAAAAATGTTCTTAATTCAGTAAGCTTTGCGCTACATTTTTGTGGCGGCTTTGGGGAAACATTTTCTTCGTAATTCCATTTAGAAGTGATTATTTATGGAGCCTGAATTGAGGCCTTATTATAAATATTAGTTTGATCATTTCGTATATCTGACTACCGTTAGGCTGACACGGTTGAGAGGACTAGCTATACACAGTTGTATTAAAATAACCCTGAACTTCGATGTTCAGAATTTTGTTTGAATCTCACATCAGTATCGGTCCTGTCAACTAGTTGTAATGTAAAAAATATACATACTTCAATTTAAATAAAATGACCATTTTTAAATTACTATTAACGCATGATGGAAAATTTAATTTAATTTAAAAATAATATAATTTGAAACAGCAATAATTCCCCAGTAAATAGTTGTCCAAAAGACTGATTATTGTCATTTTTTTTTTCTACTGAATAAGTGATAGTAAGGCCGACATTACGATGTACATAACCTGTCCACATTAAGCCCCAGTAATAAACACAAGATACGCGGCAAATTGCGCCAAACTTGTGTCCTCGTCCCCTAGGGCGTTAGTAGAAACTATACGATTTGCCGAACACAAGTGCGACACCCAGATATGAGTAACGTGGACTAACTCCAGTGTAGTGGCGCCAGATTTAATCGAGTGGATGGAATCTATAGTTTTGCGTATTTTAGAGCTGTTGTTACGAATTTTATTTTTAATATTATTCATCATGCAATAATGTTGGCAACGCCGTTGTGCAGGGCTAGATACCTGGTTGCGAAAGGAGAATGTTTGTGTCATCCATTGCATTTGTTTCGGGTCTGGATGTTTGTGAGATCGAAATGTATCTCGTATTTTCTGATATCCTTGACACAGGACTTTTATGTGACTGTTATAATAGCGAGATAAAAATCCTTAAAGAATTTTCCTTCGCTATAATACTTTGTTTTTGAACAACGAATACGCTTAATTTAAATATGCACATGTAAAGACTACACAAATCTTTATTATAAAAACAATGTTTTCCAAAAAAGACACTTACCAGTACAGTTCTGAATCGTTTTTCTGCGAGACAGTGGTGCGATCCCGGTTGAGCCATCACATTCATTTTGTAGTCTAGACTGTCTACGACGTGGCTGCACTATTAACTGCTATCTTTGCTGGCTGATTGTGTATATTCTCATTGTGGAACTTTCTAGCAATTCGTTCATGACTTTATTCACCCTTTCTCTATTTAAATTAAGGATCCGCATTTGATCCCCTGCAAGAGTTTAATTTCTACGCGCAGGTAGATCACTGGCGGTAATTCCATGGAAGCCCAAAAACGTTACACGTTAATCTTTGTGGCGTCAGCATTTATTCGTCAAATTGCTTTTTTCAAAAATAAATTTAAGGGTTATTATTATTCGTAATTATGTTAGGTAGGTTTGGCCACTGAGGTAGATCAATCAGTAATGATTGCCGATCATGTAATTTAGAGGACGAGATCAGTAGGTCAACCTGCACTAGGCCAACGTGGTGAACTAAGGACTAAACCCTCTCAATGGCAGAGATACCCGTGCCCAGCAGTAAGACATATAGTAATACTGCTGCTGCTGCTGCCTCTGCTACTGATGATGATGATGATGATGATGCATTGTATTGTTGCAGCTGGAGTGAGGACAGTGGACGTGCAGGCGGTGGAGGGTATGGTGGCCCAGTTCCCCTGCGACCTCGGCACCGCCGCCAACGACAAGGTCTACATGGTATTCTGGTTCAGGGACGACGCCGGCATCCCCCTCTACAGGTCAGTACTAGCTTTAAGTCTCTACTGGTAGTCAGTGAAGGATAATTTAAAAATAGAACAATGTTTGACGGAAAATTCGAATTTTAAAATCGATTAAATACTCTTTCGTGTGTTTTTTTTATGTTTAAAGAAGAGCAATGTAGTATTTCAACTTAATTTTATATACGACGCTATATGACGATCTTAATATTACGGCGGTATCGAGTTAACATACTCATCATATCTATAATTACACACGAGAGTATAAAATGCGCTATTCTAAGTGCCACCACTTATTTGTGAGCGATTTATTCCAAACAGCGGATTCTATTTGGTTTTAATTAATTTAATCCACATCAAATAACAATGTTGATGAAACTTTAAGCCGAGTAATGCATATGTGAGTGAATCAAGTGAGTGAGCATATTGTTAGCACTTCCAGTAATGTTTTGCCGCATAAGTTTCAGCGTTGAATAATTTCCACTTTGTCTTCACTTGTTATCACAGTCTGTGTATTATGGCATGCATGACATACATAGTAAATATTTGACACGGATTACTAGTATCTACAAGTCGATGTATTTCACACTGAAACGTGAATAATCTTCAATCGTACTCTTTGTTTGTCATTCGATAATTTCTCGAAACAGCAATCGCTAAACAAGCAGTTTTTTGTGAATTCACACAGATGTTCTTCGATTACGTCGGGATTAATAAGATTAAATTTGTTTCCATAATCACATATATGTCTTACTCACGCAGTTGCTGTTGCAATGATGTAATAGTCTCGTTTTTTACATGTTTTCTTGTTTGTGGTAACTGGTCCAATCGCGTAGAAATGTCGCAATTTCAATCTTGTACCGCGCGAGAAGTGTTGCGCTTTGAATAAAAACACCACTTTTAACTAGCACGTACGTAACATATTTCAAAACACTAAACTAGTTTTTGCATGTGCACGGCAACAATTTCTCACGAGGACAAAAGGCGAACCGCTCACAAACAACTCACGGCGCCGACAATTAATTGTGCACAAAACAATTGCAGGGTTCATTAAACCGCGTCTAGTGTGGGGCCAGAAGCAGCGTAGTTTATCTATTTGCGCGAACAAACGTGATTGGACGTTCAGTCGCGATAATTGCCGCCCGCTCCGCCCAAGTTTTCGCGCTGTGTGCAACTTCCTCCGCCGCATTTAGGGTGCGGCTCCGTTGGTCACAACAGCGGACTATTGTCAACCCGATGAATCTTGTTCAAACTTTTTACGAATTCATAGGATTTGCCATAGGTGGAAATGCACAGTTTATATTATTGAAATTGGATGTCGCAAATGTCTATTTTGTTTTATTCACATCCATTATTGTTTGTATAAAACTAATACGTGCACGAATTATAAATTGGTTATAAAATAATTTATTATACATCAAACATTTCCCAAGAACAATTCATCAGAAAAATATAGCATCTGTAAGCTATGTTATGAATAGATTCTATGAAGGCCTAGTAATTAAAAATCAGTTTTTATTATTTGAAACATCTATATAGTCACGTCTATATTGTCAAAAAAGCAGTCCCAGGTGTATTTCTATGGCCACACTTTATCGCATATACTTCTTCTCTAAACTAATAATATTAAAAAAGAAGCCCATTACCGCTTCCAACACCATAGTCTAACCTTGTACTTATAACGTAAATATCTTAGATTCGTATTAAACCTGTAACCAAGTCGCACGTGTAATACTCTATTAAATGTCCTCAATTGAATCGCCCTCCTCTACACAAAGGGGCAACCTTGAAGTGAAAACTGCGAAATGTATGTACAAAGTCCGCTGAAAGTTTGTCACGGTGTGCGGAGCTTTATCGCGCGACCAAACTCCATATCTGAAGAAACAAGAGCTTTTGTAGCTTTATAATTAATTCATGGCATGTCGGGCCCGCGACGCGTCGCCTTGTGGCGCGCGACAACGGGCGACAGCACTGCGACACTTGTGATTTGTCGCCCGGCAAATGCTAAACTGTGACCTATTAATATTTTCTCTTGGGACTTTTATATAAATGTGTTTGGATGAGACACTACTGAGATCATTAGCTTTACTGTCCGTTGCAGTCTGAGTTTGGATAAGGCAATTTGGTAGAATGTAAGGATGTATTTCTACGTAACTGATTATATTCTTTTCTAGATTTAGGATTAATTTTGAAAGTTGTTTTCATCTAATCGATGCGATAGTTAAGCTTACAGTATTGATCTCCATTATAAATTTAAAAAAATGACATGCTATAAGTATAGGTGCATTTCTATACCCACACTTCGACAAATGCAGTTTTTTAATTCCACATCCAGCTAATACTGAATGCTCCCTAAGGGAATTTTCCATTTGCATATCTCACCCAGAAACTGTCTTTGGACTTTTGGATTCTGTAAAAGAAATATTCCTGCGGCCGTTTGTCTTGGACCAAATGAATATCGAAAATATAAAACATCAAAAATATACAATCGAGAAATCTTTCATAGTTTCTGGTACTACAGAATACGTCGTTTAAAAACTGTAGTATGTATTATTCATCTATTCTAGTAAAGAATAACTTAACCTTACAATGAATACCAGTAAAGGCTCACCGGAGCATAGACCTGGAGACACAGTTTAATATAACAAGGAAGTATTTCATTCCCATAACGAGCTCATTGTCCAACTTTATGATTTCATATTTCCGTGTTTATAAAAGTTACTCGCTCGGGGATTAAATGACGCGCTCCCCGAGCCGAGATAGAGAGACGACGCCTTTGTGCACTCACTACAATATACTGCAGTATTAGTATAATTGGTCTTGAATATGTACTAACGTTTTGTATATAGCTAGCCTAGAAGACTTCTTAAAACTTTCGTTCTTTTTCCCGAAGATTTGAATTGCTGTGTTGTAAGCCGGTTCGAAAAAAAGTTTGAAGAAACGTTTAACTTGATGATTTAAAGGTGAATAGACGTAATTGTGAATTTTTGCTTAAATTTAGCCCACGATATCGAATTGATAATTATATTTGGAGACATCCGGGACGCCCACATTTTTAAAATTAACCGAATACCTTCCCTTCTTCATCAACCCATATACGCCCACTGCTGGGCACGGGTCTACCATTGAGAGGGTTTAGGCCATAGTCCACCACGCTGGCCTAGTGCGGGTTCAAGGATTGCACACCTAAGAAATTCCTAAGAACTCTTAGGTGTGCAGGGTTTATCACGATGTTTTCCTTCACCGTTAAAGCAAGTGATAATTCAATGTGAATACACACATAACTTCGAAAAGTCAGAGGTGTGTGCCTGGGGTTCGAACCCGCGACCGTCGAGATTCTCGACCGTGCGCCCATTCCTCGAGGCCGTCACCGCTTCCCTTCCCTATATTTAGATAAATAATTGATACGAAAATATAATCGTAATCATCGTCACACACCTAATAAATTCCTAAGAACTTTTTGGTTTCCTCAAGATATTTTATTCATCGTTAAAGTATTGATAATTCACTGTGAATACAACACTTAACTTCGAAAAATTTGTGGTACCTGGAGTTTGAACCCGCGACTGCCGAAATTTCGCCTATCCATCTAAACCTCGAAAGCTCTCACTACATTTTACTTCCAACATTAACACATAGAGTAAAAAAATAAACGTAAATAGATAGGACAGAGCCGTGCGGACGTTAGCTCGGCTCTGCGCCGGTGCGCCAGTATTTACATAATGGAAGGCGACAATAAGGCTCGGCCAGCGCAACTTTATGAATTAATTAAAACAGAAGCGACGCGCTGCCACCTTACAACCTACGAACGTCACTGCCACCTGCATTAATGACTCTATTTGCTTTAACACGGATTTTTACACAATCACACTTAGACATCTAACATTGTAAAACCAGATGGCCTCGAGATTTAGCCACACGGTGGAGAATCGCGGCGGTCGCGGGTTCAAGCCCCAGACACAAACTTCCAACTTTTCGAAGTTATGGGGGCATTCACAATGAGCTCCACTTGCTTTAACGGTGAATTAAAAGATCTAGATGAAACCTGCACACCTTAAGAAATTCTTAGAAATTTCTAAGGTGATTCCACAAGACCAGTGTGTTGGACTAAGGCCTTAACCCTCTCAATGGTAGAGGAGGCCCGTGACTCATAAATGGTGGTGGTCAACTTGAATTATTGCAAACAGATATAAAATTATATTCAATCGTGTCACAAGCAAAAAAAATAAACCACTAATAACGTAACTAAACGTCTAAAAATACAAACGTTCTCCTTAACACTCTCACATGAATTTTACAATTTGTAAAGTTCGGTATAAAACCCCGAACAATATTTAATCTTAATGAAAAGTAATATTAATTTAATCTTTGGTGTCGTAAGTCATAAGAAACTTTCCCTTCCCAGTAGGGCGTCTGTTTAATCGCAATTCACATGCCATGTATTACGACATTCGTGATGGCCTCGAGGTTAAGCACGCGGCCGAGAACCTCGACGATCGCGGGTTCATACTTCAGGCACACACCTCTAATTTCTTGCACTTATATGTGTGAGACGGTGATGAACTAAGACCTTCTTCATCAACCCATATACGCCCACTGCTGAGCACGGGTCTCCTCTACCATTGAACTAAGACCTAAACACTCATAATTGTAGAAGAGACCCGTGCCAGGCAGTGGGACATATGTGGCCTGATGATGAAGATAATTATTACGACATTACAAATACCGAAACACAATCATTTATAAAAAAAAAGTATCAACAACAGTTGTACTAACTCTCACAATTAGGTTCGTAGCATTCGGTTTAAATGAGTACTAATAAAGCGCCCAATAAAACACAACGCTGATCTATGACAAGGCATTAAACATGATTTGGTTTCCGCGTGATGTCATCCGATGATAGCTGAACATCAGTTTTATTGACATGCCGACTGATATCCAAAATAAATCATTGTATTCGGATGTTTGTCACACCGAATCACTCGTAATCATTTACAATCAACAAGACCACAATTGTAAGAGAGCATGGGTTATTCCTGTTTTGTATCTAGGAATATTTCATTTTACTATCATCTTCGACTTAGGCGCGCCGTCGAAGCAAAAACTTTAGTGACCGCGAGTTCAACGTCCAAGCACATACCTCTGACTGACCATAATATAAATTTTCATGATAAAAATGTATGTATGGTACATTGCTGGGAAACCTGTACAGTGCAGACCCTAAAAGTCTTAGAAATTTCTTAGACGAGTGATCTGCCAACCAGCTGATAGCGTGGTGTACTAAGGCCTAATATTTGTAGAGAAGAACCGTACCTAGCAGTAAAACGTATATGGCATGATGTAAAAATAATCATAACTATTTTTACACCCATTACCATAAAGCGATCCACAACGGTTGAGCGTTGCTACATGTATTGTACAAGAACCAAATTAGCCATCCAAAATCAAGGCGTGTTCATTGTAGTGTGGAGGTTTACATAGACAGAATATATTTTGTGGAGATTTTTTCAAAAGAATAAAGACTGTATGATGAGCTGATATTGTTCCGTTCTAACAACGTACGGTACCTTGAGTTTTTCCTCCAATATTACATAGCTAACACATCTTCTGCGGCGATTCATTACTGCTAAGTTTAGTCGACTTGAAGTCCTCGTCCCCCGTTTGTTTTGCCACATCAACTTCACCGTGGGTAAACACTTCGACGCACACGGCAAAACTCAATGAGCTTAAACACAAACTGCTATGAACTTTAGTTGAAAAATGATCGGATTTTATTAGATGCCTTTATCATCATCATCAGCCCATATACGCCCCACTGCTGGGCACTGGGCTTTAGGCCTTATTTGAATGTAAGTAAGGGGCCCCATACACCTACAATAATATTGAACAATCTTTTTATTGTTCAATAATATTGAACACCCCCTTTGATTCCAGACGTTCAATTATTTCTGTCAATAAAATTGATAAACCACTCTGATCAATATTTTCATGCGAGCAACATGTCTGACGACGAAGTTTTGGCGGCAGCCACGCTGGTGATTTTGTTGAAAAGAAAAAAAAAAGAAATATATTGCGCAATATTAACCCTACACAGCGCAATAAAAAAATATTGATCAATAAAAATTAAGCTCCATCAATCTTTTGCTCAATCACGGCGCAATGCTTCAATATTATCCCTACACGTTCAATAATATTGTACAATCAGAATATTGATCAATATTATTGATGGTGTATGGGTCCGGTAAGCGAATTACACAACAATGGAATTCTTAAGAACTTTTAACAGGTTTCCTCACAATGTTTTCCTTCACCTTTGAAGTGCCAATTCATTGCAAATACAAATATCACTTCCAAAAGTCAGCGGTATGTGTCTGGGATTTGAACCTACGACTGCCGAAATTCTCGACCGCAGCCTTTAACTTCGAAGTCCGACCATACTACCTTACCGTACTAAATCAAGCTTCAAAAATACAAAAAAATTCAAACAATACAGGTGCGAGAATTTTAATCAGCGCGCACAGAAAGAACCAGTTGAAGTAGCACCACACCTTAATAAGATTTCCGTGTTTGCTTCAATTTAATCCGGCTGTGTGATTGCTTTAATCTCGCGTTTTCCAATTAAACTTGCTGCTTGGGCCGAACCTTTAAATTAGGCTGAGCGTCTACGTGTGTAAGTTTGCACAGTGTTCAGTTTGTGTAAGATTGGAGCGAGTTGCCGCGGAGGTGGAAGTGCCACGTGTTTATGTGGCCAGTGCTGGGTCAACTAGAATTAACGAGAACCTCTTTTGTTCGTAGGGTATAGAGAACCATTTGGGAATTGATTTTTTTTAATGTTCTCCCAAAATTCTGGGCTAAAATCTGGGTGATAATATTGTTTTTGTCGCATCTTGAAGTCTAGAAATTCGCCTATACTTCTAGTAAAATATTTGTTATTATATATATATATATATAAAGTTACGTATTCTTACTTGAATCTTTTATCATACTGAAAATAGTTTACATTTACATAATCTTAACTTATTGTTTTATAAGTTCAAACTATGTTTTTATAAGGACATAAATACCAAAAATCACGCCTGTCTTCGGTTGGGGTAGACAGAGATTATATAGTGCCAAGTGCTACGATCCAAACACACACTAATGTGTCTTCGCAAATATTTAATTTTTCTAATAAGAAATAAATATGGCCAAAGATAGATTCATTTCTGCATACTATAGAATTTTTTGGCACATTACTAATAAGAATCCGCTAACTTAATAACTTGGTATGTTGTTTATCAGTGTTCATGGACGAGGGAAAATTAAATTTCCGAGCATAAAAACTGTGCAGACACGAACTCGTCAAGAATGACCGGAACACGTTTTATTATTTTTATTAAGAACTTGTCAGCACAAGTTTAATTAGTTCTTCGTGTTATTTTCTTATTAACTTTTTTAACTTCGCGTTTTACTGGCATAAATTATAAGTTAATATATACCGAAAGTTGGCATACTTTACTTTTGAAGGATAATATAAGTATTTTTTAAAATATCAGAGAAAATCTATGCATGTACCACTTCATGCTTTATTTTGATCATTTTCAGCCCACACGTACTCACGGCTGGGTATAGGCCTCCACCAATGCTCGCCATATTTTGAAATTCGTCCATATTGATGCCTTTTTTATTTCAACTCTTGTTTCGTCAATTAATTGTAGGTCCCACGTACGACGTTTTTCAGGCACATTGCTGGCTAAAGAAACATTTTTAAACGGCCTATGATTTAGTATTAACTGAAGAATACTCTCATAGGATGCATTTCAGCCCTTACAGAGACGGTGTAAGTTCAACGACCTGTACCATTATTTCGGACGCCATCCCCAAAACAGTCCATAAACATTCCCACAAAACCGTATTAACATGATTCCAACTACGAACTAAGCATTTCTTAAACCGAGCCAGAATGTATGCCGGAGCGTTTAACTGCGACAAGACAATGCTCTATCCATTAAGCCACCGCAGGTATCCGGCCAGTGTATCAGTTTACACACAGTCTCTGTAACCGGACCGTTTGGATCGTCACACGCTGACCCCCCTCCTCCACCTACCTCCACACCTCCCCTCTACGGCCTCACCTCCAAATTTAATGAAGGAGCGCAGTGGAAGCGTCAGCGAGAGCGAATTGCTTTAGATAGTCCGAAGGTCTTAAGGCATAGTTTCTGGAAAACACTTATGGGAAGTCAGATGTAGTGTCTTGCAGCGCAACAGCGCAATGGTCTAAAGTTTTACGAAAGATGGTGGAGGATGGATGAGGAACGCCCGAAACCGGGATGGTTGGTGCTTACATGGCCTCCTACCTTTAACAGTGGACTGGGATAAGCTCAGTGTATCAATTTGCTATTGCAGTATAATCAAAAATATTGTAGAGAAAACGATATAAAATTATATAGCTTTAATTACCTCCAAATGTCTGTAGACTTATACGATATGAATGTATACGAGTATAAATAAATATTTTAACTAAGAAACAATTGTCCCTAAAACAAAAGTTACAAAGTACATACGAAATATAGTAGTTATTCAGTTCCGCACCGCTCGCGTACTTACCACCGACCGCCGGTGTTCGCTGGAAGTCAATAACAAGCGGGCTTACACCGATCGGGTTCTTGAGAGCTTTCGTGATGGTATTAAGTTATTGTTGTAGGAGAGCGGGAGCGACCCGCACTACTAGTTGCACAACAGTTATATTAAATTGCTCGCTGTACACGCTTGAGAATACTCGCCGACACTTGTCCGCTTATGACTTTCGTACAAATCGAACTGGGCTTTAGTCGTTTGATTTTGTTATTATAATAAACTAGCTGTCCCGGCAAACTTCGTATCGCCCTACCAGTCAATGAATGTCTTGTTACTTATTAACAGAATTTAATTTTTAATTACTTAGGTATATCATCATCCCCTTGCCCTGGTCCCAATTAATTATTTGGGGTCGGCGCAGTATCTCTTCTTTTTCCACACATCCCTGTCAGCCGTCATGTTTTCATTCACCCCTTTCTTTTTCATATCTTCAGTCACGCACTCCATCCATCTCTTTTTAGACCTCCCTCGGCTCGCCCATCTATCCACTTTCATGTTCATCACTTTTTTTTCCTACATATGATTAATTCCTTTTCTTAATGTGCCCATACCACGACAGACGGTTTCTTTTCATCTTTTCTATCACAGGAGCTACTTTCAGACTTACCCTAAAGTATTCATTTCTGACTCTGTCACTCCGTGTTATACCACACATCCACCGCAACATTCGCATCTTTGCTGCATGCAGTCGTCTTTCGTAAGTCTTCTTCGTTGACCATTTTTTTTTCTTTTTCAGCACAGCTGCTAGCTCCCTTGACCTACCATTCATGGTACCTACATTCCAACTTGCATACCTCAATCTCATTTCCCGGGCTAGTGTCTTACGTTGCCCCCGCCCGGGCTGGTGTAACAAACCTTGCCCATTTCTCATAGGAACCGGGTGCTGCCCCTGCGCGTCGGCTACGGGGGACGGCCTAGGCCCTGTCACCTTTCTTATTATACATACTGTATAAATGTTTTGGCAAATGTTTTACGGCCGCCCGCCTGTCTGACACCAACTCTCCTTGGGGCTTTCATTGTTTTGGTAAAGGGGTAGAGATAGCGTGTGTTTGGGTACAGGATATTGCAGGTAAGGATATTTGGCCTGATGGTAAGGATGCCACAGTCCCGGATAAGGAAGTAGTGGGAGACTCCAACAGCTCGGGGGGCCGAGGTCGCGAACTCATAGCCCTGTTCCATGACTGGCTAGATCAATGGAAAAAGCATCCCCTGACCATTTATTAATATTTCTTGAAGGAGATTTAGAGTATTTTAGATATTCAAGCATAATAAAAATTTAAAAATTAGGCACTACCAAGGAGATTTGTTACACAAAATAAATTTCTGAACGCACGCCTTAACATTTGACAGCCAAAAAATGTCAATCCATTGTCATGAGAATTCTGCATTTTTAACATCTAAAACACGCAATAATTCGAATGTTATAGATACATATTGTCGATTCAAAATGCTTATTTTAATAAGTTCTTTTATTTGAGGGAGCCTCTAACGGCATCGACGGGATAAACATTAAATGACAGGAAATTTTGTATGGTGTTAAAGTTCAAAATGACTTAAGTATCATTACAAACCTTTTGTATGGGAATATAGAAAAGTATTATTTTTAGACCTTTTCAGGCAATTATTAAAATGTATCTCTCCGTAAGAACAATCCTCGTACTTCAAGGAATATTATAAAAAAAGAATTAGCGAAATCGGTTCAGCTGTTCTCGAGATTTGCGCTTAGGAACACATCGAGATATTCATTTTTATGACATAGAACTCCTCCACTACGATTTAAACTTTATTGTATTGTATTAAAGTTTAAATTGACTTAATTATTGAAACGAAACTTTTGTATGGATAAAGAAAACAATGAAAAGTCCCACGGGAACGCTATCGAACGGGATAAAAAGTATCCTATGTCCGTCTCCTGGCTCTAAGCTACCTCCCTACCAATTTTCAGCCAAATCTGTTCTGCCGTTCTTGAGTTATAAGTGGTGTAACTAACACGACTTTCTTTTATATATATAGATGTGTTTTCACTCTCATTTATTTCTATGGATAATGTGACGCTTGGAGCATTATTTACGGCATTGAATTATTGAATTTTCAGTCTAATCAGAATGAGCAATATTTCAATAAAGGCCATTTTAAAAGCACATTGGATGCTGAGGTACACAAAGGCTTTTAAAATTTTATTCGAACACATTTTCAGTTGGAAAATTAGCGCCAGCAATCCACATATGATACTCCAGTGTAAAACACAAAACTCGGCTAACAAACGCAAAAATGTGTAACATCTAACGATTGGCCGCCGCTGAAAAATGCTGCGCGCCGCTGGACCGGCTCTGATTGACGGATTTGCGACGAGAGCGGTCGTCATGGCAACGGATTATCTACCCGACGCACTCAATTTGCGCGTCCGCCCGTGAACCGGCTCTATCATACGTCACTGGAAAGGTGATACGGTGTTTTATTCAGATTCCATAACAGCCTTTGTTAGCCCGCCTCCACGCGGCGGGGAGGAAAAGATTTGGCTATTTGAATATATTTATATAACGGCTCAAAGGGATTACGGTATCGATATTTGATATGACCATCAGAGTCTACTGGTGGTGTTATCTACTGTATTATAAACGAAGTACCAAGGTGCTAACATAATACCGAGGCGCAAAAAAAAAGACAGACTCATGAATTTATGGAATTACAATTAAAAATTAGATATTATACCACCCCCTTCCAAGCGTTATACGAGACAAAACTCGAGCAAGACTTCTTATCTAAAACATGATAGTAGAGATAATAATATTATCCCCAACTTAAAGCGTAAGTTTTTAAGGACTTAAGCTCTCGAAAATTTCAGTCTCGACCTTCGTTACCTTAAATTTACGCCCTCGGACCACCACACAAGCTTCCATTACGAAATTTTCTTACCGTACCTTTGTTATATCTTTTTTATCTGTATTAAAAAAGCAGAGTCCCGTCCTCACCTAGGGGTCGTAAACTGGACGGCCCGAGGCGTTAAGCACCAGACATTGCGTGCTAAGCTTTACTGCTAATAAAACAAAAATATTCTTTTAAATATGTTTCTTCGTGTATTTGCCTTGTTTGCGCAGTTCGCTTTTACAAGTCTTTTATGCTTAGCGTGAAAGTATTTCGGTTTGTTCCTTTCGTTTTGCTCCGTCCGGGCGAAATGTTTAATTGGAGAGAAACAGGTAAGGAGTTTTAATTCTCTTTAATAGTTTGTGCGGAACTTGCGGATGTTTTACTTTGAGGAAATTATGTAGTTTCGAACATTTTATGGGAATTAAAGGAGATATTTCTTTATACATACCTACATAATCTAAAGCTTTTATTCCGCTATGAGATAGGCGGAGGGGTGCCCATTGCCGTGTCTCGGGCACTTTTTGAGCCTCTGCGTTATTACTAAGGAATAAATTATGGAAAAACCCAATAGGCCTGACCCGGTATTGAAGCTGGGACTGAGTATTTAATCACGAATAAATGCCGGACGGGATAAATGTAAAATCAACTGACGATACGATTACACAAGAAAAGTATATTACACTAAAACGAATGCAATTTTAATTCCAACCAGAAAGAACAAACAGCTCCCTAAAATAAACGGCAAACTATCTAATGAACCCTAAATAAATGTATTACCCATTTAGACGGGAACAAAGCCGGATTCGACAACAATTATAACTTCTACAAACTCCAGCAATGGCATGGAGCAAAAAAGTTTAACAGTAAAACGCGTACCACTATCCGGTGTGATCGCAATCAAAAACCGTATCCAATAAGTTTTTGCAACGTGCCCAGTGTCCGTGTTGGACTCTACACCGCTCTACATCGCTCTACACCGCTCTACAGCCTCCCACAATACGCGATCGCCATAACGGTGCGTAACGCGCGGAATGCTACGCCTCTAATTTAGATAACGACTAGTGTTTGTTACGCGCTGCTTGTGGTCACCATGGACGATGGAATTTGCGAGACAAAATTGTTTAAAGTATCATCGCCATAAATATGTACATCCCATTGAAAGGGTTTAGAAATGTAGTTCACTACGCTGGCATAGTGTGGGTTGGTAAAGTACACACCTGAAATAAAACTTAATTTTAGGTGTGTAGGTTTCCTTAACTCAAGGACAATGAGCTTAAAATATGTGTTTTAGAGTCTTATTTGTAAATTAAAACATTTGGGGAACTGTTAGCTTGGCTGCTAAACAATTATGAAATTCAGCAATTGAATAATAAGCGATGTATGCCTGGGTTTTAGACCATTGGCAAACAAGATGATAATCTAAATATTAGGGCTTTACAACTACTCCTAAAAATATAGTAAATCATTTAACCACAGGGGTATTACAAGTATTCACACGAGTTATGGAGACTTAATTCGTGTTGAGACTTGCGATTGATACGAACTACGGCCAAGAATGAAATTGGTTACATCAGTTACCACATCACGTATTCTTTCCAGAGTGGATATTTCTCCCGTGATTGTAAACTGACAAACTTTTCAAAAGTTCTCGTCTTTGCGGGTGTAAGCCCCGCCTACATACTCTTCAGGCTCCTTTTCATTGAATCGAGTAGAAAAGTATGTTATTTTGCAGTATTAATTGTTGAATAAAATCGGTTGATACGATACTTCGTATGTTAGTCGCGTCATCAATTCTTTTCGGTAATAAAACAACTTATCAACATATCGCATTGTCAGGATAGTCTACCATTCCATCAATAATTTTCCTCGACGCCATAAATGCTTACTTATTCGGGCGTTTAGATCTCACTCATTTATGAAAAAAATATTACCCCTTCCAAAACATAAAATACGCTAAACTCTAAGTGCTAGTAATAAAATTCTAGATAAAGTTGAGAAGCTCCTCCAAGACACTACTGGTCTTGAAACCAGATAATATTTCGCAATTTGCATATGACAAGGTGTATTCAATGTCTCCAGCAGAGCACATGTTAACACAAATTCGGAATATTCTAAATAAATAAGACTCCAATACTGCGCTGCACATGGTCGCCCTCGCGCCAATATCCCAAATTATCGTAAACTATGCAACTCCGATACAGCCAATACGTGACTGCTCCACAACTTACTTGTCAGCCGATATTGTACCTTATTACCGTAGTTTAAAACGCACTATCGCGGTGGCCGGTACGTGCTCTCTGTCCGAATTATTTACACCATATGTAAAGTACGGTTGGGGTCGTTTGTACTTGCAATGGCATTTTATGTTAAATTTAAACTATTTTTAACTTTTTGTCTGTGTGTATGGGAAGCATGGATATTTTATCGGAATTGTCAGCAGTTTATTTGTTTTACCCGAACGCAAGAAGGAGCGTTATATGTTTGACCCGTATTTATATATTTTGTGTTTTATTAAATTATTTTACGCTTGGTCCATTTTTCACCATAGTCTGGTTTTTATTACTTCATAGTAATGATAATCCTCTACCCATATTAACTCACAGTGAGCTAATACTTCGCGATAACATACCCTTAGTTTATCGATTTGGTTTAATATGATGTATGTTAGCGCTGATTTTAAACTAGTGATGGTCGACTCGAGTAAGTAACTCGAGCTAACTCGAGTTGGGCGTAACTCGAACCCACTCGAGTTGAATTCTCTCTGACTCGAGTTCGTAAATCGAATGGAACCGTCAACCGACATGGAGCGTAGTTTGCCGATCATTTGTGTGAGACTATGTTCGTTAATTCATTCATAAGAAGTGTCACATATTATGTATTTAAGACTAAATTATAAGTATATAATTTAACTAAGAAAAGAATTTGTAATACTAATTATCTAATTTTCTTGAAAATATTGTGTTTGTAAAACAATTATCAGCCTGTAAATATAACTATGTACATTGTACATACCCGCATCATAATGTAAGTCTGATTTTATTTTAAAACATTGCTATATATTTTCATAGTTTTATTGATAATAAATATAAATATGTTTATAAATAAAATTCAAGCCAAAAATACATAAATAAATGATTTAAAACAATAATTTTTTTTCTTACTTTAATTGGTATAACTCTGTCAATTCATTATAAATAAATAATATAAAAACTGAAAGAATTGAAACAGATAAAAATGTCATTTGTCCAATTTTTTAAACTATTAATGCGAAGCTGAGGAAATAAACTGGTAAAAATTATAGAAAGAACATTCATTTGTCAGTTAACTCGAGTTCAACCCGAGTTATGTGGATTTTAACTCGAGTTAAATCGAGTTCTGTTTTTTCCGAGTTGGCACATCATTATTTTAAACGTATTGATTTTCCATTGACCGAGTATCCAGAAGTGGATAAAGACGGGTATTATCATGTGGTCAATTAAAGCATAAAAAATAATTGCAAGATATTTTGGAAGAACATAGTAATTGAAATAGTGCGAAATCTCTCTGTAAACACACACAGCAAAGCTTTATGTATGGATATCGGTTCTGCGTTTTTCAACTCTATATTTCTCAAAGCAATGTATTTGTTGTGCGGCCACAGTGCAGTTCTATTGCTTGGTATTTCAACTCTCACCTTTACCGCAATAACCTTTCAATTCCCGACGTAAAACCAACTCTGAACATTACTCGAACACGTTCAATCAAAACTGACGTAACTGCACCGTAAAGGGATTTCAATCATGTTTTCGCTCTGTCGGTAAAAACTGTTGTTCAACGTTTGTATTGGAACTGTCAGCTGGCGCGACTGATCGCTTGTTGATGCTGCAGGTGCACCACCATCATTGTATATTCCCTCCATATATCGCATGAGCTCGATTTAATGGACTCGCCTCATTGCACTTATGTAAACAGGAGTTTCGAGGAGGTCGAGCTAATTAATTTGTACTTAGCACCAAGTTATTTGGGGTGTATTGTATCTTCATATTCCTACGGGAACAGTAGCAGTGGGGTTGTTTTATTATAAAAAGAAATGATTTTTAGCTTAATCTACTTATCCGTTTAGGATGATTTTTGAAGAAGAACTTGTGGGAATCTTAGAAATGAACTTTGGGTGTATGGTTTAATTAAAAGAAATCACTTTTCTACGTGTACAGACAAAAACATAAAAAGTCCTTAAAATATAAACCTTCGCCAACAATCAAACTCACTCCATTCATGGCAATTTTATTTGAATAATATTTTGCTTCCAATATTTGATCCAAAGGCCAATTACCATCAAAACCAACTCCAAACATTGGTTGCCAACCCTAAACTAGATGTTTAGTGTTGTCTTACGGGAGGAGCGAGTGCGGCTCATAAAGCACTGTATGGGATCATTACCATGACAATGAGAGCGCTGTTTGGTCGAATCGCGGCGTCCATTATTCACTCTTCATTATACACGCTTGTGTATTCATTGCCACGTGAAGAGCTGGCGCGCGCACAGTGCAAGCCACGCCGGTGTCACTGTTCACTCTTATCGATTAGTCTGGATGTTTGGTCAATTTTGTTGCTATTTTGGGTATATGCATTATCTCGAAGTTAAAGGGTGTAAGAAAACAAGGTGCACACGTCAAAGTTCTTAGGAATTTATTGGGTCTGTAGCCTCCAACCCACACTGGCCTAACCCCTAAGTTGTAGAGGAGGCCTGTACCCAGAAGTGGGACATATGTGGATTTATATGGAATAACCATGATGATGTTTTTTTAATGATAAAGCAGCTGATGACTTAGGTCTCATCAGTCAATATTTTTTTTGAGCTAGCTTGTAATCATATTCACATAGGGCTATATCTGGCAAAATCAATTGTTTTTTCTTTCTGAAAAGGTTATTTTTGAAATCCTTCTTAAAGCGTTTTGACTTTTAAGCTTCCAAGAGTGTTTCATAAAATTCACTTGTTGACGCAGCTGTTGTTCCTTGCTTTCTGAATTATTCTGCTTTTTTTTTGTTAAATTACACTATATTTACCGAAGAAGGCCCGACTAATGGTAATTATGATTTACAAATATTAGATCAAACAGTTTAAATAAAAAGTAAATGATTCGGAGTTGTGTTACTCGTCCGTGGGAGTGCTGTGGCCCGGTGTGCGCGCCCAATTGCCGGTCTCACCTTGAATGTTTGCTTCATATAATGAGCTTTGTTGATTGCGTATCATCGCGTAATATGATTCCCGCATGCCATTGTTTTAATACGGGATTTAAAATTATAATAAAGTTATACAATTGGCGCGTTCCGGAGTCGGCGAATTATAATTTAATCTTCACAAACATACGCAAGTATTGTTCAATTAACGTATTTTATGAGGTTTTATGTGGTTGATTTTCAAATAATTAAAGCCTTGCGGAACGCTTTATAGCATGAAATTTAAATAAGTAAATACAATTTTCGCTCGGATAATTATTTTCCGGTACATACGAGTAGGTTACTTTAATTAAGTTTTGTGTCAAACGAATTAACAACTACCAGGTAATAACAAGTCAGAATAAAATATTTTTAGTAATGAATTTTGTTTGCACAATCTCAAAGAATTTTGTCCATCTGATTAGCATGTTCGCCGAATAGTTGAGTGAACTGGAGAATTCCTGCACTGTAATTATGTTACAATATGTGTGGCTAATGTAGCTCGTGCCCACTGTCTAATGAGCTGACGGAGCTCACTGAATTAACTAATAACCGTTCGGAGACGTTATGTAACTAGCCATACGAACACTTCCAGGCATAAAATCCTTCCTTTAAATTACCTCCCATTCTTAAAAGTGGAGCTTCATTAGTGTAGATCGTTTAAATGCCTCTCTTCTCTCTTACACATTTTTTACCCACTTTTCCACTATTAATTAAGTCGGTGCCGCGACGTGCCGCCCGGAAACGGCGGAAACGAACGGCGAGAGCCGATAATGGCGTCACATCCTCCGACGGAAACTCGCACAAGACACATCTGACCGCCCCCGCCGCCACCGGATGTCACCGGTTTGTCTGGGGCGACAACTTGCTCGCCTTTAAGTTGGCGGAGCTGATGGAGAAGCCCACAAGATTTGGATAGTTTTTGAAGCTTTGAATAGTGTGTAGTGTCTATTCTAGACCATAAATTATTATCTCCGTGTCAAAAATACTTGACAAATCATTACAAACGTAGTCACTCCAGATAATAAGGATGCTTAAGGGTGACCATCAGACTATCAGAAATATACATCTAAATGTTATCATACTGTACAGTGTTCACGAAGGTATAGTTTTACTCCACAATATAGCCGGTAAGGCTAAACAGAAACTTCCACATACCCCACTAAATCCACTTACCGCATTGTAGATATGATATTTTATAGCGAATTCCCGGAGGAATTCCAACTAAGTCGGTACCTCGGAATATTTGGCGGAATGCTCGCCAAGTCCCGGGCTAAATTACACAATGGCTGGTATTTAAATGTATTAGCCGGTACAACGTTATCGCGATGTCGGGCGGTGCCGCGTCGCACTACTAGTCTCATTAAAGTTGCTCCCGCGCGCTCGCAGCGACGCCATAACTCGCGCGAACTTCGTGTCTTGTGCGAACTTGTTTAATTGGACAGTTTTTGGATTTTCTCACTTCAGACGGCTCGGTAATTGAGTTTTGAATATTTACAATGAACCGTATATTTCCACTACAGTCTTAGGATTATTTTGAGACGGCAAATTCAACTAGTAAGTTCCTTTCCGTTTAGATAATATCAAGAGGAAACTTTTTCTTGTAGTTTCTTAAAATTTTAAGATTGATTTTAATTTTTTTATGTTTATGTTCACCACTACATTAGACTTTTTCGGTAATTAGGATAAAATCAAAAATTAAGAATTGAGAAACATTGTACTCGCAATATTAAGCGTCACTTAATATCATTACTCTTAACTCTATGCTTGGTTTTAAACTTTGTAGTTTCCTAAGCTACTGAAAGATGTCAACACGATCCTCCATCTCAATTATTTTAACAAGATTAAACTCTCGAACTAGATAAACAAGTAAACTCAATGAAACATGAAGCCACGGCGCATCCCACACAAACAGAGGAGCAATACCTCAAAAACTGAGCACAGAGAAGTGAATGCACGGCCGCAATCAAAACAATCCGGGCTTGTGCAAACAGACCGGCCAAAACGAAGACACCGGCGCAAACAAAAATATTGTACGTTGTCCGCACACTGTTTACTCTACGTTTGGCTGCTCATTACTTTGTTTAAGAAGGCACTGAGGTCGCCGATGCCAATTTGCCACAGATTTGGCGCCATGTGGCATAAGTACTATGTACTTAAGGGAAGTTTGAGAGACGGGATAAGATGGAGACTATTTTATGTCGATAAAATGACGGATTATTCGTGTATTAAATAAATAAATAAATACACCCAACAGTCACATACATAGTCCTGACCCCACACTAAGATACGAGTCTTGTGTCTTGGGTATCAGAAACTACGTGAGACTTTTCGGTCTCACAAACACCCAGACCCGAAAAAAATATTTGTGGATCACACAAACATCTGTCTCGGTGCGGGGATCGAACCCGCGGCCGCTCGTTTCGCAAGCTGGTGTCTAGCCAACTGCGCCACGGGGCTGTCAGAGGGCTGTCACGGAGCTGTATTCAAGATTGTACGTGGCGATTAAATATTACGTACTTTGGTAATTATGCTCATAGAACATCAAATGTAAACTTTCAGCATCATTATCATCATTGTCATATTCATCCCACTTCTGAACGCAGTGCTCCTCCATCATCGAGAGGCCTTAGTCTACCGCGCTGGCCTAGAGACCTAAGAAAGTCCTAAGAAATTGTAGGTATGCAGCTTTCACCACGATGTTTTGCTTCACCGTTAAAGTAAATGACAATTCATTGTAAATACACACATAGTTTCGAAAAGGTGACTGTTGCCGAGGTTCTCGACTGCGCGCCTAAACCTCGCGCCCAACACTGGTTCTTCTTCTTCTTTATCAACCCATATACGCTCACTGCTGAGCACGGGTCTCCTCTACCATTGAGAGGGTTTAGGCCATAGTCCACCACGCTGGCTTAGTGCGGGTTGGCGGACTACACACCTAAAAAAATCCTAAGAACTCTTAGGTCTGCAGGTTTTATCACGATGTTTTCGTTCACCGTTAAAGCAAGTGATAGTTCAATGTGAATACACACGTAACTTTTGAAAAGTCAGAGGTGTGTGCCTGGGGTTCGAACCCGCGACCGCCGAGATTCTCGACCGCGCGCCCATACCTGCAACACTGGTTATTATTGCAAAATTTGTTAAAATCAAAAAGGAAACATTTTTGACATGAGATCACAAAGGGAGTGCTTATCTCGATGGCTTTTACAAGTTGGTCACAATTGGCGTGGAAGTAAATCGCGTGGGCCGGGCGTCCCTACGGTTAATCCGCACGCCCTATTAATTAACATTAAGGCCGGATGGACAGTGGTTTACGCAAATCCCCGACCGATGGCTCCTTGCTACATTCTTCTAAAGGTTTTAGTTGGGCCACTTCGTTCCGATTGGATTTCGATGGGGAAAAGCGGTATTGCCTTTGGTGCGTTTGATTGTCTTTTGTATCAGGAGGTTTTCCTTGTTTTTTTTTTTTGTTAAGTATATGTGGTAAATTAAAAGGTGCCTAATGTAATATCGCGATTTTTTTTCAAGTAAAAAAAGCGGAAATATTTTATTCGTAAATTAATGTAATATGGTTTACATGGAGTGTTCAAAGACTATTTCGATCCTGCTATGTTTAATTTAATGCAACCTATCATTATTGTAACCTAATGAATATACAATAATGCAAATTTCACTTATGACACTTATACAAATATTTTTCTAATCCCCAGATACATTTGGTTTAATTAGACATATTAATTAGACTAGACAAGTTGATTATTTATTTTCTTATATTTTTAGGCTACTACAGTGTGGCTCCATCAACAACAAACTATGTCAATATAATGCCAATCATTTTTCATATGGGCATAAACTGGCAAAATTCAATTATCCCTAGTCGATTTAAAAAACATTATATTATAACAAAATTATTAAATGTTTTGGTTATAAATAGTAAGCGACGAATTAATATGTCAGAGGCACAGGATGCTATTAATTTTCATACCGATATTGGCTGAAAAACGAATTGCTTTAAGCGGATGTTGTTTTGTTCAAATATATGAAAATAGATTTGAAATTGTTCGTCGAAAACAGTTGCAAAAATATTTTTCGGCTCCAAAGTTTGTCAATTTTTTCATATTCACTGAAATTATATGTCTGTCAATGGTTCAGCTTCATGTATTGTTAGGAGAATTTTCAAAAAATCTGAGTACAGTAATGTTCGTCCAATTTTGTTACATTTCGCACTGATATTGTCATTGAAATTTTTGAACATTTGTTTTTAATCGCAATTAATGCTGATAAAATTGTAAACTTAAGTGAAGGCAGTTTAAGTTCAAATTTAATATCCAAGTATACCTTCTAACTCACCAACTCATCTTTATAGCATTTGATGTATGAGGGAAAACGTGACAAAACATTCACTGAGTTACAAATTTTTTTCAACGCATAGGTATATCAAATTAGGTATCGAAAGAGCAATGTTTACTTTCTATCTTGTATCCTCAAGTGACTAGACACCTTGCAGGGCTAATGGGTATCTATTTACTATCTATAGCTCATTATATCTGTTATCCACTACACTTCTCACAATTCCTCTAAGTAAAACAAAATAATACCAAAGAAAAAAAATAAACAACGAGAAAAAGAAAACATTTACGGTACTTCATCAATCTGTTACACTAATCTTTGTCAGCAAGCTACAGCCAGCCTCAACAAACATCAAGAACTTTACTTCGGAGACACAATAAACATGTAAAGAACACATCAACACTCGCGACCCCTCCCCCCGCACCCCTCCCAGCCCGCGGCCCCCACCGTCGCCCACGACGCCTGACATCGGCAGTAAAAAAAATAGTTTCGCAGCATAGCCGCTTCGAAGAGCGACGGAATAAAGGCGCGCTGAATCATAGTCCAAATTGAAAGTATAACGCGATGTTTGCTCGGCATGTAGGAAGGAATCTTATTGATTGTGTACTTGGAGGAGGTATCTTCAAGAACGTGGAAAATTTGGTCCGCTCAGCCATTCCATGAAGTAGTTGTGGAGTTTTAGCCATAAAATCTGATTCTTCATTGCTGCATGTTTCTTCAATTGCAGATATATAAGCGACACTATTTAATGGTGTGTCTAAAGAACGTAACCAAGATATTTAGGAGTGCGTTGTGTACAAGACTCCGAGACAGGGAAAAATAAGATTCTGCTAGTTGCCCACCTAACCTCATCTCATGCCATCCCTTTTTAAGGCAAATTCTTTACCAAACAAATCACTTCTTGTTTGCCATATAAAACTCATGACACGTTATTTAAAGGAAAGTGCTGTATGGTATCAGTACTCGGGTATTGGTAACGGCTTATACTTTCTAAGCATTTCCTTCGTAGCTTCTCGTCGGCAGTAATAAAAGGCGAGGAGTCGACGACGCGAGGCGTTGACGCACTCGTGTAAATTACGTACTTTCCGCTCCCCTTCGGAAAAAGAGAATAAATTCGCTTAGAAAGGGCGTTTACTTCACATGCAAATTATTATTATTGTGCCAGTTGGGGTATTAGCGGGGTTTTTATTGTGAAATCTTCGGCCCTCTTTACCCCTTTTTACGGGCCGATGCCGATGTTTTTTTCTGTTTGTATGTGGAAATCTGAGTTTGACGTCATCGTTTGTGAAGGGATGGTAAATAAAACGTTATTGGTTTTTGTGCGTAAGGGTTGAGTGTGGTATGTGTTAGTGTGCCTGTTAATTTTATTTGGTTGAGTTCTTGCGCTTCTATTGATCAGCCTTAATTGTGAAAGAAGTCGTCGAGGAAAACGCAACAGGAAAACAATTTCCTTGATTGCGTAATCAATGGCCGGCACTGTATTATGTTCGACATTTTGAGTGTCTGTGGGTCATCTCCATTACGGTTTTGGTGACTCGTAGAAATAACATCTTAGCTTCTGGTAAAATAGACGCTTTATTATCGGTTATGTCTTTGTTTTGTCGTTTGGACTGCCACGAAACTATTTCGAATTATATGATACACAGATATTTAGAGTTCTGTATTAGAATGCCGGGTGGGGCGATTTTTGTGGCAAGTTTTGACTGAAAATTTCTCAGTAGATTTACTGAGGAGATTGAGACTTTGGTGTGCAGGTTTCATTACGAAGTTTTCCTTCGTCTTTAAAATACGTGGTTATTTTTGATGTGCATACACTCATAACTTCGAAAGTTTAGATGTGTGTACCTGGCGATTGAACCGTCGACCACGCGTCTAAGCCTCGAGGCCATCCAAACAGAGCATAGTTGATGAGGAATTCCGCGGCGCGATCATGGAAGACCTCGCATCACATAATTAGCGGGCGGCGGCTCTATTGGTGTTTATGATAGCGCATCGCTGCACATTTCACGCTCCACCGGCCGCGCCGCAAGTCACCGACAACAGCGGTCGCCTTCATAAGCCAATTAGCTCACATTTGCATACTGCCGGATGTTCTATTGGTGTTTTAGTTACATTTCCTGGTGATGAGAGCAGAGGTCCAGGTCGGCGTCGAATGAGGGAATTGTTAGTAATAGTATAATGTTAGTTATTCATTTCGTATTTTATCATCATCAACATACGTCCCCCTGCTGAGCACGCGCCAAATATAAATTCAATTGTAGCATTGAGAGGGTAAAGGCCTTAGTCCACCACGCGGAGATTTATGTGGTTTGGTGAATGTAGTATTTACCACTTTTATTTTTTGTTTATATTGATAGAATCGAGGTTCCTTTCAATTCTATTCTAAATCAGATTAATTTTGTTTCAATGTTCAACTAATGAATATACCCGGTTACTATATTCTACACACTCAGTGTGTACGTAATACCTTTGTATTTCAATGCCTATGGTATAAGCGGATCGCTCCAACCGTCGCCATACGCCGCACAATAACAGCGAACGATTTTCATTAGGGGAAGTGCGGGCAATGGCGCATGCCTAAAATTCGGCTAAACATAGTTGTCCAACAATCTGGTGCGAGTGGTTTGGGCCGAGGCTCGCTAGTCGCCCGCGCCACGCCCGTGCCACGCCCGTCAGCCGCCCGATCCACGTCCGTTCCACGTCCGCGCCGGATGCGACTTGCCGGTCAATTATTTTTACACTCAGTAGTTTCGTTGGTTGCCAGATGTTTTCATACAGTCTGGAGATATGTTAGAGTACACAAATGGATTATCCTGTTGTGCTTGGAATGTTTGAAACGTAGATATAGTAAATTTTTGCTAAATATGAAACCTAAGTAAGAATTTCGGTCGTGGGTTTGAAACCCAGACACACGTTGACTTTTCGGAGTTATGTATGTATTGACAATTAATTACCACGTTCTTTAACGGTGAAGGTCGTAATGAAATCTGCACACCTAAAATTTCTTTGAAATTTCTTAGGTGAACAGTCCGGCAACCAGCACTAGGCCAGCGTAGTGGACTCAGGGTTAAAACCCTCTCATTAGTAGCGGAGGCCCGTGCACAGCAATGAAACGTATTTGTATGGTCTAATGATGATGATGAAATAAATGTTCTGGAATCAACATCAATAGAATAACGACCAAAGTGTCGTCGCCATGGTTTCTCATCCGCCCTCTGTTTTGCAGTTGTGTTGCTTTCAAGAAACATGTTTTTCTGACACTTGACGACCATTACTTACAACCGAGTGATCCCCTTGCTCGCTTGCTGAAACAGAACTAAAAAATACAGATGTTTTTACCTACCTTCCTCATAACTTTTTTATTAAGCGGTCAGGTTTGAGACCTAGTTAGATCTTACCACTCGGTACTTGTTTCTTCAGGGGCTGAGAGGTGTCAGGCCTTATTCCTCCACGCTGAAGAGCTATAGCGTCTTTAATTTGAGTCTAAAGGGCGTGCTATACAAACATTTTTAGATTAAAATCCATCATGAATCGTATCGATTAACGTTTATGCAACTACACAACAGCATTTGTATAGTGTCTTCTTCTTTCTTCTTTATCAACCCATATACGCCCACTGCTGAGCACGGGTCTCCTCTGCAATTGTTAGGGTTTTGTATAGTGTATTTGTGTGTAACTATTCATGGGCCACACAAACATTTGTTCATAATATAATGATAATTCTAAGTATACCATTCACAGACATACTGATTGCACAGTTAAATACAAGTCGTTAGTCGTTAGTCGTTGTGTCGTGGACGTCGGAAACAACTAGAGCCTTCTCGGGCTCACAAACATGCCAACCTTAAACAAATAGGTATTTGTAGATGACCCAAAAAAATTATTTATGAGTATGTTTAGGCTACCCAAAGGATCCAAAAATACATTTTTAAAAATACATAGATATACATTTTGCATTGGACACACACCCTTATACAGAAAATGCGTTGTACAAAACCAACTATATACTCTCTATTAAGTAATATTATGTAAATTCAATATCTCTTTTGTCCTTTGAGGCTCATGTTTGATGAAAATAATCCGTCTGCCATCACAGATTATAAACAGACTTATATATTTTCCAGATTTTTCTAAGTCATTAAACAAATCTAAGTGAATCTGAGCATGAAAACGCTCTGCTTTACAAAGTAATAAAAATACTCGAACGATTCCAACGCAAAAAAAATCTAACAAAGAATTTGTAAATTGCAAGAATATATTTCGAAATAGGCTTTATTTTCGCAGAAAAATAAGTAACTCTAACGAGACGGGAATGGAGAAAAGATTTCTTTTGACGGCCATTCGCTTGTGACTTTTTACTACTAATGTTAGACCAATTTAAAAAAGGGACGACTCAATGAAAAAATATTGTTTCGTCCGTTTAAGTGGATGTTTTTGTATGTTTCTCAACTAACGTCTGACAAATTGGCCAAAGATTCGGCTCGCAATTGCCTTTTATGTGCGCATTGTGTCATTTTTATGGATTTTTCTCACGCACTATAAACCTCAAAGGAATTTGTACAGCTGAACAAAATAAAACGTTGAAATGTGAGTACACTATTTTGCTAAAACACAGAAGCTTTTTATGGTAACGAATGTACGGCTTGTTTTCGATAATACTTCTTATTTCGTAGAGCAAAGAGTACATCTGTGTGTAGAGTAATTAACCCAGTGCAGTGGGTGTTTTTTTAATTCCAATACATCGTTATTAAGGGGGATGTGTGCGGCGGTCGCCGGCGCTGTGTTGATTTCATATTACGATATTCGCGCATTAATTAAAGCTTTGCGGTATCACGTGACGTGCTCGGTGCAGCTGCAAACTGCACCGTTATCCACTGCCCACGGTTTTTACACATTATTCAATTATGAGTGATAGTCAATTAATTTTCAACCATTTTTGTACCGCCAATATGAAGTCCATTAATATTTCCTTGTCATGCTCAAATATCGAGTATCGCGCTCATGTTTCTGATAAATTAATTATTTATCGTATTAATATTGTTAAATAGTTATTTGACTAATGCAAACTTAAACTGTATTCTTGTGTTTATGAGTAAAATTCAGCCAAGACAATCATCATCATCATCATCATCAACAGCCCTTAATTCGTCCACTGCTGGACATAGGCCTCTCTTATGGCACGCCACTGGGCTCGATCTTCGGCTCTCCTCATCCAACCGCTGCCAGCCACCTTGCGGATATCGTCACCCCACCTAGCCAAGACAATGCTGTGTTGTTTTTTCGTAAACAATAGCTGATTGCATCTCTAAATGAATATAACTTTATTTATAGGCAAAAAATCGAATAATCTCTTTCCGAATTTACCAGAATAAATCGTCATTCGATAGACTTCCTGTAAAAATCTTAATAGAAAGCTGCTCAAGCATTGGAAAATTATACATTATAATAGGTATACATATGCGATATATTCTAATAGATATAACTATACACTTTTACATACATTTTACCCCAACAAAACCGCTTGAGCCAACAATATCAGTGGAAATAAACTTGTGTCCGACTGTATTGTGTAATGAGGACGAATTCAAAAGGATTTCGGTTAAAACAAAGAGGCCGTCATATTTCGCGAGACAATGCCGTTGTTCTGCGGAAGACGGTGGGGCCATTTGTCACGCCGCGCCACGTCCACGCCACGTCCGCGCCACGCGCACGCCACTACTCAGCCGGGGAATTTTACAACTCAATTGAAAGAGCTGCCATTCATTAGCATTCATTTTCGTATTTAATTGATGCCTTGCTTAAATTCGAAATGGAAGGCAATTTGCTGTAAAGGTATTTTGAATTTTCTTCTTTGTACTGTTTAATCGATATACTTTTCTAGATAATATTATAATCTGTATATATACCCTATTGTACTTTTAGCAAAATAGATATTCAATTTAGATTATCCAGCTTCGCTTCCAATCGGGAAATGTTTATCTCTTTTTGATAACACTCAAAACTCCTTAAGATTTTATCGCATTTTAAGTTTTAAGCATACGGCCGTATTATGAATATATAAACACGCTCTATACATCAGGGGCATATTTACCTTTAAACAAGACCTTAAATAAACATTAGGTGTTATATCTACTTGCAAATCCAACACCAAAATATCATTAGATTTATATGCGTTGGCCTTGTAAATAATAGACGACGAGAAATTTCCTTATGAGTGCCAAAATATCGCCTTCACTAATATAAAAAGTACTTGAGCTGGTGACACAAGTGTTCTCTAAACTTGCTTTAGTGTAAGTTACCGGATAACCCGGCAGCGTTCTAAAATTTCACAAATTTCATTAATTGTTGCAACTCGAGTTTCATAATAAAGGTGATTGATTAAAATTTGAGAACTTTCGCTAAGAAGTTGTTTACAAGTCCTTATGAACCTAGAATAGGTTCGATTACTGTTCTAGCACAATTGTTGATTTGAATCTTGTAGTCTCTCGCATCATGCATATCAGAAACTACAAGACTTTTCGGTGTCATGAATTCCCACCAACCATTATCCATTTTTATTTATTTGGGTATAATTCGATTCGCGCTACTAATATCTTACATAAATATGCAACTATTACTCTTCTCTTTAAGCAATTACTACGGGCACAAAGCACAAACTTATCAAGTAACCTTATTTCATAGTGCGTGTGAAATTTTAAGAGCCCTCGGTATACGTAACTGCGTCATAGAGCGGCGCCCCTCGAGTTTCGGGATCCAAAGGAGGACATAAAAGCTAGAGAACTCTACACAACGAGCGTCCTCCACGAAACCATTTACCGCAAAGGGAGACATGCTCGTTTCCTGGCCCGCCACCTTGATCCGACAATGGAGTCTACCGAATTATTTCACGTACATTGCTCGTCAAGTTCTAACCAACTCTGAATAGCTAGAAACAAACACGCCATGGTCATGAAAATGGAGAATCGACCGAAACAAAGCCCTTTGTTTACAAGTAGCTGATCTGACTATCCTCGGTGTTGTTTTAACCAGCCACATTGCTTGCGAAGTTAAGATTCTCACACGCAGTGTCACTTACTAAAGCGCAATGTATATAACAGTTTGCAATAGTGGGGGCCTTTGACACGTGTAGGCCCTCAGTATGTCATTTGTGTGTATGAGCTCTTCAAGTTTAATAATGGCGGTAGCGTGGCAGTATGGCGTAATTAAATACGTTTTAGTTCGGTGCTTTAGTGAAAGAATTTAGTGGTCATGGGCGGTTTTACTGCTGTGGTTTTATTGACCATAGGTGTTCTGCAATTCTTTTGGTTTGATTTTATCTGATGTTGCTGAAGAACGAAGTGTTTTTAATTAAAAAACATATTAAACACGCCTCATAACATCCACGTCATATGTGTGCCACGTGCGATTTAGAACTTGGTACTTTTATTTACGAAATTCTCAACGTGCTAGTGAGTCTACATCACCTAACAAATAACCATATTCTATTTACGTTCGCGTAATGAAGTCCGTTTATTAATAAATTTGTCAATAACTTTTAGAAAAGTGACTGAATTTTAATTTGCTTTTAGCGAGCACTTGGAAACATTTAATTACTTACGAGTAATATTAATGAAATGTTCAAAGTGTGGTGTGGGAGAACTGAGGGAGCCGAGATGCTCGCATTAATTTGCAATTTATTACTGCTCTTGGTTTTTTAGCTCTATTCGTACGCCTTTAATATTCACAGAGTCTGTTATGTCTGTTTTGTCGTCCTTACTCAAACATGGACTGATCTACTTATTCTATTAGAGCTGAAATTTAGCTGTAGAAACCAACTTTAGCAAAGACTTTATGATCAAATGTATAGTTTATTCATCATATGTGCTATCAATCAGATTCAAAGCATATAATTTATTTTCGTTAGTCTTGGTTTATTTTAGGGATTTTTATCGTGTCAGTCATCGGACTGACAATCTAGCTTTGACAAGCGAAAGGTAACCATAGTCTATTCCCATAAGTGGATCATGGGTTTAAAACATACTGCACCCACAAGAACTAAATTTATAACAAGAATACTACAAGAATACTAAGAATACTACGTACATACAGGGTGTATTTAGACCGTGATCGAAAACTGAGGTAGATAATAGCGATAGTGATTACATAAATATTTATAAACTTATAAACTGATTTTATAAACTGTATAGGTACAAGCATAAATATTTTTTTTACTTATTTGGCGAAATATAAATTTGTAATTGTATACATCCATTTCTCTTCGTTATCTCTACCCCCAATATGTAAGAATAGATTTCGGTGAAATGTGATTTGAGGTACGAAAATTCATTTTCTCTCCGTCATTGGCGTGAGAAAAATTACAGTAATCTATTATTACAAAAACGTGCCAGACTTATAATTCTCCAATTACAAGCTTCTTACATAGTCAATGTAGTGCCATAAATCTGTTACGTTAGTATTATGTTTTTGGCAATAAATCTAATGGTATACAAAGACACATATGAAAAATGTTATTTTTTCGAAATACTTTAGAGAGAGTTATTTCAACGGTAAACGACTTTGGTGAAATGTTAATGTAGTTTTTTAAGGGAACGAATAATGCAAGGCTCGGTGTGCTGCAAGTTGAGAAATAATACGCTCTAGTTTTGATTCCTCGACCTTCGGATGTATATCACGAAACTCAGGGACAATATTTGTACATGAAATATTTTGCTTAAAAAGTTTCTAAAATTTTTCCTAATGAATAAAATTATGTAAAAAAATAATACAAAATTATTCTTAGATTAAATTGGGAAACAAACTGAAGGATAAGGCGCTTTACACTGACGAAGCGGGCTCAGGTGGCGAGCCAAACTCATCAAGTGCAACAAATCCTTAGATAAATCACCCAAACATTTTTCAACATTAAAACATTAACAACGGTGTGTCCAATTAAGTGAGCACTCGTTGGTATAATAGCTGGGATTATTTCGCTAGGTTGCCGAGGTGCGAGGTGACTACGTGACTACGGGTTGCCACTCTCATTCTTGGAATATCTTAAGACTAAATTTGTGATTTAAGTGAAAATAGTAGAGGAACTAAGAAATCTCATATTGAAAGAGGAAGAAATGGCAGATTTATTAGCAGATGGATGGGCTGCGGAAAGTATTTAATATCTTATATTTATTGAAATTGTTTGTTTATTAAATGTTTATGCAGAAAATGGCAACTATCTACAAGAAAAAAATCAATATGTTTTCAAAAAAAAAATGCTTAAAATGTTTAAGGAATATCTGACTTAACGTGTCATCAGCATAGTAATATGAATCCCGCAAAGTCAACAAGACAATTTTCGGTAAATAAATATACTATTTGAACGTCAACGGAATGTCTTTACCTTGTGTTTTAGAGTATGTTTGTCTTTTTTTAAGGAAATAACTACATAAGAAGTCCAGTAATCCAGTACCTGGCAACCCGAGATCGCGTAGCTCGTTCGCCGCGAACATTTAAGATTATATAGTGGTATCCACGCTAATTAGCCATTTGGACTGTGCGCGGATCGGCACGGAATCCTGCCATTAGCATCGCAACGGCACAGTTTTAAAACGTTAATTTTTAGTAAAGTGAGCCGAGGATTTTATGTTTATTACACCTTGGAATAAAACCTTATCGCTAAACTTAAAATACAATTTAATAAAGGCCTAACATCAACTCTTTTATATGTGTCTATCGCTGGACGCGGATCTTATTTGCATTTGACTAAAATTACTCAGTAGAGCTAATCAATATGCGTCACACATACCATATACCATTAAACTAGTTTAGCGGGCGAGCCTATTGCTGTTATTCGGAGAAATTTCCAAACCAAATAACACGTTGCCTAAATCGGGAGTCGAACTAAGGATCTCTAGATAGATGAGACACTCACGAGGCATTAAACTTGAATGGACTACATTTGCCATATTACAATTGGTATTCTAAAGATTCACGCTCAACGACAAACAATGACAATCAAGCCGAATACAAATGATAACTAAAATGCTGGTGTATGCATCAACAATCATAGCGACTATAATGCACGCATAAAATGTAAACCCTCAAAGAAACCCAGTAGTGTATCGCGTTTTGTGATCAACTGCAACGACCAGCCCCGCATAACTACGTCTACTGAGTAAAATACTAGCCGCCCTGCATTTATCTACTGCTTTTCAGGGAAAATCTCTGAACACCATAAAAAATGTGTATTCTAAACTTGAAACCCGAGTCCTCTCCAAATTTTACTTTCCCCGTTATGAATTTTTAATTCTGGCATACATTTAACGAGCTTAAAATAGAGCCCGGCCGGCCATAGTAAAACATACATACAGCTCGTAGCAGCCGCCTTTGGCAACTTGCCGATACATCTTTTAAGGCTAACATAGTGAAGCATTAATTATTATATGCCATGTTCAAAAAACTTGGGTGTATCGTTCGCCAGAGAAGCCTACGGATATTAAATAAAAATTATTTTCCGCGTATAAAAAACACTTTTATTAAGTTTATTCACCGAAACTGTTGAACAACACCGCGTCACGAACAAACGGAAACTTTTAACTACTTATTTAATGGTGGGGCCACCGGTGGAGCCAAACAAAACTGTCAAACCTCCGTGAGCGCTTCAGTCACATTTGTTAAGCATTTCTGAGTGAAAACATTTGGTGTTTTTTGTGAAACAATTTATAAATATTAAATTGGTATAATTTTGATTTATACTCGTTGATTTGTTTTATAAGTGTATATTTTTCAAGCATTTCAATATTTTCATTTGAGATATAAAATTAAACGGCCTTTTAGCAATAACACCCCAATAAACCATCTCGATTGTTGATTATCTCAGATGTGCTGTAAAAAAAAGGATGGTGGCAAGAATGAGTGTGTCTGGTTATAATTAATATAAAGCCGTGACATATTAGAATAATATTATTCCAGCAATACGGTTATCGTATGTGCCTTAATTTATAAGTCACTGTTATAGACAACACAATTTTACAAATGACACAAATATTGCTGTTACCAAACCAATCCATGCTTAGTCAGAAATGAAACCAGTGAAGCAAAAAGTGGCAAAATATTTTTCCATTAAATGAATACAATCCCATAGTTTTTGCGGCGTTGAAAAATAAAACGAAGGAACAGCAAAACGCAGGTGTTGGTAGAGCGTGTAAAGCGACCACTGCTCGTGATATCGTCACGTCCGCTCTACACAAAAACCTCTACTCTGTTCTCTGATTGCGTGTGAACTTCGCCAAACTACGAATGCACGGCTTTGTACCACTATTACTTTAATATTTGCCGTGGAAGTTTTAAAACTTGGAGGAAATTTTAAAGCGGAATTCGAAGAAACACTCAGCTCAAGTCGAATAGTGTGGATGCCTATTATATTTACTTTTCAACGTGAAGTTTTATACGGCGGCTCGGAAAATAAAAAAATAATACATTCTTTGTAAACAAGATTTAATTGGTTGAAGAGTTGTGCATTTTTATTTTGTAACGAGTAGTGTTAGGGGGCGATTAAGGCGTGCGGTTGAGAGTCTTGGCTGCCGCGCGTTCAAACCCTTCACACCTCTGGCTTTTTTGGTTTATTTATTGAATTTTCATCCTTAACGATGAAGAAAAACATCGTCAGGAAACGTGCACAACTTAAAGTTCTTATCTGTGCAGTGTTACCATTGCGTTAGTTTTTGATTTATTGTCAGTTGTTTTTTTTAAAGAATACGCGAATACAATGTTGTACAGTAACATATCAACAAAATAAAAGTTCCTGTATAATTTTACTGTTTATGTAACAAATTGACAACACGACGAAATAATATTGATACAATCTATTACAGGCAATAATGAATAATTGGCATGTTTGTACTGGAACAATTAAAACGAATGTAATACTAATTAATTTTACAACTGATTATGGTTGAAATCTCGCATTTATTAAACATTGCGCGATTAATTACTTACCGCGTTCAAAAATATTTAATGTTGATGTAGCAAAGCCCCTTTGAATGTAATTGAAAGAACACATGACCCATTTCAACATCAAACAGGACGCGAACAAATAAAACGTTTATTCTTCAATTGAAGCGTCATAATTCAGAGCCAATAGCGGAGTGTAATGTGCGTGTCGACTTGTTGGTGAGACTTTAATAAGTTCAGTCCTTTGATGGGATTTTGAAGGTTTTATCGATTTGTATACCCCCTCTCCATATTGGCCCGTCTGCCCCAACACAGCTCTAATCGGATTAAGACTGTCTGGTGGACAGTAGGTCGTTGCTGACCAAGTCTTGTTTGGAAATACAATATTATTCCAATATAATAATATTAAGATTACATATTGGCATTTATTTATATCTTTGTACTTTGCGTACAATGTCTTAGCTATACTCGTTAGATATGCCATTATTGTTAATTTCAATAAATATTGACTTTGACTATCCCGCCGTAGGCAATGCGAAAATGTTTACTATTTTTTATTAAAAGGTAAATTAGGTACAAAGATAAGAATTGCATAGAATTAAGAGTAGAATTGATTTTTTTCTTATTTAGGGTTGTCGGACGACAGACCTATGAGATCCCTACTAACTTTTTTAGCTGACCGTGTTTCCTCACGATATTTTTCTTTATCTTTAGAGTACCTTCGAAAAGTTAGAAGTGTGTGCCTGGGGCTTAAACCCCCACCGGCGAGATTCTCGACCACGCGCCTAAACATCGACGGCATAAAAATTTCTAAGTAACTAATTATAATATTTATATTCAAATTCAATTATTTTTCCTTGCCGATGTAATCCAAAGAGAATTTATTGAGCATAGTATATGCAATCAAAATGTAATTCGTTTAGCTACAAAAACCTATCTTGATTGGATTTTCCAATTAATTTATAAAGTCCATTCATAGTTTTTATATTGCTGCGAAGAGTGAATCAGTGTCGACCAGATAAAGAATTAAATTATGAAATTTAGTTTTACATTTAAAACGTATCATTTTTATCGAAATACATATTATGTACCTACACATATCACGCTCGTATTTCCTACAGGGTAGATGGCGGTAGTTTTTTATGATCGAGCAATTTTTTAACTGCCACTTAAAACAGTCATAATATTATTTATATCTCATTTTTCCAGTAATGTACCTACTCGTAAGTAGTCTCGACCAGAAATGAAAATAGTATACAGATCACTTAAATTTACCTGAGAAGGGAATCAAACCCACAGGTCTATCCATACACAAATCGATCTTTTAAAAACCGTGCCACTGAATTGAGTTTTCACGATTGTAGACCTGTCTACACTAGTTTCGGGATTTAGTTGCAACTTCCACCATATAATGTGAATATTATTTTTATAGCTTTATTTTTTAGCAGTAGGCCTTGCGGTAACCTTTTTACGTGTGAAAAACCTATTATTTTATCCCTAGTGTGATACACAGGTGTGACCTGAATAGTTTCTTATAACTTGTAACCATATACAGGGTGTATTTAGACCGTGATCGAAAACCGAGGCAGATAATAGCGATAGTGATTACGTGATAGCGGAAGTAGAGCCATAAACAGCTTTCCCGTCGATAACAAAAAAAAAAAAAAAAGGTATTAGCGAGGATACCTTTTTTTTTTTTTTTATTTTTGTTATCGACGGGAAAGCTGTTTATGGCTCTACTTCCCGCCAGCCCGGGGGCGGTGGGGGGCGGGAAGCGTATGTCGGGGTCACCGGTCTTCCAGCCCGGCGCGCGGCGACGTCAGGTCCGCGCAGGTGTTAGTGCCGGGCTGGGTCCCTAACAAAATCCCTAAACCGGCATACCGACCAAAACCCCCCGGTGGCCATCACCGCGCCGAGTGGGGCGACCACGGAACGTGAGCGAGAAGCGCCCACCGTTATACCGCAGTCGCCCGGTGCGCCTCCGGAACGTAAACGTCCCGGCCTTCACGAATTTGAACCACTATCTTGATTTGGGCGCCCTGGTTGTGAATGGGCGCCCGCGACGTACACGGGCCACAGTGCCGCCGCCCCGCTCGGGGTCACTTTCAGTGAGGACGGGCCGCCCCCGCAGCGCGCCCAGCGACCCCAAGGGCCCCTTTGAGTCGCCTCTTACGACAAGCAGGGGATACCGTGGTGAGATTCTAACGCCCCCTTGCCACAGGGCAGGGCGCCGGGTCTAATTGTCTCTGTTGACCCGGCGCCTCCTTCTCTGACGTCTTTGGCGGGCGGGATCGTTGATCTCTCGATCCCGCTCCGCGCTCTCCTTCTGCGTCATGGCGTACTCGCAGAAGGAGAGCATCGCTCGCCACGACCTCGGACTCTCGACCATAGAAGATACGACGGCCGAGAGCGAGAGGTCGTCACCGACAATAGCGCGGAGAGCGCTGCGCTCCACCTCCCAGGCTGGACACTCTTGTAGTGTGTACCCTCGCTAATACCTGCCTCAGTTTTCGATCACGGTCTAAATACACCCTGTATATATAAAAAAATCATACGAATGTTAACGATAGGTATAATTTATGCTAATTATAGCGATATTAAATGGCTCATATTTGTTAAAGTTGTTAGGGCTAACCTTGGAAATTTGTACTATTCACCTGTTTACCCTTGGGAGGTAAAGCCGAGTGTACACAGTACCACTACGTAATAACCGTAATTAATTCCAATTTTTAACACAATTTTGATCGCCTCTTTCATTCAAGTAACGTTGTTACGGTGTAATTTTGTGTCATTATCCATTATTATTGCTGTTAATATTTTACACTATTTTGGGTAATTTTTAGTATAAATTGTCCCTCGTCGGTCATCGAAGGCAATGACACAGGCTATTTTTGTGAAGGACATGTATTATCCAAATTGTACTATAAATATTGTTATGTTTGTTTCGGTTATGTATATATTTTAAACAAAATTGCAGATGACCTATTTACTTCTTTATGTTGTAAATATACTTTGCTAATAATAGTAAGCTGAAGAGTTTGTTTGGTTAAACTAAACTTGGGAACTGTTCGTTTAATAAGAAGAAGTATTTCTGTGTTGAATAGCTCATTATCACGCTTTGACTAATAAAAGCAGATCATCAATGAGAAACTTTACAAATACTATAAAATAAAGTTGGACGCATCGACAAGCATTTGATTAAAATCGTCCAGTACTATTTTCGTCCCACATATTACTTAATAGATATAAAAAAATATATATTTGTAATCTTTTTATTTATTTTTAATTTAATTGCGTTGTATTTATTAAATATTTCACAGGCCTTTAACTTAAACGCTATAACTTTAAAATCAACAATAAAATTTTCACATTTAATTTGAATTTTTGTATTCACATTGAATTATCACTTGCTTTAACGGTGAAGGAAAACATCGTGATAAAACCTGCACATCTAAGAGTTCTTAGGAATTTCTTAGGTGTGTAGTCCGCCAACCCGCACTAGGCCAGCGTGGTGGACTATGGCTTTAACCCTCTCAATGGTAGAGGAGACCCGTGCTCAGCAGTGGGCGTATATGGGTTGATGAAGAAAAAGAAGAATACATTTTTCCTCCTTTCTGTCGTAGGGTTAAATACTAATCATCTACTGACAACAATCTAAACACAGGCCTTTATTACCGATCAATCAAACATATTTGTTATCAAAGCCCCATGAATACTAGAAGCCCAACAATATATCGCCACTTAAGCATGACAGGGTAGCAGTGTAAACAGCGGCCCACGCTTTCAAATTTCATTAATCGCTCGCGCCGCGCCCGCCTGTACTCCTCTCGCGGGTTCAGGGGCCCAAGCGAAGCGGGCCCACTCTAGTTTGTCAAGTTAATTTTGTTTATTTTATTTCTGAATTTGCCGCGGGCTCACTTGACCAAATAAATAAAGGTTATATTCTGGTAGAATTTTTATCGTTTTTGAATCAAGGGTGGAAGGTTATTTCTCTTTCGTAATATAGAAAATATTGCGAATATTTTTTTCTGGATACATATGTTGCTGGTCTTATCAGCATGTCGCTGGCTTGTAATAAATAACTATAAAACTAGTCTAAATTAAATCGGATCTAATTGCGTTGCTGCTTCGAACAAAACAGCTTTAAGATGTATCCCTGTTCTTTATATTGAAATCTGGTTCTCAAACATTTAATCCTAGTCCATTTCAAATATAACTGCGGTGACGCACTGGCACTCATTGCTAAGAAGTTGAAATAGCAAGAAAAAGAAGAATGGCCTACTAGTAAATAAATACTATCACCATTTATCATTCAACGCAATCTGGTTTATCCTCACGGAATAAATACAGTCTGATCAAAAGACGTGACACAGTTACCGGTGCGACTTGGCAGCGTCCACAACTCATGCACGGTAGCTGTGTGAATATTCCTACCACACCAGCATTATGACTACAAAGTTCCTTCTTACTGAAATATGTTAACCCAGGTCCAATTGTTATCCGATTAAATCAGATATTTTGTACTGCAATCCAAGCTAATGTTAGGGTATGAAATACAATAATAGTTTGATTAATATAGTATACCAAGGAGTATTAATCATTCATGATAAAGCTGCTAGATTCAATCATAAAAGTCAAAAGTGCCTTAAAAGGAAAAAACGGCCAATAAACGGTCCCTAAAATATTTCACATACAGCTGGGCACGGGCCTCCTCTACCATTGTGAGGATTGGCCTTAATCCACCACGCTAGTCTACTGTGGTTTAGCGGGCTACAATACTAAAATAAAATAATTTCAAGACAAAAAGTGATAGTGAAATGTGTGTTGGAGCCGGCCCGCGCGGGACCGCCAATTACTCCTAATGGATAGAGCTAAGCAGGCGCGGTTTGTGTGTCCTACTACAATAATGGATAGTTAGTTTATTAGCCAAAATTATGTCCCTTTTGTGAGAATTTGTACAAATTTGGAGACTGGCTGTTATTCGTGTGTTAGGCTAATTAATTTTGAAATGAAGTTGTTCTAATAAGTTAGTGTCTTTTTACTTCGCATTAACGTCTGTATTGATTGATTTGAAATATCTTACGGTAAAGCTATTATGTCATCCTGGTAAATATTTTTTTTGTCGACGAAATATGTATGTGATTACTCATAGAATATTTTGATGTTTATAAAACAAAAAAAAAAAAAAACAATTTTTAAGCATCTGATTTGTATTAAATAACAAAAAAAAATATCATTTAAAAGAGAAGTTGATTAAACCAAAATCTCGCAACAATATGAATGCAGTGTCAACTTTAGTTTTGTGAAGAGAAGAACGTCGCTCTACGCCGGCTGTAAGGAAGAGTTGTGACGATAATTTAAAATCCATGTTGTTCATTTGTATTTGTGTTCAATGTAATATTCCTGCACAATACTGTCGTATTCGGTAGCCACGCCACACGCCACACGCCACACGCCACGCACACAGCCCCAGGCTACGCACATGCAGCTGTCAACAAAAGGCCAACAAACGCGTATTTGTATAATTTGAATCAATTAATAGCATCGTTAACATCGCAGCGTGTTATCTGTAAAGTCAATGTTTACTGCATTTATTATAACTGTAATAAAAAAATATTGCAATCAACATCCAGCCGCCGACAATCTATGGGAATCCATTTAAAATGTATTTATGTATTAATTATGGATAAATTAACGTTAATTTGTTTGCCGTGTGTTTGATGTGCTTTAAATGCGCATTATGTTTATTGTTCACGTGGTCTCTGCATCTCTGTATGAGGTTCACTCATTATTGTATTGTTATGAATGTGAGAGTTTTTGCTTAATGTAGTACCTATATCAAATGCCGAATATTTTCCGGGGTATTACGATATTACACACGTCATCGCCCCAGGTTTTTGACAAAAAAAAAGAGATTGCCTCGTAATTTCTGAATATAAAAAATTACATTTACATAATTGCTTTTATGGAAGAAGAAAATAATTAATTGACTGCATTCTTTTTATCAATTTGTTAATTTGCGCTACGTGACGCTACATCGTAGCAACTAAATCGTAGCGTATCGTAAAGTCCAGGGAGGTCAATGACGCATATAAAGAGTATCATCATTGACGGATATATAAAATGCATTTTTTCCTTCTCCAGTTGTTTCAAATTACACTGTTGGCGACCCGGTAACCGGTGCAATCAAGGCGTCGCCGTCGCCGCGCCGGCGCGCCCGCCGCCACCGACTCCTCGTAATTGAAATAATCTCTAATAACAGCATTTCATCAGCCCCTAAACACCCCCGCCGCTGTGCATTTATTCATTTACATACAATGACGGCCATTACGACCTAATGTGGCGGTAATTTCTGCGGATAATACAAAAAGAAATTACATTTTTAGTCATATTTTGTTGAAGTTTTATGATGCATGAATCTAATATTAAAGATATATACATAGATCACTTTGCTTTCCTAAAGCAATGGAAATGCTAAATAAATCGCTCAAGCATGGGTGGCGCTGCGGACTTGGATATACTGCAGTCGTAAACTATGCAAGAACACACTTCTACTTAAATCAGGTAGTCGGAATATACACTCCAATTTAGACACTATGATACATTTACCACACTTTACATTCTTAGTTAATCTATACCTATGAAGTTGCCTAGAAAATAGAGTAGATAGACGCTGATTATTTCGTCAATAACTGATATCAGTATAAAGTTGTCTTAACTGTAAATGGTCACGAAAAAGCCGAGCTCGTAAATAATTCAACATTTAAACCCGGATCCTGTACACGTGAACACTTGATACATTTTTGTGAAAGTATAATAGCTACACTCGTTAACGGCAGCCATTCGGTAGTTCGAACACGGCCATTTTAAACTGTTACAAGTTCGGTGGCGCGGGCTAACTCGCGGCGGACACGCGACCCCGGCCGGGTTATAACACCAATTGCAGCAAATTGCCGGCCTGTGATACCGCACACAACACTCAACCAAACGAAGTAGGAATTTTTGCCCAGTGTAATTTGCGGCGCTGGCTTCGGGAACTTCTGCTGCGGCGCGCTTGATGGATGGAAATTGCCAAAAAACTATTAACTGCAATGTTTAATTGGACTCAGAAATTTATTAGGGCATACTTAGCATGAACACGTATTGTTAACCAAGACTACCTCTTAGGTATATACCTCTGCTTTACCCTTGGGCGAATACAAGCGTAAGGCTATATACGTACCTATGTCTGTATCATCATCATCATCAGCTCATATAGGTCCCACTGCAGAGCCCGGGCCTCCTGTATTACTTTATTTTTATTTATTTATTTATTAAGCAAAACTTAAGATAAATACAAAAACTTATGAACTATCTTATGAGCTATCTTAGCCACTAAAAGTTGAGCGCCGGTACTTAAAAAAGGTAACCCTGAACTTTAAGTGCCAGCATCCTTCCATTTGAACAGGTTGAGATCAGGCAAATAGATTAATTATTAATAAGTTATACTTAAAAATTAAAAAACAATATTAAAAATCAAAATTGCAAACAATGAAAGTAATACTGAGAGGGCTTAGGGATTAGTTGGCTGCTAAGCTTTAATAGTGAATTCCAAAAAAGCGTTATAAAATAAAATGAATCAAGGTATAATCGCGGCTCCTACTGGAATAATAAATAATATCTGTCTAACAGCCGAACCTTATGTTCTTCCACGATCTAATTGAAAATCTAAGAGGGAATTTCTGTTCGTATTTTCATAAATTATAATTCCATGTCGGCGCTGAGAGGGAGCTAAATTTTAAATAAGGGGTTCCTTTACGCGTTCGCTATGTGTGTAACGTGGCCGAGATTTCATGTTCATCGAACGCTCGTTGAGATTGTTTAAACTATAATCTGTAGCTCACAGATATTATATTATGAACTCAGAATATGTTGTGTTAAGTAAATATTGAATTTAAAGATAAATTTTCAAAATTATACCAGGTAGCATACATTTAATTGGAAAACAACTTACAAATAATTCACATAGTTGTCAATTTGATGTTTAATACTAGGATGTAGAAAATTATATAATTGCATGCATTTGGATTAAAATACTGAATTCATTCTTATCGAATCCAATGACAGCTAAGCTACATATTACTTCATTCATAAAATACAAGTAACAGGTGAGATGATGGGAGAAAATCGTAATTATTTATTAAGGAATTTAAAAACAATTGAATTTATAAAACCTCAAGTAATTCACTTAGATTTAGTCATTTGAAAATTTTGTCTACCGCCTTGCTTGGAAGGCAGTCATCGCTAGAAAAGAAAAGGCAAGGAACTCAGTGATGCTCTTATCCAATCAACAAATAGTTTGCAATATTAATACGAAGTTAAAATTATCGGATAATAAGAGCAGGTCATTAATTCATTCACAAAACATTTTATTGAAGTTTAGAAACAATTTGCAGAACATAGAATGTATCCATGTATCCACTGCGCATAAATCGCTGCTTTTAAGGAGAAAAACACGAAGCAAGGTAACAAAATAACACAGGAGAGGTTTAATACGAGGTGGAGCGTATAATACACGTGGAAATTTGCACCCATACACAATATTATAATAAATTCACAAGCGAAGTGTTTTCGGTTCGCGCACCGATTTTAAATAACAAATGATACGTTGTAGGAATGTATGAATTTTTAGAGCTTTTAAAATATACGGCTGTGTATCGGTGGGCCCGTGTACACTTTTGGCAACACACCAAAATGGTTGGCACGTGAAAAATTGTAAAATTATACGTATACTGTTATGATTTATCGCCAAATAACAAAGCGGTAAACGTTTGCCGCGCATAACTTGTCTTTTATTATCGTCCAAATTATTGTGTTGGTCCTTGTGTCTGCCCATAAAGTGCCTACCACTGAAATCAGACGGGTTTAGGTTACGTCCGTCTCGAAAACTTCATCAATATGTTTTCTTTCTCAAACAAAAAATAATTTCATACAGGGTGTACTTAGACCGTGATCGAAAACTGAGGCAGGTATTAGCGAGGGTGATCACAAACCCAGTGGCGATATTAAAAATCCCGATAAAAAATAAAAATTTTGACGTTTTCCATACAACTATCGGTGTTTAAAGTGTGTGCTTTGTATGGAAAACTTCGAAAATTTTATTTTTTGTCGGGATTTTCTTTAATGCCAGGGGGTTTGTAATCACCATCGCTATTACCTGCCTCAGTTTTCGATCACGGTCTAAATACACCCTGTATATATACATATGTAGGTATCAGCGCACGTCTTACAGTGTTAATAACATTGACAGAAATAAAATTGGCCACCTACGTTATAGAATCATATAATATAACATAAAAATAAAGTTACACAAATCTATCAAGCTATAACATGCATTACGAGGAACAGTCGATATTAAAAAATTAGCAGAATTAGATGAAATAGGTATACGATGGCCTCGAGGTTTGGGCGCGCGGTCGAGAATCTCGACGGTCGCGGGTTGGAACCCCAGACACACACCTCTGACTTTTCGAAGTTATGTGTGTATTCACATTGAATCATCACTTGCTTTGACGGTGAAGGAAAACATCGTGATGAAACCTGCACACCTAAGAGTTCTTAGGAATTTCTTAGGTGTGTAGTCCGCCAACCCGCAATAGGCCAGCGGGGTGGACTATGGCCTAAACCCTCTCAATGGTAGAGGAGACCCGTGCTCAGCAGTGGGCGTATATGGGTTGATGAAGGTATACGATGCCTTTTTCTACGCATGGACATACAAAAATTTAATGAATTAGATACGAATATCCAAATCTTGGCCAGTCTCAACCCTGATAGTAAATCGCCAAGATTAGCCATTATGTAACCACATTACACAAAATAGTCTGATCATATCTATTCTAGTATCCCAGACTACTGAACAAGACAAAAACAAACACATTTCTAAAAGCGCCGAGAGCAGTAAGCCTAAAATAGTGTTCTCAAATTATACAAGAACTGTACGTTGATGTTCTACTTCCATACATAAAGAAAGAATTTTATTATATTTAATTCTATTCTACAAATATGTATCTTGAAGTTGCTTTGAAGCGTTCATAAAGATATTAATTACTGAAATGTTCACAAAGTATTAAAAAGCTTCGTTTAGAATATCCCCATTCATTCTAGAGAGCGCCGTCAGTTTGGAATGAGATAAAATTGTGTGGATTGTAACCCCACGCATTGACGACTAATTAGGCTCAGCGACAGAGGCGCCGTTGGCACGTTTCCGTCGCTGACAGGCCCTAAGGAACGCGCACAACGGACTGCCGATAACGAATGCCAGATGAATGTAATCAATTAAGTGGCTTTTACATCGGACACTCTACGTAAATTATATTTACTACAGAGTTTTTAAGGCCAACTAGAAGAAAAATAAAAGACAAAATTTTAAGTATTAATAAACTTCATCCTTCATGCAATTAAATGCAATTCTCGTGTCGTATTATAAAATAGTTTGTGATATTCAACATTACATATTCGTTTATATTTCTAAAGAAGGAATAGGTTCATTACTAAATCTACGTTTTAATAGTATTTTTTGTGAGATAAACTGAGTGAGTAATAAAACGAAATCTAATTTCAGTTTAAGAAAACGGAATAACGTCATAAAATATTGTCTTAAGTTAATCATTATAAATAAACCTCGGTTAACATTTTAACGATAGGTCGAATGACTAAAAATACAAGAAAAAAGAAATAAAAAATAAGTGTGTCAATATAAGTACTTAATACAAGTATGTCATTAAAACAAAAAATCTATTCTAGGATTTTTAGGCCGGTACCTTCACGGCATAAATGGTGGGTAGTTAATTAATTCGAAAGCACCCACCACCGATATTGCTCCTACGCAAGCTCCGAGCTTTCACGTAATAAAGGAACAGAAAATATATTATTCATATTCATATTTTAAAGATAAAAAACCTATAAAACACATTTTTACAAAGCAAATGTTTGACCGAGTTTTTTCAAAGAAATTAGAAAATACACGAATAAAGCTTATAATGAAGAAGTCTAAAAGTATCTGGAATTTTTTAATACCTTGACATACTTTACTTTAGTGCTCCAACTCTGTATAGGTAAAAAGTGAACTATATCTGAATGCTTAATAACGTAGTCGATTAAAACAAATTGAACTAAATAACATACTTATGTACATAACTTTACGCTAATTTTCACTGAAGGGGTAACACGTGAGCTAGCATTCTAACGGGCCATGTAATCATAAGTTAACTTATTCTTTATGGACGAAATATCAGTATTAACCCCACTCGAATGAAAGATTATCTCTAATTATTATTATTTTTTAAGCTTAACTTTTGATTTACTGTCAGTTCATAATCTACAAAACATCTTTACTATCCAATGTTAATGGAAATTCCAAAAACTGTATGAATAACGCAAAGATTTCTTCTCTTGACGGATGAAAATGAGGTTGTATTTTTGTCGCAATGTCAATGTGCAGGTTATCTTAGCCAGGTGGGCCGCTTTGAGCGAGCCCTCGTCAGCTTAATTAGGTATGTATTAATTAGCAAAAGCCGGCTCGAGGAAATCTCCTCACAGGTACATTGGTGGGACAGTCATACTTCGCCCACCCGACGTGACGCCACTTGCGAACGTTAATATTTTATTAAAAGATATTTTTGCTTTGCCCTCATTATTTGTACGTAAATAATGTCGTGTCTTTGATCGAATAGATAGATGATTATTATGACACCAATATTTTATCGACCAATGTAAGGTAATGGGATTAATAATAGGGGTAATACACGATTCTATTATAAAGCGTTGCCGAAACGAAGTACCCAATAAAACTTTGCTCAATTCAAAAAATAAACCCGGGATGCCTAAATTATACACGAAAATTAAAACCGCAGGATCCACAACGCAGGACCCAGATACTTCGAGATTCTTCAACATTCTTAAACATTAATGAGAGCTAGCACTTTTAGCAGTTCGGATTGAATTATGTCGATATATCCAAATACAGTTTTAGGTATTTATGTTTTGGGTATGCAGTCTTTACAAAATATCTATGCATGTTTATCCTCGTACTTACCTAATTATGTGCTAACCCCTACACAGTATTTTATAATAAATAATTATTGTCATAAAATTAATTAAATCTACAGAACTACACAAGTTTAAAGAGGCCTACTGGCCCTGTGGTATTGAACTAATCTTAGAGATTCTGAATTCGATCTGTTTACCCAAGCATCGCGTTCGATTTTTTTACATTTTTATGGTATTTTCAAATAAAATTATAAAATAAAATCAAATACAGTTTTATTTGTTCCTATTTTAGTGTACTGCCTCATAATAAACTCCGCTGTAATTACACTAATTGTGAATTAATTACAAATCTCTCTTTTTCATTAAACATAAATATAGAAGTATGCGCAATTTTCTTCAAAGGAATTCTAGACATTCCACAGTTTCACGAGAAATATTGTTATTAATCCCGATGAATTAACGTCGTACTGTACGGAGAAATGAGAATACGATTTTATAATTTCCTTTTACGCTCTGGTTATGAATTATCTTCCGCGGATAAATATAGGCTACGTCTAAGTTTAACTCAATTTGTTCGTCCAGACATCTTTAACTATATTATTGCCTTAATCACTGATAATGAAGTTTTCGTTTGTCTACGGTTTATTACATTTTTATCTCTTAAACAGCTGAACAGATTACACACTTCTTTGGCGATCCTACGTGATTCGGTTGGAGTCTTATTATTCTCTCATAAAAATTATTTATCTTACTAAGAGGCTAAACAATATAAGTTAACCTATCAAATCACCGAGTGAACAAGCCTACACATAATAACAGTAGTCAAAACTATACCAGTTAATTTCCTAAGTAATATTTTGCCACACAAAACGAACGTTGCTTGTGACGGCGAGTCGCCAATTTGTCAAATTATTTACTCACAGCGGTTCTGTGCGTTCCAATATAGAGGAAATTTTGTTTTTATTAAAAATTCAGCTCTAATAGAGCCTTTGACAAAAACGCTTTTATATTTTTATCGTATAATTAGTTTGAGAAATAATAAATTATTTTTAGTTATTTTGTTTTTATTACTGCTTTGTTTTGGAGATTAAGAAATCATCATCATCGCCATCATATCATATCAGCCTATATACCGGTTACTGCTTGGCACCGATCTTCTCTACTATTAAGAGGGATTGGGCCTTAGTCCACCACAGGCACTGGCCTAGCGCGGATAAAGAAATAGTAATTCATACATTGTTTTTATACACAAAACGATAAAAGTCATCCAAGTACTGAGATAATGTAAGCTTCATTACCTATATGTATTTCTGTATCCATCAAAACTTCTCTTTCTTAACGCAGAATCCTTACTTGCTCGATAGGTACACTGACATACACCTTTCGGCCTCTACAGAAGTAAATTAAGATAATAAAAAAAACCATTACGTGCCAAATGTTACTCACTTATGAACCCGATTTAAGCCATGGTATTGACCTCAAATTCTCACGATATGCGCAGCACCAAAGCTGCAATCTGAAATAATTGTATAATTTTTATATCTAGGAACTGTAAGCACTACATCCTGAGCACTTTACTTTAATCCTATGCGCTCTCTGTTTAGTACATTCTTCCAAAAATCTACATCAAAAATTCACGAAGGAAGTCTAACATTATTTTTTTACCTTCAAGTTGTTATTATCTGAAAAGTTTTTTCACTTTTGCGGCGTGTAGCCAGGTGGATTTTTGATACATAATTCAATATAGTTTTTATGTGTTTTCGTTATATTATTTTTGTAGTAATGGATAAGTTTTAGGAACAAATATTCCTACAGCAACATGTTGCAAAAATCTTTCTATTATACATTTTTCTCCAAGCAAGAAGCTTTTAATATGTATTCATACATCCACGTTTCGCCTATTATATTTCAAGTGTCTTAATATGAAACAACCATATTCTAGATGCGATGACACCATACATACATTAATATGCTATTTTAAAGGATTTCCTAAGGGAAAACCTACTCTTCCCAACTATGAAATAAAATGCAAAATCATTCGCGCCCCAATATACTATACAAAGGGGTCAATTATAATATTTATTTATTTTGGGCACATCACATCTATATTTGATCCAATCTTCCCAGTCCACTGCCGCCTGTCAGGCCCAAACTATTCGGGTGAAATTCAATGATATTTGGCACAATAATCTCTCCACGTGGATTTTACGGCACACCGGCTCATTATTAACTGACAGTATAAAACAATTCAATGGAATATCGAATAACTAACACTATTCGGGAATTACATTTGTACAGTTGGGGAGTATGTTCACTGTTAAGTATCACGTCATTAGTGTAATTGTGGTGTGAACGATGAATACGTGTAAACGGTGAATGGCTGTATCGGTAACCCAGCTTCTTTTGTTTTAAGGCACGGTAAAGAGCGCATATTGTAGTCCACCAACCCGCACTAGGCCAGCGTGGTGGACTATGGCCTCTAAACGGTAGGGGAGACCGGTGCCCTGCAGCGGGACGTATCTATATGGGTTGATGATGATGAAAGAGCACATGAGCATAGGAGGCGGTGATTATGACGACTTCTTTTTTTAAAGGTTCGGCAATGTGAGCGCATGAGCAAAGAAAGTGGCAACTGCGCCACGACATCTCACCTGTCCATTTTTTTATGGTTTTAGGGAGTTTTTTTCACTTACTAAATAACAAGGACTGTTGAATCTGAGTAACCATTTCATTGAACATGCAAGCTTTTTTTAGATCTTGAATTACTCAATAAGCTTTACACAAAAAGATTCAGATTTTACTTAAATGCTTAGATTGGATTCTTAAAAGCGAGGAACTTAGCAATGAGAAGTATTCAGTCGATCCGCTTAATTTGGTAATGTAAATTTTGGCCTTTTATGAAACTTTTTTTTGTTAACTCTCTTAGCCATACTATTGGACAAGAATACATTTTGTCGTAAGTTCTTAGGAGGTGCATTTCAAGTCAAATAATAGTTTTTTTTCCACTGCTTACATAATAAAATACATAACATCGATATATAGTCAATCCCAAAATCTATTTCCAGACTATTCCATTATCTATAAAACGTTTTTGTGCGTGGAACTAGAGCAGACTTTGTCGTAAGAAATTCTGGCGGGCTTTAGCTCCATTTCTATAAAGTAAAATGGCTGTACCTAGGCCGGGGCCTGCGACCTATTATATTCCAATCCCCGACGACAATTGCCTATTAAATTGTATTATCCGTAGCGAATTTGTATTTCGAAATCTGTTAGTTTCTTTGTGGAATGAAAATTGTTGATTTATAGTTTCAATGTTATTTAGATTGAGAGTTACGTCTTTAAATTGGATAAAATATTCAACCGAAATATACAAAGTGTCGACTTGTTAAGAAAAACAAAACATTTACAATACATCTACAATTTTATATTCTTTATGTAATGAGGTCATTATGTAGATTACTTTAGAATAGCTCTATTGTATGCTTAGACTAAAGGCCGCAATAATAGAAAGAAGGAAAAGTTATTTTTTACTTGCACACGGCGATGGGAGCACTTAACGATTATGAGCGAGGTGACCTGCTCTTTTTACTGGACATAATCTTGCAGCCTGCAGAAATGATTCCATTTCTTTTACTCAAATACAAAAGTATGATGGCTTCTTGGGTCCTCCGTTATGGGTTGGTACATCATAGTTCCGATATGTCTAAAATTTGTATATTTGAGTCGGGATTTTTACCAGCTTTGTTCGCTTTCAGAATTCAATCAGGCAATCGATTGCCGCGAGTACTGTTCACTTCACTGCACAAATCGCCATACATTTTAATTTTCATACGTATAGCGGGGAAAACAATAATTGCCGACTTCACGTCAAGTGGCAAGCAGGAACGAAATTAAGTGTCAGAACCAGTACATAAATCTTATCAGAGGGCGCACGCTCCGTGATTTTAAACAATCATGTTTCGGGCCCGAAAGCCAGAGCCGAAAAAAGTGGGGCGAGCACAATGGGCGCCGCCGGTTGGAAACTGAGTTATGATCGCGTCCACCAACAAGCCAACAACGGGTTATTTGTGTTATCGTTTACCCCCTACTTTTATGCATTTATCGTTCTTTGTGATGGAAGATTTTTGTGCTCCGACCCACCGCTCAAATGCACATACAAAGCTTCCAACTAGATTTCTCCTCTTTTAGCGAAATATTAAATTTATGAATCCTTTGCGTTATTAATATAACCTTAAGCTTATAATATGTGTATTGAAGAATAGGGGTCTTGACGTAGATTATGAAATCATGACCAGACCAGCCACATCTTACAGAATAGTTCCCACATTACGACACTAAAAATCTCTTTCGTATCATGTTATAATACTATACGTGTTTAGCCTACTTTGAATTAAAATTTCAATTAAAATATTTTTAGAACGATATGTGTAGAATGTATCGTAAACGTATAATAGCGTAACTTGACAAAATTCAGATGGCCGAGAGAGAAAAGGCAAAGAAACCATGTGTCTTGTAAGAATTTCATGTATCTCAATACCCGAATGTAGGACAATCATCGTCATCACACTCCTCTTTAGGTCGTATTTACAAATTGAGAAAAAATGGAAGTCATTAACTCATAAACATTTTTATGATCCGGCTAAGCCGTTTCAATCGGCGCTTTCAGGAACAATAACCTCTCCCCACTGGCACACTTTGTACACAACCCATAGTTTTCCATAATTGAATACTGGTAACGAGTGCACATTGTGATGGCGAGGTGGAGTGGAGTGGTGGGGGGTGTTATGGTGGCTCCGTGGGTGATCGCGGGTGTTGGTGGGTGTCGGTGGGTGTCGCCCGCGGGCCCGCAGTGATTAGTAATGAACTGCTAACTTCATTATATTGATTACACATTGGTGATCAACGAGTCACTAATCACTGCTTTTGTTTGTGCAGTGTGGGCGTGCGGCGCGCCTGTTGTTCGTGTTAATGTGCCAAATTTATAATTGTTATACAAAATTTGAATACATAAATTAAAATTGACTGATGAGTCTGTTGCCGATGAGCTGTATAGTCTAGTCGATGCCTAGTTCAACCAGTCGGCTGTTGAATATTATTTGTTAAGAGTTGAATAAGTTTCAGCAAATGAGAGCATAGTCTTTGTGACGGATATATAATTTTCAAAAGGGGCGAGACTCATAATAGATCTTTAACTCCGCAATAAATAGACGTTTTGTAGTCACAAATAATAGTTAAAATAACTGACAGCATGAAAAAACAAGCACGATGTATTCTAATTGCAAACAACATCCTCCAACGGAAATTATAAAAAATATGGTCAGCAGTTATTCTGTTTACAAAACCTTTCCCAAAACATTCAGCTTTACCGAGAAGTGTTTAGAAACAGCGAGAAGAACCTAAAAGGTGTCTCTGTCCAAATACTTGTTTATCCGTCGCTCATCCTTACTTCATTATGAGTATAAACTTAATCCTTCACAAAAACTGCGAGCTTAATTCAATTTTTGAAACAAACAAACCGACAGCACTTCCCGCGGGAATTATTGTCGCAATAATTCCCTTAGCGAATCCTTCAAAATCCTAATATTGTCTTTTGATAAATAAACTGGTCGACTCCGCCAGCTGAGGCACGATTATTATTTCATTACAAAGTGGAGCGTTATTGCGAACCACGCCTCGGGATCTAGGAAATGAATTGTATCGTCTCTAGGTAGAGACCTTGTTCGGCGCCTCGGCAGACTCTACGCTCCACAGAGAGCTCTCCATTGTGCTCGCTGGAACACCCAACATTGAGTCGGAAATCACTGCGCAACTCTTTTATATTTGTTTTTAAATAGGTTCACTTCAGATTGAAAAGGCACCGGTGTATTTTACGTTTTAACTATTCCATGTTTTACATTTACTTCATAGCTGAATATTGATTTCGTACTGGTTAAAGTATCACCAAAGATATTGAAGTGTAACATCAACAGATAAATACATACATAATAAAATGACAACAAAAGGATGATTGCAATTTGATCATTGCATCAAAATAATATTTTTTTGTTCACGGAATACAGTATCTTGAGTTTGGCAGAATTCACTGCCTCAATGGATGCTATTATCCCGCCTCCAGCAAATTCAGCACCTTGTAATCTAATTCACTGAAATAAAAACAACCCGATTGCTATATATCGATACACTGTGTATTGTGGACCGCGATATCCACACTGCAACAACAATATCTCTAACTCTTGCAATATCAGATTTAATGGTAATAACATTATTATGCTTTGTAGGCAGCAAGCTCACGTGTACGTCGATAGAGTGCCTTCCGCGGCAATTTATTTTACTCCGCGGCATGACAGCGTCGGCTAAGTTAAATTAGGTACATGATGGAATGTACTAAATTTACATTTTAGCTCACTGACTTTGTTTTTTTGTATGTAATATTCACTGCATGGTGACCGACGGCAAAATTACTTCTTGTGGTATCGCAAGTCATTTAACGTGGTAAAATAAAATTAATCTATTGTGACTTGACTGTAGTCTTGAAATTGGAAAATTGTTAGTGTGTTCTTATACTTTACAAAGCAAGACCAATGATGGATATGACCTATTATTGGATAATACACTAGTAATGCATCATGACAGAGCATCAGTCTAGCTGAATGACATGTAGTCACTACACTACTACACTACTACACTAGTAAAAAGGTTCGATAAAAGTGATAGACAGGTAATAATCATTCTGAACAAATTGTAATGAAATTATGATTTTTTGCCATAAAAAGTTTCTTATGTATGTGTGCAACAATTTATAGTATTTCAACATTTGAATCCAGTAGCTAGGCTGACAGATTTGTTGGTACTACAACAAAATATTCATAGGTAATTATTTTTTTTAATGGTACATTACGAACACTTTCGTAAACTTGGGCGAGTGAAAAGAAACTGTGTCATTATCCGGATATTCCATTACATATTCCACGCCATTCGTGTAGAAATTATGTGTAATTTACATCGAAAAGTATTAACGAAGTACTTCATCTAATTAGTTATGTAGAGTTTTCACGCAAACTTGGCCTTTTTAGACAAACTAGCGGCGAAGTAGGACGAGCACCACTCCGCGGTATCACCTAGCGGAATTATAAACTTCACTATAGTTACATACATACTTTATACGTCGAATGTGTATGTTGTTATGTTGTGAAGAGAATGCGTTGTGATTCTAGTGCCGTGGGATTCCGCGAATGGTTTTTACTGGGACCTTTTTAGCTTTAATATGTTTGTAATTATTGTAACTGGCTTGGTTTACGATCATCTACAATACGAAAATCTATTGTACGTTCAAAAAAATCTTGAGAAATTTAAAAAAATATGTAATGTACATAATAAAAATACTAGGAACAAATGTAATCTTGTTCAACATGTAACTCGTCTCCGGAAAATTAATAACTCCTTTATGGGGCTAGGTATACGCTTTTACAACAAACTCCCGAAGGGGATTAGAGAGCTTCCTTTAGAAAAGTTTAAAAAATCGATTAAAGGTAAACTGTATAAAAAAGGTTATTATAAAATTTCTGATTTTATTGAAGATAACAACCCCTGGGAGTAAGTAAACTGATCGGAGGTTATGTTGCTGCATTTTGTATCCATGTGACATTAAATTGTAAACAATATTATTAGATTGTAATCTAATTTTTTGATTATAATTGTAATTTATTAAAAAAAAAATGACATATCGTGTTGCTGAGGGAGTTTCTTACCGTTTCTTCTCCACAGCGATAACACGTTTCGAAGCGGCACTAGTTTAAAAAAAAAACAGTATAAAAAAGTGTTAAAAAAAATGACGATTCAAAAGAACTTGTAAAAGTCTATTTGAATAAAGAAGATTTGACTTTGACTTATCATAGTCTTTTTACACCATGTACTTTATGTATTGAGGTCGCCATTATCAGACAAAGTATCAACGAACAAAAGACATTAAAGTAGTCTGCAGCCTACAAAACCCATGTTCCTCGACCCCAAAAAAAACCCTGATATCTGCAAGCTGCTTTTCAATTGGCTGAGTTTTTGAGCAAACGGCGACGGCTTATCGGCGCCGAGGCGTCAGTGTGACTAACGAGCGTCGCGGAGACAAAGACGGCCGCGACGCACAATGCCGCCTGTAAATATATCGTCCACTCGTCCACTATTGTATGGCGCTTTGTGGCGTTATCACTGGCCGCTCGGCTGGACGCGCCGCTTTTTGCCTTGCCTTTTATGCGCTCGTGTCAATCGTGCGTGACGTAGGAATTGTTACTGGTATTAACGTGTTTTTTTTTTCATCAAAACATAATGGGGCTCATTCCCTAGATCAGCTACCAAAACCAAAACGTAGCTTACTTGAGTTCCAAAGATTTTTAATGCGTATAATATACTTCAAATAATAAGTTTCAAAATTAATGCTGATTTGGTAATAGTTCGCTTGTTTAGTTAGTTTAGACGTCATCGTTATCAGCCCATTTACGTCCCTAAGCTGCAATATGTAATAATGTTCTACTCTACATTAGTCATCTTAAAAAAGCAAAGGTGACAAGATTTTATTCGTTCCCCCTAGCACACTCGGTGGTCACATTGGTTCATCTGTAAAAAAAGACATCAAGTAATCTCCATACATGGTTTTGTATTAAACCGTGGCGTTATTATTGTGAGTGCAATTGTTGAATGTATCTGTTCATTGACATGTAAACCGACTCCAGTTGGTTATTTTATTATTTTTGTGCAAATATATCGCATGGACGCACAATTTGCGGTCAAAGTATAAAATAGGTTAATTAACAATAAAACCATAAAACGGCTGCATCTGCTTAAGCCAGTGACATTGTGAATTCGTCATTTGCGTTTCGTAATTGTATTTTTTATTTTATTTTTTTGTAATAATTGCGTAATACTCTTTTATTTAAAATAATGTATTGATGTCAATTTTTCTGAGAATTATATTACGATATAATTTTTCAAACACGATCAAAGCGATTTGGACACAATTAAACATCGTTTTCTTTTGTTTTATTCTTCGAATATCAAACTGTCCGTACTGAATTTATATGGCAACAGTTACTTTGTTTCTTCAGTGAAGATTCTGGGAATACGCTACCGTAAGATATGATTTACTGCCGCTTATATACTTTTAATGATGTTACATGATCTAACATGGTATAGGTATGTTTGTTTTACTTATAGCCTAGATATACTAGTGCAAGCTAGTGCACCACGAACACATGTTGAATGGCCTGTAAATGACTAAGCAAGCAAAAATCTAGTAAACAGAATTAGTCATACATATACAATTTTGATCATTGCTATTCAACGTAAGCAGTGATGGCCTCGAGGTTTAGGCGCGCGGTCGAGAATCTCGGCGGTCGCGGGTTCGAACCCCAGGCATACACCTCTGATTTTTCGAAGTTATGTATGTATTCAAATTGAATTGTCACTTGCTTTAATGGTGAAGGAAAACATCGTGATGAAACCTGCACACCTAAAAGTTCTTAGGAATTTCTTAGGTGTGTAGTCCGCCAACCCGCACTAGGCCAGCGTGGTGGACCATGGCCTAAACCCTCTCAATGGTAGAGGAGACCGTGCTCAGCAGTGGGCGTATATGGGTTGATGAAGAAGAAGAAGAGATTCAACGTATGTTTGCGTAAAAAGAATACAAACGTAATTTATTAAAGGATTCATTTCAAACACAAGTTAATAATGCCTGGCTTGCCATTTGAACATGAAATATTACTATTTCAGTCTTGCAAGTTTCTACTAAGTGATGGCCTCGAGGTTTAGGCGCGCGGTTGAGAATCTCGGCGGTCGCGGGTTCGAACCCCAGGCACACACCTCTGACTTTTCGAAGTTATGTGTATATTCACATTGAATTATCACTTGCTTAAACGGTGAAGGAAAACATCGTGATGAAACCTGCACACCTAAAAAGTTCTTAGGAACTTTTTAGGTTTGCAGTCCGCCAACCCGCACTAGGCCAGCGTGGTGGACTATGGCCTAAACCCTCTCAATGGTAGAGGAGACCCGTGCTCAGCAGTGGGCGTATATGGGTTGATGAAGAAGAAGAAAGATGTTTCTACTATAATTATGAAGTAAATATCCAATATCACACACACCAATCCGGCAAGCCCAATCAACAGCCTACAAAACTTATCCGACCGTAAACCGAAGCCATTTTAATAAAAATACGTATAATGCGATAACGGGTCTCCGCGATAGCTTGAACGGCGGCCAACAAAATAATTGCGATATATCGCTCCACAATAGAATCGTTTAGTTGAAAATGATACAATGTGCCGAGTCGGCGGGTAAAGGCCGATCTCATACATGTCGGGTTCATTTAATTCGTTGCTAAATTGCTTTGTACATTTTCCGACTTGTTCGGCAAAGCTTTTTGGATCTAGATATCGGTCTGTGTCCAGATCCCGCAGTACGGAGTAAAATTATTGACAGGAAATTTATCTTCATTTCCTTTTCCTATATTTATATGTTTGTTTATTAGATTTACTCAAAATATGAGATCACGAATATCTCTGATCGGTACGAATAATTATGCAGAGATTTACAGCGTAATAAAAGTAAATGTTAATTACTCCGCCTATAATCTTAAACGCCAGACAACGAGCAATGTCATTTATCTCAGGATTCTAGGCCTATAACGTAGAGAAAAACACTCAGGGACACACAAACTACGCTGAAAAGCAACCTCTTTTTACAAAACAGTAATAATAATTAAGAACACGTAAAGCTTCGCGTCGACATCCACAACTAAATATAGAACATCAGATTTATGCCCTTATTACGAGCAGCAGGCCACAATTCAAATCTACGCCAAAGTTTTCTAACGTCGGATAAATTCGGACCTTCATAATCCTAAATCTTTGGTAATTTATGGACCGTTCCGGGTTTGGTGCGCGGTGAAATATCGCGCCGCGGCCGACGCACCGCCGTCCTCACTTCATCGAAACCGTTTGGGAACTTCGGTAATGTTTTTACACGTGAATCGTATTGACTTGGTGGATTTAGGAAAGACTGTAACCAAATTTAAATAATTTTTAAAAAGCTGTTTTTGCTTTTTAAAATTTATTTGAATAAGTAACTGGTACTTAAGTAGTGTTTTTATTAACATCCTCATCGAATATAGACAAATAGTATACTGTTTCAAGTAATATTTAGTTATTGCACGAAACTATATTATTTCTTCTAAGGGGAGGTATTAGTTAATCGACTGGTCGTGTATTGGTTAAAGTATTATGAAGAAGACCGTTAAATACGTACTCACGCCAATCCCGTTAGGGTAGTTAGAGATTTATGTTTTTTCATTCACATGCTATTTATTGCGATTGGTCCCACGAAATGATTGGCGTGCTTAATTAACTGTCGTTTTTCTCAAAATCCCACTATTTCACCCAGGAAATGAACTTGTGACTAAACCACTCAGAAGGCACTGGTGCCGCAGAATCACCAGCCAAGTCGAAAAGGTGTCAGTACTGCACACGATTACTTCAAAAAGTTGGACTCGTGTCTCGGATACAAACTTGCAAATGCCAGAATCATGCCTCGACAGAACAAAATATAACTAAATCAGGAAAAACACTGTGATTTTTGTGCGAAATAAAGTCCGTACGTCCGAGGCTACGAGGGGTAATAAAGCCAATGAGGCAACTTTTTCCCTTATCGAATATAACGCGAAAACTATCAAAGCGAAGTAAGTATCGCGGCGAATGTTTCAAACGCTCCACTTTAACTGCCTAAGTATATGTGATAAGACATCTTGAGAGACGCGCCGTAAACTTTTATTGAGCCGATAATAAAGTGGAAGTTTGGCCGCGCCTCCGACAATCTACTCTTTAATTCGTTATTCATATTCGGGGACACGTTCCAAATGCTAATTGCAATGTGTTCCCGAAGGAGCGAATACTTGAGTTTGCTCGCCGGATTATTGACGAAATTTTAAACAATGTTGTCGACTGCCGTGTTGGCACTGGCTTCCGCGTCTTATGTCGTCATCGGAAACTTTGTAAACAAATTTATCGCTTTTGTGATTGTCTTGAGAAAGTGTTCGTAATAGTTTATAGCTATTTATAATTATTCCAATCTTAGCGATAATCTTGATAATTATTTCTTGACACATATTTAGGCCAGTTGCTAATTAACCCATATTATGGCTCGCACTTGTTGCGACGACCTGCCGTCGAGTTTCAGTGCAAATAGCGCTTTGTCTACCACACTGACCTATTTTTATAGGTAGACTCCATTTAAGAAATTTCTCGTAGAATTCTGAGAGTAGGCCCTGTTTTCGCTTTAAAGACGTGTGATTAAACGTTATAAGTACACATAATTTCACAAAATGAAGCCAGTAAAGCTCACCTCGGTGCAAACAGATATTTGTGAGTAAAAAATTAATAACCCCAGCCGGGGCGCAGTGAACACGGCTCGTCAAATCGTACGAAATTTAATATAAATATGTATTGAGATTGTTTCGGAGCGATATTAAATTCTGCGCCGCGATACATTCTGCTATAATTACGGGAACCGGGAACGTGGCCGCTTAGTACCGCTCGGTGTAGCGCGACAGAATGCGGAGGGCGCGCTCGGCAACAATGCGCCGTTGTTCGCGTGCCTCTTGAATTTCGCCGGGTAATCAAATCACATTAAATTGTAATTGAACAAGATTGAATTATTCATTTTCGCTAAGCGGCTTTGTCGTGCTGAAGCAGCTGATAGATAGGAACTAGTCGCCGGTGATTGGCACTGTGACGGATCGTCTTGTGTTATAAGCCTGGCTGGAGAAATTGAAATTAAATTTCATTAAGTTCTTTTTCCGTTTTTTGTCTTGTGAGGAATTGGCGTTTTATATTGAGAATATAAATTATGCAAACCAAACGTGAAGCAAACTATGATCTTAGTGGGGGAACGTTAATATGTAATCTCGTATGTATGTAATGTGTTCTTCATCAACCCATATACGCCCACTGCTGAGCACGGTCTCTTCTACCAATGAGAGGGTTTAGGCCATAGTCCACCACGCTGGCCTAGTGCGGGTTGGCGGACTACACACCTAAGGAATTCCTAAGAACTTTTAGGTGTGCAGGTTTCATCACGATGTTTTCCTTCACCGTTAAAGCAAGTGATAATTCAGTTTGAATACACACATAACTTCGAAAAGTCAGAGGTGTGTGCCTGGGGTTCGAACCCGCGACCGCCGAGATTCTCGACCGCGCGCCTAAACCTCGAGGCCATCACTGCTTAATGTAATCTGTTAGATACCTACATATATCGAACATATTGAATGTGCATCTTATATAGTTACTCCAAAACATACATATAGGTCCCTACTAGCTCGTATATTACTACACGAGAAGATATTATTGTACGATATTAATACTATTAACACATACATAATATATAGGATAATCTGATTAGTTCGATATTAACACACGGCTCGGAAATGCGGGCAAGGTCATATTTTAGTCAGCGAAATCTCACTAAGTAATCGTACCTACGTAATGATCTCATAATACATGCATACCCACTTCCACGCTCTACTTTAATTACACCTCGAGGCTTAGGAGCCGGCGGTCGAGAAATTGTGAGGTCATGGGTTCAAACTACAAGCGTTTGAATTTTCGAAGTTATCACGAACTTTGAACAACAACAACAACAACATACCTCACGCCTATATTCCCCGAAGGGGTAGGCAGAGATGCATTTCTGCACTCACATTTCGCCAGGTATGTATCAGTCCCACGTAATAGGGGGCGAACCTATTGCCGTTTTTCGGGCACATTTCCAGACTCCGTGCTGCTACTGAGAATTTCCTAATGGAAAAACCCAATAACACTTTGCCCGACCCGGGAATCGAACCCAGGACCTCTAGATCGCACGGCACATATTTGTACCGCGAGACCACGAGGCAGTCATTGATTGACGAACTTTGATTGTGAAGAAAAACGTCGTACGGAAATCTATTAAGCTTAAAATTTCTTAGGAATTTCTAAGGTGTGTAGTCCGGTGACCTGCACTAGGCCAGCATGATGGACTAAGGCCTAAACCTTGTCAGAGTAGTAACCTTGTAGAGGAGGCTCGTGTACAGCCGTTGGACTTACAAGCACAAGTTATAAATTCCTTGAGTTTGTTTAATTGACTCGTTCAATGCTTTTCCGATGCAACATCAGATACTGCTATAATTTTAATATCTTTGCAATAAAACAACGCTGTGTAAACAATACAACATCCACAAGCGGCAGTACTAAACCTGTATGTGAAAACGTATTCGTTCGTATAAAATTCTAATGCCATCTAAACGTGGCCGAGTATGATGGAATACAGCGCGAAACTGTTCCCGCACGCCCAAAAAACTAAGGTGAACGTATACCGTATAGTTCCAATAAAACTTTTATACCTCCAGACGAACGTGTGAAGCCGAGTATATTGGAAGTAAAATATTTAAAAACAAAAAAGTTCCATTACTTTTACGAGCCTCCGCCGAATTGAATCGTAAAAAGCGGCGCTCGATCATAATCCGTGACAGTTGTAGTGTTGGTAGGCGGCGCACGTTCGGCCATTAGTACTCGCTGCCAACCCCGCCGCCTAATGCCGTTGCTTATGTATGGAGTTTCAATTGTCCCGTGATGAGATGGAGTTTGCAATCAGCGGAATACTGCTCCAATTTTTGTGTCTTCGTATGGTGTCTGATAGGGAGCAGGGAAAGGGATATTTTTAGGTAAACTGTTCTCAACTAAGCTGTTTGTCGAGACATTAACCATGGAGAGTAACTGTTATATCTGAAGACAAATTTAATCATCACTCATTGAAATTATAAAATAAAAAGTGTATTAAGTATACCTCAAAGAAGGAAAAAATAGGGACGTTTAAAATGCATTGTTTCGAGTTATTACTTCGCTAATGAACCCCTAATTAAAACAACTGTCCCAACAAAAAATCTGAAACAAAATTAAAAAATCCCGACATTTGATCTGGGTTGAATCATCGCAGATTTACTGAGACGCCGGCGACAACTTAATCAGCTCAAAAAAGCAGCGTCCTAAACAAACCAGCAAACAATTTGCTAATTAAATTTTTATTTGAATATGGCGATGGCACGAAGAAGTGAATGCCGCGCCACTTGCTTTGTTTGCGATCCCGGACGAGGGCGGTCTCGGATTTGTCCACCATTTACTTTGACGAGACGGACATTTGTAAATTAGCAATTGTGGGGATAAAAATGGAGTTAGCGGCTCTGTCATGCAGTCAGGCTTTGGGAAATGTTTGTTTCTTTCTTTACTCTTTACTCGCTAAGAGCTTAAGTGTCGTGAGTTGGGTCTGGAACAAATATGTGAACTGGAAACTTCTGTAAATCTTTTATGTTAAACCACAAAATTACATTATACAAAAAATTGTCAGCTAAAGAAACGAACGAAAATTTTTAGCAATAGGTAATAGGTGTTTATTTAATTGCTATACAATTAAATAAACATAAGGAATAGAGCTCCACAAATGAACGCATATTTGACCTCACAAAAATTATCGCCAAGCAATGGTGCAGTCGCCTGGACGTGGCAGTTAATACTATTTTATGCACAGAGTTAAAATTACAAAAAATCCCTACTTTCCAGACTAAGCTACTCTGCTAAATTAAATCACAATTCATTCTATTTCAACATGCATACAAAAACGAAAAGTATCATGAAAATGCTAATAAAGGAACAGCGCATTGCATACAAACAACAAGTTTAATAAAGTAACCAGTCTTCCTCTGTCCAACTTAAATGGAGCCATCACGTCAAAACATCATAATACCGTTTGTAACGTGACATTTTATTTCCATTGGCAAGTTATATTGAATAGAAAAAGCAAGCGCAGGCAGCGACTGCGCGTTGTATGGCGTGCTCGGGCACAATAACGCAGACCGCAGTGGAACCGCCACGTGGGAACAATTGCATGGGCTGCACCAAACAGAAAAAAACTGTCGCATGACTCCTGTCACCTGCTTTTTACACCGCCGTTCGTGGATTGAGATGGTAATGAAGTGGCCGGGAATTTAGGATATGTTTGAAAACTGAATATTTTACCATCAATTATCATATGGCATAGGAGCTGTAATAATATCTGTTATGAATAACTTCTGATTGCGTTTTTCAAAAACATTAATGTAATGTGTTTCATTTTAAATATGTTTAGACATCAATATCAGGAAATCCAAAATACCGTCTTACAATCGTTTGAATAAGGATTTCTTGTTATATTTGCTGCCCTGTTGGTAACGATCCCATGAGGCGGAATAATAAAATGTAGATAAAAATGCCTTGTACAAAATAAAGATGCTTTCAATTATATGAGATAAACAACGCCAAAACAACATCGGCATCAAGTGGAAATTCGACAAACAGACATTATTACGACGCAAAAAAAGACGGCAAAGGGGCGAAATGTTACGCGTCCAAATTTCCGCCCAGAGTGGCGGAAAATACTCCTCAACTTAATCTTGTTTGTTTAATCAGATAATGAGAGCACCGCCGTGACGAACAAACAAAAATTAACAATTTAATTATATCTGTTACTGTAGGGAAAGTTTGTTATCTTTTTAATTTCTTAAATTATAATATAACGTTGTTACAGTTTGTTAACGCAACAATAACGCGGCGGCCGCTGGTTTTGTCAAAAACTCGTTAAGGGAAATCGGATAAATGTTTACGGTAAAAAAATATCAAGGAACCAGCCCTGTAAAGTATACTCTACGTGTAGATGAAGGACGAGCTTCAGAACAATGAACCCGTATTTATAGCCATTGAGAAAAAATATTTTTTCAACAGCTCCCAAGCTTCCAAGACATTTTCCTCGGCGGATTAAAGCTTAACTGAGCCATTATTTTTAATTATTCCACTTACAGACTCATGAAGAGGTTCCATAAAGTGTTGTAAGTACAACACAAACTAAGTCCACAAGTTGAGACATTAGAAATTATCGTTGCACCGCATGCAACAGAAACATTGCTCGGACGTATGAAATAGGGCGCTGAAGTTTGTCTATACTGCAAAACTTCAAGCTTTATAAGCAAAAATACTGTTTCTAAGTAGTTGTTTTAAATGTATCAAACAATGTTGCCAGGGAGTTTACGAGAGTTCTCCACTAACAATTTTGTTGGTGGTCAAAAACTTACCTCCTTCGGAAACTTCAAACACTAAGTGAAACGATACATTTCTATGCCTTTATTTTCAGTACAATTCCAAAATCAGGACTGTCAAGATGGTGTTTCGTATTTCACTTCAATTTTACTAAATAATAGAAATCACTCAATCTTATTTTAAACAAGTACTCGCTTGTTGTGGTAGAAATTGAACGTTATTGTGGACCTATCATATAGTCTTCCCCAACAATAAAATTAGGGCTTCCATAATTAATGCCATTCTAGTGGCACAACTAAATATTCCAGTCAAACATTATGAGTTATCACAACATTCAAGACGCTGACCTTAAAATATGTATGTAACAATAAAACAGTAGTCTCAAGTCGGTGGATAGAGATGTGAGTCGCGCCGCGCACCGGGAGCTCGTAAACGGGCCTTTATGGCGCATCGACGCGTCGAGATTTATGCCCCTGTACCACACGATTGATACGAATGGCCCCTCTTCGCTATACATCTCCGCTGTAATATGAAAAAATGGGGCAGCACGGAATTTTCTAGTCTTAAGATGCAGCAAGTGGTGGTAAATATCTTATGCCAACTGTACAATCGAAATAAATATTGACAGATATAAATTAAAGAATTATGAATGAATTATGCACAAGGTATGCCTCGAGGTTTGGGCGCGCGGTCGAGAATCTCGGCGGTCGCGGGTTCGAACCCCAGGCACACACCTCTGACTTTTCGAAGTTATGTGTGTATTCACATTTAATTATCACTTGCTTTAACGGTGAAGGAAAAACATCGTGATGAAACCTGCACACCTAAGAGTTCTTAGGAATTTCTTAGGTGTGTAGTCCGCCAACCCGCACTAGGCCAGCGTGGTGGACTATGGCCTAAACCCTTTCAATGGTAGAGGAGACCCGTGCTCAACAGTGGGCGTATATGGGTTGATGAAGAAGAAGAAGAAGAAGATAAAGTCCACAGGTAATGTATATCTATATAGGAATTTAAAAAAAACGTTGTTAATTAACTAACAACGTGAAGTAAGGCTTAGTAACTGTAGTACTTTTGTAGACCAACTGACTTGAATTTTGCCCCTTAGGTATCACAAATCGTGTGGTGAGTTTATTTAAATTGAATTGCCTTAGAAGTGTCTATGATTAAACACTATACATTGTGATTATAACGACCTGTTCTCTAATTAATTGTTCACTAATACTTGTCTGTTTTGTTTACGGTCAGCCTGATAAACATAATGAAGGAATTTAATGTGCTTTAGCTTTGCCCTCACTAAACCTGCTTAGCATGTCAAACGCAGCGCTATTTAAATCACTTTCCACTTCCGAAGCTCATTGCAGGCCATCAGCCGTTGCGTCACTTCGCGACTGTTGGCTGCACCCGGCGCCTGAGGGGCGAGGGAGGGGGAGGGGTGCAGGGGAGGTGCAGCCATCCATCGTGACGTGTGATAGTACACGTGTCGTCATCGCTTCTTTGTCTATGAGTATCACAAGTGGCTGTGTACTGATGGCTAGATGGACTTGCAGTACCTATGCATTTTTGATGAAGAAATTTAGGGTTTGATTCTTAGGAGGTTGTAGTAATTTTCAATAGCATAGTATATTGCTGTTCAAACGCCCAACTAGGTCTCAGTTAAAGTGCCGTTTCTCTACCAAATAAGCCATAGAGACTGTCCAATAAAGTCAATAACTACATGTAATACCGCAAACACTTACGTCAGTGCTGACGTTAGGCACGACATAAACGCTGATTAACGATATAACAAGCGAGATTATCTCGCCGCCCGCGATTAATTCGCAATTAAATTAGTTTAATATATTGGCTCCTCGCTCCCATTATAAGTTTATCTGGAGCACGGTGGCAGGGCGCCTAGATTCTAATCAACCGCTTCACGAGAAAATAAATGTTCAAAGATTTTTTCCAGGAAGTTGGCTATTAGGTAGATTAATAAGCTGCCCAGTGGAGCTAGATTTTATTGCGCTCGAAACGAAGTGACCTGAATGTGTATTTTTAACACTGTGTTATTACCAGCACTTAATCCAGCTGACCATCTTACACAGTTGTTAAGTATTCAGATAATAGAACTAGCGGGTTCGAACTCCAAAGCTGTGTATTTTTAAAAGTTTATATGAATGACTTTTTGCAGCAAGGACTGAAGACTATCACTGTGGTATCAAAAATAATGTTTGAAAATCATGGATTCGCTATATCTTTATGCACTTTTAGTCCTAAAGTCAATATAAAGAGGACCCTTACGGATCAAGTAAGTAAAAAAGTTGTGTTACGATAAAAACTCACTATACCCTGCCTACTCCTACTAGATAGGCCGAGTAGCTGCTTTCTCCGTCAATATTATCACAAGATCAAACCGAATTCTCCAAACAGAAACGGTTCGCAACCGCCTGATATCATTTGACCAAATTAATTTCCTGGCGCCGCCGATCACTTCCGATATTCAATTTGAACTTGTCGTCCTGCCGGATATTATATCGCCGTATGAAAAAACTTACGTCGCCAGCACTTGAGACGTCAGGAGTTGGCAAGTCGATTCGTATGCGCCACCCGCCCCCCGCCCCTCCCCGCCGCCCGCACACCCCGCACTCCAAACTTTATCGGGAATGCGGGAACGAGCAGATTTGTTGAGGCGCTGTTAATATTCCAGAAACATAATTTACTAGAAACATATTTTTAGAAATTGGTGATGAGTACTGTTAGAAATGGTTCGGCCGAGACTTACAGCAGGATGATGTGCTGAAGACATGTAAATATTTAGTTAGTATAGACGGTAACGATTAATGAATACATCGAGAGATTGTAGCAACAGTTCAGAGAATATTATCGTGGGTAACAAATAAAAGTATCCATTAATAATTATTAGCATATCGCATTACTCTTTTTTCAGTTTAAATATCTTCAGTATTTAGCAATAAAATATATGTGGTATGCGGTTAAATATAAAAAAAACTCGAACATAAAAGTAAGCAAACAGAACCTTATACGAGCAGCAATCTCACTGCGACATAAAATACCGTGGGATTAAATCAAACACCCAGTGGTAACAAGCGACAAAGTTACCGTCGCTCTGTTACCGCCAATAAAAGTGCTCCTCAGTAGGAATTAAAATTATCTCCGCGGTCGGATGGAGCCGTCATGCCGGGCGCTCTGTATCCGTGTCACTCGTGGCGGTTGTTAGCAGTTTTGTTTTCGGTGTAGAAAACGTTTTTTTTTAAACTGGCTGACCCACTCCTGGAAATATTAATATTACCAATTGAGCCGACACATTTTGACATGGTTGAAACTTTCCTTCATCAAATCCCAATTTATGCAAGTCATTATTATTATAACTTATTGTTAATTTGACAACCTCGTGGTGCAATTGGCTAGATTTACAATTATTTGTTTCGGGTCTGGGTGTGAGACGTAAAAGTCTCAGTTTTTGATACCCACCGCAAAAGACTTGTAACCTTATGTGGGGTCCGTGTATATGACTGTTTATTGGCAAAAAATTTAAAGCGCATTTACGCTGGTTACATTTTTTCCTTAGAAAAATACTCACCATCTTGCAAATCAATCATCACAAAATCCCATCAAACGACTCCTTCAACGCTCGATGGGAACACGGCGAGCTATTATAAATTCCCTCATCCATCGTTATCCAAGCAAGTTGAAAAACAATCAATGGAGAGATACAAACAGCGCCCGCCCGAATGCAAACACGATGGAAATGCGGTGCGCTGCGCTCCCACAACTTAAATAAAGAAAATGTTAAAGTTCCAACTTCACCATCTGTATTAAGCGCACGTTTGCCATCAAATCAATACGGCTCACTTCTCCGGTCGAGTGCTTAGATGGCTGTATCAATATGATAATAGGACTAGCATTGCAGGCTACATCGCAAAACTACTTAGTGTAAACAAAGCTATTTTTATTGTTGTTATTTTATTATATCGTTGGTTAAAAAGGGATCGTAATTGACACATAATATCGAAGTGCTCGGGTCGTGTATTCATATTTTCGTTTTCTTTCTTCTTCTTCTTCATCAACCCATATACGCCCACTGCTGAGCACGGGTCTCCTCTTCCATTGAGAGGGTTTTTAGGCCATAGTCCACCACGCTGGCCTAGTGCGGGTTGGCGGACTACACACCTAAGAAATTCCTAAGAACTCTTAGGTGTGCAGGTTTCATCACGATGTTTTCCTTCACCGTTAAAGCTAGTGATAATTCAATGTGAATACACACATAACTTCGAAAAGTCAGAGGTGTGTGCCTGGGGTTCGAACCCGCGACCGCCGAGATTCTCGACCGCGCGCCCAAACCCCGAGGCCATCACTGCTGTTCTTTCGCTGTGAAAAAACGTTTATAAGAATATGAAGATGTCAAATTATAAAAATAAATATAGGATGTTGTTTTATAAATATATCTAAAGTAACTCTCTCAGTTGTAGAAGAGGCCCACGCTCAGTATGACCTATATGGACTGATGATTATGATGATGGAATTATAACAACTCCCTTAATCATTTCGCTCCCCGGAGATGACACCATCGTTGTTTTAAGTCAAGGCACGATCGCCGAGTCCTGTTGATAACAAAATACATAAACTAGAATGTAAACTAAGCGAAGTTGATGCAGCGTATGGAGCTCGGAGCTAGAATCAACGGCCATTCGGTCGGAAACTTTGTAAGTGGCCAACGAAAGTACCAAGTGCATGAGTGTCTCTCGTGCATGGATCATTTGAAGATTGTGGCAAGTTGTGGTGTGGAATAGAGTGAGAAGTGATGCCTAATAATACTGGCTAATATGCCCCGTGGATCGACGATTTAACAAGAGGAGGCCTATATCCAACAGTGAACGTCTTTCGGCTAATGTTGATGGAAGCGTCCGAGTATGAACGGCAAGAGATTCTCAAATTCGATTTGAAGGCAGTGTAAAGTGTTCATGACGAAGACTGATGGATTGCTCCGAAGATGAGTTATGGCCTTGTTGGCTTAGTGCATAAAATGCATGTATGCTGTATTCTGACTGGGTATGGAACGTAAATAAATCTAGTAACAAGCCAACAATTCTAATATACACGATATAGAAACACATGGTACAGGACTGATCAAGCCTGAGGTAGAAAGATAAGTTTGCGAATTTAACTACATAGCTCTGAGCCAGTGAACCGTGAAAGTAATAATGAAAATTGACAACTAATAATTATTTTATCGTATTACGTACTAATAAAACTACATTTATATATACTACACAAATAGAAATATCAAAAGCGAGAACAAAGATTAGGGCAAGATTACATAGCGGATGGGAATTAGGGCGCATACACACAATTAAAGTTTAATCAAAGCGCTCATTCTGTTAATTGGTAGTCGCGAGTAGGTGAGGCCCTGAGGGTCGTCCATTGACACACGTTACAGATTCACACACGGCCCGCGATAGTTCTTACTAAATCGACAAAGTTCTGCTTTATTACCCGAATTAATACGACTTAATGTTGGAATGGGGAAATTTGCTTCGGTGTTTTCGCTGTTATTGGCTTTGGGTGTGCAGTTTGCGATGTCCATCTCGCTAAGTAAATAGATTTTTAGGTAGTATTATAGTAGTATTGGTTTAGCTTAAAGATAAAGGTACTGGAGTATTTTTGTCTCTAATTTCGCTGGAAATAAAGCATGGTTGATTTAACGCTCATTTCACTCGTCAGCTTTATATAAACCGTTTTTCATATTACTATTAATGTAATCGCCATCATTTTATAATTTTAAATACAGCTTTAATATTATTATAATTGGATTGCCACTAAACTAAACAAAAACATAATATTTATGCCGTTTTAAATAGTCATCCTTCACGGGAAACGTAACAATGTTAAACGAAATCTATCAATACACAGATGAGCGATGCATTCAACACTTCACTAGTTCAATATCGTAGAAACAACTTAACTGGTTATTGATATACTGTTCCAAAGAAAAGTGAATGTAACAAATCAATTTATAACAATAAAACTCCTATTAAAGCGCTCTCAATCCAGCGCTGTTACTCCGCGTAGCAGGTTACACAGTTAGTTTAGTATAAATCAAAAGATGGACTGCGCGGGTGGGGGAGCGGTCGGAAGGGGCCGCGGGAGGGGTGGGGCGCGAATATCGTCGATATTGGCGAAGTTAGCGCGCCCGCCATAATCGTGCTAATTACAATAACTTACAATCGAATGTACTCCCTCCCGACGCACTCGTATCTCTGCATGAATCTGTATTGTTACGGAATTCCAATTAATCTCAAGTTTAGCAATCGAGCTACAGTAAAAATCCAGTGAACTCGCAAAAATCCCACGTGAAGCAAATAAGTTCAGTTTTTCTTTGACATGTCACAGTTTATTTTGTCATTGAGATCGAAAGCGATACGATTGTTATACATCTATCCTCTTTTATTCTTCCTCTGAATTTGGAGGAGCTTTGTATTAACGATGAAAGGAAATGATAATTGATATTTAGTGCTATAATAACATACCTTAATGTGTATACCTTGGATTCTAATCAATGCCAATTTAGCCGCGTAGCTTGGCGTAGCGCCCCGTAGCACCTGCTACGAACCTCAAAGCACGGATAGTTTTGCGTCTTTGTGAGCTGTCTTTATAAGCCTAAACAGATATGGGCACTTACCAAGTGAGATCCTAAAGCAAACGAAGGGTCCGTGTTCCAAATCTAGTTAAAGTCTAATTCCATTAGAACCTAATTTTGCTTCCCATAGACCATGCGAACGGCAGCTAGTCTATCAGTCATTTAGTGGCCCAGTAAACTATTTACCAATAAATAAATCAATGAATGTGTCCATGTATCACACAGGCCACTTAAGATATGACATAGCTCTCGAGGCGGCTTCCACTGGCCCAGTTAATCACCACTAAACGCCGGCGAGCCCATCATAAAGGGGCGTTAGTGGCGGACATTTCGCCCCTTCCGCCGCGCCGCCACGCTGTCTATTAGCGACGCCGTAAACTTACTTTATTGCGCGCCGATAGCCACATACTGTCGTTTGATTTACGCTCATTTTGTGTCTTAACTGCGGTCCACTCGTTTCTCCTGTCTTGTAGGCTATTAAAATAAATAGCAAGACTTTGGCGTCTTCAGGCTTGACGAAGTGCCGCTTACTGAGAAATGTATTTATAAAACATTAATACAAACTAAATTAATGTGACGATACATGCTTTGAACATCGTCTGTGGTTCCGTTTCTGTACTCTACAAAACATATGTACTGTACCAGTCCAGGTGTACACAGTTACACAAGCTAATCTTAGATTGGGACTTACTTGCGTGGTTTTCTGTGGTAGGTTATACCTATTGCGTTCGAAAACTTCTATTTGAGAAGACACGAATATTTTACTATAGTCAAACTGTCTTTATAAACCTTCTAAGGCATATCTCAAGAAGTTAAAGGACCAATGTTGTGGTAAAGTAAGACTCACTATATACAGATTACGTTTATTGAACCAATGTAACAATATCCATTCCACAACAAATCAACGTCTTGAGTGTTCTAATATCGAATGTATAAGAGCCATTGAAACCGCAGCCTAACAGTCACATTAGCAAATTGCGATTACTTTTACAAAGCGAAACACGCACGCACACATTGCGCGACAAATTAGCTCCAACATTAGTTATAACTCAGTAAAATGAGCAGTGTAACGTAAACTCCGCGCTTCGCATTTATTAGTCGCGGTCACTCGTTATCATATGGTGAGAAATTAATTTTATTTATGTAAACATTATCCGCTTTACTAACGCGCGGCGAAACCATTACGTAATTTCATTTCGGTTTGTCTAGCGTTTTATTATACGAAACAAATTAAAAATGTTTTAAATTATTAGGAACTTAGAAATAACATTCGTAAAAACAATACTTATAAAGTGTAGAGAATAAATAAAGAAGCATCATCTGACTAATCCTCGCTGAAAAATTATTATGCAAGGATGAGAGTCATACTGTGATAACAATATGAATTTCTAGATTTCTTTGTTTCAGTTCCCTATTTGGTAAACGCTATCTTAGAGATATTTATTCCTTAAAATACTTTAAGACAATCTCTAATCTTTGGGCGAGTATTCCTAACAAAATCAAATTTCATGCCCGAATTCAGTTGAGGACAAATTTTATAGGCATTACAAACATTCCGAGCGGCGAGGATCAAACCCTTAACCTTTCTAGTTGCGAGAGCTAACTTCATAGTCTCTTGACCAACTCAACCATGATTCGGTTGTTGTAAAGTCAAACCATCGAGATTAACTGCGCTGAGCAGTACATATTTTATACAAGATTACCGAAATACTCCCGAGCCTCGACCCAAATAATCTATATTCAATCTGAGAGACGAAGCTCCGCTCTACATTTTCGCATCTCCCTAAAACATAAACAAAAGGGGAAATTTTATGACTGTATTTTTGTTTGGGCCGAATCGATGACATCAAACGGGCCGATAAGGCGGCGCGCAAACGAGCACGCAACACTGAGAGATGGATGTCTCAAAAGAACTGTTATAGAGCGCGCCGCTGTATCGAATGCTCCCGAGGCGAGCCACACCGAGTGAGATCCGGGGAGATGTTTGCAGTTTTATGTGTCGATCGATTCAGGCAAATATTCTAAGTTATGCCAATATGAGTACGCTACTTCGTGGAAAATTTATCGCGTCGGTCTTTTAACAATTTTTTATCTTTTTTGATACGCTGTACAAACATACAAAGATTCTTATTCTAAAGACTTTCAAAAGGCCGCGTTTGAAGTAATTAAACCTACCTTAATTAGATAAGTTTATGAAAATGACGGTAATTTTAGATTCCACGATTCCGTAGTTATCTTTCCCATAAATATTCTGGATCTTTTCTCTTTTTTCGGATCAAATGCGGTGCGATTTAAAGAGTTTCGACATCCAAGAGGTGACTGCTCAGCGCAGTTTGGTCAAAATAAAAACCAGTCTCTTGGCAACTGGATCCACAAGATAACCTCTGAACTAAATGCCTAGGTGGGTCGAAATAGCGGATTTCACATCTTATCTATAAATAGCCTCCATCACCAACAAGCGCTATGCTTGTTTAATATCGGACACTAGCTTCTTCTAACTATAAATTCTTAAACCGGCAACAGCTTTCGGCTAAAATTTCGGGCTAACATTAATCATTTTGTTTATATTCAGGGCTCAGTCTAACAGACAGGGGGCTCATCTTGTCGACTTTGTATCTGATAGGAAATTATTAACTGGATTTGTAAGGCTACCGGGCTATTATGTCTTTGATATAAACCTAAAATGTACATGAAAAATAACAAGACATTATTAATAAAGATTTTTTTGTTCATGATATATCTGCAATCTTTCTGAAAAAAAACCGGTGTTGTTTTACATCGGTTTTCTTTAAGACAGTGATATTACCGCAACCAACATAAAATCATAGAGAGAGAATCAGTTCAGACATTAGCGTGGAAAAATCAAATGAACCCAAAGATTAGTTTAATTCTAATAAATTAGTTTAAATGCCTAAATACTCGTACGTCACCCGTTTGTTCATGAAGTGGAGCGCGTTTGGGAATTTTTCATGTACGTGTCAGGCTCATGATACACGAGCGACAATTCGTATAGTCAAATTGGTACAGTTTGTAATCTATCAATGTCTGTGAATAAATAATGAAAAGTTCGCGCCAATGTGAAATATGCACTGCACTTTAATTTCAAATTTAACAATTGATACATTCGTTCTATTTGCTAAAGAGGTTTAACTTCACCAATAATATGTAAATATTTCCACTTTTATTACCTTGCTTACTAGAGTGATTACAGTAATTTTTTTAAATACGTTGATTTTAATATCAACATGATAAGACACCAATGGCACCCTTAATAACATATTTCAAAGAAATGTCAATAATGTCAAATCAATGTTCATTTTCTCTTGTCATACATAGTTAGAAAAGTCAAATAAATGCGTGAAATAATTTAAAAAAGAAGTAATTCATATAATTTCATAAAAGAATCACTAATAACTAGTTTCACACGCGACGCCAGTACAAAGTACGACAAGAACGTATTTAAACTTTACAAAGCGAATCATTTGTAAGGATGTGACAAAAAGCGCGCCGCCCGTGACAGTTCATTACAAACACGCCGCGTGTTACCATGATGCAACTTCATTAGAGAAAGTTTAGCGGATATAAAAGAAAAATACCGTTGAAATACTGCTGAGAGGTGGAATGTGGCACTGCATGAAGTTCCTAGTCGGAGCGGCGAGCAAACTTTTTGGTGCAAAACTCGTAAGTAACAATCGCTGTTGCACGCTTGCTCTATGACACGCCTTGTACAGATAGGGAACAGTATGATAACTACATGAGGTTTTTTCTTATGAAGGCCTCGTGGTGCAATTGATTAGACACCAGCTTGCAAAACTGGGGCCACGGGTTCGATCCACGCAACGAGACAAATGTTTGTGTGATCCATAAATATTTGTTTAGACTTGTATCTAAGTATGCCATCGAAATTATTTATCAAGCTTTTGGGTACATTAAGCATATAGGACTCAAATAAATGTTGGCATTAGGCACGCAATCCGATCAGTCAAAGACTATTACAAACATTTCATTTTGATTCGGTCGAGGCTGATTTATTGAAATAAACATACAACCAAACCAGTAGGCACTAACTGCACACGCATCAAAATAGTATCTACATGCATCGACTAACAAACTAGTTTTGTTTAATTTACTGCATAATTCACAACACTTAAATTAATTATTATAATAAGTATTTCCGTTATTATTACTCAGCAACATGAAAATTTGTTAAGCCGCACGGTGTACATATATACGTGTACCACTTATTAAGTTAAAAATGCGTTTTTTACCATGAATATATCTTAAGAGTAACATAATAAATAATTTTCCATTACAAAAATATTCAGAAAATTAGAATTGAAATCTAATAAAATAATTCTTCATCCAAAAAGTTCCAAAAAGCTCCTGAAGGAAATATTTGTAAGCCAAAACGTCGCTACAATAAAAGGAACTCCTTTAAACTACCTTAATAACCTCTTCTCTTAATGTTCTTAGTACCATATCCTATGTTCAACTTAAAAAAAAAGCGTAATTTTCCCCACAAATATCTTGTTCTCAAATGGGATCAGGGAAATAAAGTGCGGTAACACAAGATTTTGCCTTGTAACTTAGTAAACATGAAGTGAGCGCAGTGTACGCTCGGAAACCGGGTTAGCCGGATCCTGACTTGCTGTGATCGCATTAAAAGGGAACCTTAAGTAATTTTATGCACAAAGCGAAAGTTCACCGGCGGCCTGTTTACTGAGTTACGGCGCATTAAGTGCGTTACACGTCACCGCGAGAGCATCGACACTGCGCCGAGTTCTAATCTGTTTTCTCGCTAAACGATGAGCTCTTAAAATGTTTTATTACAATTTAGGGAGAATGGGAACTGACTAATCAAATTCTACTAGGGGTGTTACACGGCTGGAGACCTTAATTCTCAGTTTATGTAAGTATTTTCTCAGCTTGTAATTGTTAGTCTGAGTATAGTTCGTTTTACCAGTATTCATATACATTGTCCACAATTTGAAATATTATACAGCTCTAATAAATTATTATTAATTTTAAGTGTCAGTGTGTCTGTAAGTGTGTATTAATAGTTCAATAAATCGAACCTCACCCCTCTTTTCTGATAGTTTAGTTCAAATTGAAGCCTTTTTGGATAAACTTTTTCATAAAATTTCCATACCTCTTGGCAGTAATGGCTATTCTTATAATGAAAAATTGTTATAATGAAATTTATGTACACATTTTACATTATTGGTGGTCTAATTAAGAAGTATTTACAAACCAAAGTAAAATTAACACATTCCCTTACCGTTCTCGCTTACCTGTACAGTACAAGCATGATGCTCGCGGACATTACGGCGTGAAGTAGAACCCCGACGAGTGCTGAAATATCGGCCAGTACTTGTTCCTTTAACAATCCGTTCTGTCCTTTACACTTTTTACGGCGAAGGTGTGGCCTGCATTCGCCGCACGTGAGAACCCCCTTTGCTATTTTTTTTACCGTTGAGTGTTTTAAACTTGGAACTTTGATGGTTTAATGACGCCGACGGCAGCGGTTTTTACTTTATGGTTAGTAGTCGGTTAGTGGCTAAGTTCAACCGCTTCTATTATTAAATTTGGACTAAAAAGTTTTCTTAGACTTGCTTTTTATGTAATTGTAGTCGTGTCGAGTCATTTATTATTAACTATACAGGCCAGTATAATGTTGCCGAATTCAAAGTATATAATACCTAATATCTATACAATTTCCGATCACTTACATAGCCAATCTCGTTTTATCTTTATATACAGGGGGCCGGCAGCGCCTATAGATGTCATTAGGCTGTGCAAAGTTTTATCACCTCCTACATATTACCGTACTTAATGTCGGCTAAAAGTACTTGACTTACCCTTTCGGAGGACAATTAACCGTCGCGATACTGTTATCACTTTGAATAATTAGAAGCCGGGGACGTATTTATTATGGAGTCCCACATTCCGATTCAACGGTACACGGCCGGCTCGTAAACAAAAGTCATAAACGTCGCCAACAACAAAATGTCTCAATTATAAATTCAAATAATAATTAACAAGTTAATATTACGCTGGGCGTATCGCGGGGGTGTAGGGGTGGGTGGGGGGTAGGTCGAGGGGGGTGTACAACAGTCGCAACCAGAGTGCATGTTAATGGATATTGCTACACTAGCTTTTTGCTATGATTCCTTGCGCTTACACTAATTGGAGACGTTTAAACTAATTGAACCACAAGTTTGGCGGCGGTCGGGGCCGCAGTTAGCGAACGCGCTTGTCTCCGTGCGCTTTGTTAATGGCCGGCTCAGGTTTAGGTTGCCTGGTTTAATACTACTGCACGAAGCGACTGGAAAGTCGTGCTGTGATCATTCACAAGTCTGAGTTAAAGCTTGAATTTTTATATGTGGGCTTGATTGTAGGTTAATTTCTAAGGTGATTTAAAGTGTATTTAAAAGAAAATCTTAAACATCCAAAAAACTAACTAATCAATAAAGAATTAAAGGCTGTCGAAAACCTCTGGTTGCTGGTCGTTTATTATTGTGGAAATGAAAATGTTCATCTTATGAGTAATAAAATATCGATGAAAAACCAAATTAAAATACTTTCAAAGTACTTTATCTCGAGCAATTCAGTTCCCTCCCATTTGGCTACTAGCCGGAGATAAGAACTTGGAGCATGTTAGGCACTGGAAACTATTATCCTATCGATTAGCAACATAAACATATTACCCCGGGAGAATCGCAAAGTTTCGGGGCAAGCGGCGCACCTCACTGAAGATATCTCGAAAGTTTCGTCTCAATTTGGAGGCAAGAGCGAACTCGAACCGCAAACATGAAATTTTTCATATTTTAATATTAGCGATCGTTCCCGCGTGCAGTTGCTGTAACTTTGCGGCGGTGCATTGCCAATGCAATTTCCATGTTGGAATAAAAATTAATGTTTTAAAGTAACCTAATTTTTTGTATTTGTGTCGACGACCTTCGAGCGTCGCATGTGGGATTAGGTCACGCCAGCTTTCAATTTTGCCATGAAAATAAATTCATAATTGAACTTGTTGTACTTGCCGCTATCCGACATTAACGCGGCGCGATGTGATTTTTGTAAACGCGATGTTGGAACATGACTTGCGGATTTACAATGCGTAGAACTTTGTTGAGTGAACAGTCGGTGAAACGTCTTATTGAGATTTTCCGGTTGAATATTCCGGGTATAGAAATTGAATTATAGCTTAGCTAGCTTGAATATTAGCTTAGAATATAATCGGTAATATGCAATATGCTGTTTCAATTTTAAGTGGTATATAAACCTAAAGTTTTCTCGGGGCTGAAAGTGCTAACCTTGTCCTAAGAGGTTAAGGTGACGTACATGGCTTTCACACTTAACAAAACAACAGTTCTAATACAGCAGAGAAACGGTTGGACGCATTTTAAAACATTCAAGAGTCAGCATTTACCTGTTACAGTAATCAAGCGGAATGGTAGGGTATTACATTCACAGCCGGGAGAATGATTACGTTCCGGCTCATTTGGACGCACAATCGACAAGAAACGCACGTCGTGCCATCGCTCACGATCGCTCGGACCAATCAGGGGCGGGGTCTAATTTACCCCGCCGCCACCCCACCCCGCCGCACCCCGCCACACACCCGCGCAGCGCACACTCACAGCTTATTCCCTTTTCAATATCATTTAATTAAATACTCGAGAATTTTATATCTGATCACAATAATGAAAGATTAGGAGTTCGGAATTTGAAATCGCACGAAGAATTTCTTGCTAAACTCTTAGACAAGAAACTATATTTTTGTATTACTCTGCTATTTATATCTGTGCCGGTTTTGAGACCGCTGCCACAGTCTGGCTTCAAATCAACCGCGCTACGGAATTAGAGCTATAAATGAAGAAGCTAGGATCTACTATTTAAATACGCAGCATAGTAGCCATTTACTCATGATAATATAGTCGATATTATTTTACCGTAGCCCTTAAAATAGTCTTTTATTCATCAAAAAATTAAAGTCTATTGATAATGTAAAAGAAAATCCCGGGTCATCCATCTAACTCTTTTAAAATTAATTTAAGAACACTTATTATTATTTTGAAATTCTCCACAGACTTGTTTCTATATAAAATTAAAAAAAATAATAATTCGAGGTTATAACACTAAACCATCGTAAGCCTTCACTAGTTAAATAAACGTGATGGCAATCCAACTAATTACTAACAATTAATTGCCTTTTTCATTTGAGTTTAGTTTTACGTAGTTTATTAAAACTTATTTGATTTTAATACAGCGTAAGGTAAAGTGCACCGGATTAAAAGCTCGGTTGAATTAACAAAGAGGCTTGTGAGTTTCGAATCGGCGGTACACATTATAAACCCCGCCAAGTTGAAAACTATTCATTTGCAAAAGCCTAGTTGTTTCAGACGCATTTACGTACTGAGGCAGGTTGAGGGATCAACTAACATTTAATCCCCTAGGCACTTATGACTGGTTTTATTCGTCGTACATTCCTAGTATAAGCCTAAGGTCTATTAGTGTAATCTAACATACTATGTCATGCTCGATGAAATGTCTCTTTTTATGGCGATGTTGTGTTCAATTCCGGGTCAGTCACTTTCTTATAAATTGGTTGAGAAGACCGATGGGTTTCACTTGCGTCATTCTCGTGAACGAGTGCTGTTTGTGAGAACTGTGATGTTTAATTAAATACATTTAATTTCACTTTTTCTTATTAAGAATTACTATGAATCTTTATTTACCTGTTATTTACCTGATCAATAAAACTGTTTCATGTTAAAATAATGAGTTGTTCATACAATTGTAAGTGTTTTATCAATATCGTAATCTATTTCTAGATTGGAAAAGAGCAATAAAGGAGTTCCTTGCTTATTCATTACTAATGGCTGGTAAAAAATGATGCTGATGCTAATAAAAAATGGCTTGCAAACTGGGATATGAACTTTAAAATAACTCTAAGTAATGCATTTTATAGATTGAATAAATAATATTTTATTTCAAGAAATTATTCATAGATGGTTGGTGGGAACCGCACATACACTTAGTTAAAGCCAGTTAAAAAGCTTTTAGGGAGTACAACGGAACACAATTGAACCTGAATGGCTAGATGCCGTTTCAAGATACTGCATTCAGGCTTTAGTTGCAGTTGTATGCTTGAATGTAATGGCATAATAGCTTCTAGGTAGAATACTTTCCACTCAATTGTACCCACCTATTGAACTACTTTGATGAATAATACTGACAAATTCTATGCAGGATTTTGCAATCGAGAAGTCCTGGGATGGATTTCTAGATTACCTGTTACTGAGTATGTCAATTAGAAGAATCTGAGTAGGGATACAGTGATTAAAAGTAAGGTTTGAAACACCTAAAATATTGCATATTAAGTGGGACTTAAATCACAACTGGCGAAAAACCGCTACTGCTCCTGTTAGTCTATCGGGATATGTGGGTGCTTTATGATTCGATGATATAGAAATATGAATGCCTTAATCAGGAAAAAAGTGAAGGAAAACATCGTAATGAAACACGCACACCTAAAAGTTTCTAGGAATTTCTTAGCTGTGTACTCCACCAACCTGCACTACGCCAGCGTGGTGGACTTAAACCTAAACCCTCTTAATGGTATAGGAGGGTCGTGCCCAGCAGTGGGACATTTAAGGAATGATGACGAATCAGAAACAATGTAGTACTATTCTTGCAATTGAAGCTCATCTTCAGAAAGATGATGTAAAACACTGAACTTTTGAAATTTGCTTTCGTCGGTAGTGTGCGCCGGCCTTATTACTCATAGGTAGGCCAGTTGTCATTGGGCGAGTGACGTGCTCTGACGAAATAGGGCGGAGGTAACGAGCGGACCTCCGTCGGCCAGCTCTTATTGAGTGTCACGTGACACAATATTACGTGCCGAGTGCGTCTCGGGGACCACGTGGACAATTGAGCAAGAAGTTCTGACGTACATTTTCAGGGTTGAGGTTACATGATGAGTAGGCGAGATACTATTTGTCCCGCTCATTTTAAGTGTTTTAAGAATTTCTTAGATGTGTAATCCACCAACTCGCACTAGACTAGGGTGGCAGACTAAGGCCTTAACCCTCTCAATGTTGTAGGAGGGCCGTGCCCAGCAATGGGAGATAAGCATATACGTCAACTGAAAAAAGTTTTCACTAGTTTGTAATCTACTTGAAACATTATCAGATGATATACAAGTAAATGGACCATGTTCAGGATGCCCTTATTAACTAACTTCACAAATGTCTTGTAACAACTACGCGCCCAGTTTAGGTCTTAGGCTTTTCAAAAACATTACTATTTTCCATCCCATTCTTTCTGTCCAGTTTTATTTTAGTGCGGATAAAGTGTAAGTGTTATGGCTGGGTTAGGTAACGGGGAATGTGACCTACCTGCCTAAACTGTCTGCTTTACCCTCCCGGAGGCTTTTCACCCGTTATCACTTGCAGAGTGAGGTTTTTTATAATATTGGCATTTAGGATAATGGGTCACATAAATTCTGTTTGTAAATGTATTATTATTATTCAAGTTTAAAAAATACTTTTTTCGTGTAAAATTATGACCGGGCGAAGCTGCTGCATGTAATTATTTCATAAAGTCACATAACAATTTTTTTTAGCTAAATTAATAAATATTCAATAACTATAATCACATCTCCTACATTTTACAATAAACAATAACTACCAAGTGAGCTCTTACTGCAATTAGACAGAATAACGGACACCTTTCCGACACACACAAATCGAACAAGACTTTCTACTTTTCAGTGAATGTATAGGAAGTGATTTAAAAGTCCATCCCGGCCGTCCACCTCGTTGTCCGGGACATGTGACAGTTCCCGGGAGGCGGCTGATTGTTGATTACTTCGCCCCGGGACCGCCCGGGAATACACTCGCGCGACTATATTATGGTAATCTACACCATACTACGTCACACACAGATCATCAACTTTGAAAAATATTTTCGACATGTGAATATTGATCAATGATTTTTTTGGTTTACTGTAATAATCTGCTGTTGACAAAATGAAATAATAATCAATGAAATAATAGTCGTGTCCCACACCATAATAGTGTTAACTCAAATAAAACAAAAAATAATGTACCAGCTAAAAGAATTCTTTCTCCTTTGGTCCTGACTCCTTTGAGCGAAAAGTCGATGCTTTACATCACAAAATCATAACCAACTCCCCTAAAGACTTCCAGGGCGACCTGTTGCAAGCAGCCCGCAAAACAGCTAGGCAAATGTCGCAGACCATTACGTTTTATAGATTAAACAATCCGCCTCGGTTGAACTGAGCAGGAAATACAATAACTGATCTCATTAGCAAAAACAACTGATACTAGCTATAATATAAATTGCGTCCGATTGTTATAACAAAGGCTGGACGGAAACTGTCGAAGTTGGCCCATCCGCACAGACCAGTACAGAAGTTTGCGCCATAAACGGAACAACGAAACCAGAGTTATTGAAAACTTAATATCCTGAATTTGCGGTACATGCTCGGAACCAGTTAGCGTGTTATGAAGCTGTGTGCGTGGACAAATATCCGACGGCGGCACGATGGGATAACCCAGTTGCGCCTAGATTTGTTTCAGCCAGTTTGCAGTTGCATTCGCGTCGAGTGCCTATAACAAAGCGACCGACGCTCCCCTACCCACGGAACTCGAATGCGAATTTAGACGAGGACTACAAGTGGAGTGAGAACGGTTGTTGGGGCACGTGCGAACTCCGCAATACTGCTGCTTGTCAAGCCAATTATCTAGCCACGGCTGGACTACACGATCGCCAGTGGGCCTCTAAATCTCTACAAATGGATAGACCTGTAACGCAGTTGGTTAAAAACTATTTTATGAAGATGCCGCAGGTTTGATCTTCGCACCGAGGTATTTCATTGTGTGAAACACAAGTATTTGTTTCGGATCTGGGTTTTTGTTATACCGTAAAGCCTCGCGTAGTATAGTATAGTATAGTAGGAAATACTTATCTTCTTACCAACTCAGATAACTTCTCAACCAACCAAGATCTGTTACCTTTATTTATGAAAAAACGATGCTTTAACACAACTTGGCTCACTGGCTCGTTTGCCTCCTTTCCCATAAAAAAAAAAAAAAAAACTTGACCTCTCGCAATAGACATAAAGACTTATAGCTAGGATGCCAATCCTTGTCATTTCTACATCCTATTACTACTCTACTTTAACATTACACCTCTAAACTATTTCTAGTGTAGTTTGTCGGTTGTACGTGGCTAAGGTATCGCTATCGAGGCGCGGTCGACAACTGGCGGTAGTCTCGCCGCGGCACGTACCCCGGACAGTTTTGCACCGCCGCCTCACTCCGCTCAATCTGATCGTTTCCAGCGAATCAGCCAAGCGAACTTTTCTGTTCTAAGCTTAGGATTTACTAAATCTCGCTCCCTATTCCATTCTATACACACCGCATTGAATATGAAATTTCGCTTTAAAAGACAACGCCTCCTTTACGGCTTTGCGGATTGGGGTCTGTTGTATCGTATGCAGAATATGTATGTGTAATATACAGGGTGTATTCAGACCGTGATCGGAAACTAAGGTAGATAATAGTTATGGTGATTATGAACCCTCTGTCGTTAAAGAAAAACCCGACAAAAATAATATTTTTTTTTTACGTTTTGTTGTTAAAAAATGTGCCGTGTGCATAATTGTTATTGTAGACAAATATGACACGTGTAATATCAGATTATATGTCGACTTAATTTTTGTGTCAGTCATTCTGTAGCTGCGCTAATAAACGTACGTATAGCTTGTGGTGGTGTGTATCATTTATTTTATCCACAAACACCAGAACCTGGACTCCACACACACATACACGCACCATACTAGGCACAAAAACATCGATTGTTTTATTTTTTGTCGGTTATCGGTATGTAGATTTGGTATTACATAGGTAGATAAATAAGATGTATCCCGCATAGTGGTAGAGACATACAAAGCTTCGCATCGCACGTTCATCAAAAAATACGGTATCTAGTAAAAACACTCTCAGCACTCTTTGTAACCAAAAGCCTCTCTCCACAATACCCCCAAGCACAATGCATATTCATCGTACATCGTGAGTTACCTTAATTGGCACCACTAAAGTCTTTCAAGAAAAGAGTTAGTTAGGTATCGTCCCCGCTCCGAAATAAGCCTAGGATGACATTGAACAAGTTAAGTGAGGCATTAATAATGAGCCGACGAGCGCTACACCCCCCCCCCTCTCGGCCCCCACCCCGCCCGCACCCCCGGAGTGTGTTGCTACGACTAGGCACAACTCCAGGCGTCGATGTGTTTACAATGCTTTAGAAAGTCATTTACAGCTTAAATTAATTAATTTATAACAACGGCCCATCGTCAGTACGGGGTAAAATAATAAAATATAACTCTTTTTAGATCACTTTAAAAATTTGACATAGAAAAAAATCAGGTATGTTTAGTAAGCCGACTCACAGCCAATAATGTGCACTGCCCAATGAATGGTGGTTTCAGTATTTTTTATATGTATATTCACATATTCTAAATGCTACAGTACTGCCTAAGCGATAAATAAACTATCGCTACATTTCAATCTTTTAAGTAACATAGGAGAATAATCTCAAAACTCAAGAGTTGACTAACATCGTTTCAAACCAGCAATCTGTTGTCAATAACTAATTCCATTTATGAGTGCGCTCATCGGATGACTACGCCCGCTGTCGGCTTTAGAGATCAGTACTGATGGAAAAGATAAACAGATTTCTGAGTAATCTGGCGACAAACTCACGGGAAAGCTCGCCATAGGTGCATTTCCGCACCCACAATGGAGGACGACCACGTTACCGTACAACTACTTATACTTCAAACCTACTGTAAAAACGATATAATTAAGGGTGGCTCAATTATACAAACAGTACTTGTGAATGCAATGGAATGAAAACATTAAAATAGTTATTTATAAATTTCATTACAAAACTTTTATTACCCATAAATCTGATTTGCAATCGACCTCAAGCTAAACGTTAAAAAACTAGCTCAATATCCATCATTTTTCAATATGCTAACTCCAGAGTTACATCCAGATTCATGTATGTAAACTTAACTTAGACTTTCATAGACCAGTCACCGGTATTAAGCGGCTCAGTCAAGACTTGATCATTGACATTCGAAGCAATGTTAAGGTAATTTTCAAATTTAGAGTTGTAAAGAATAGACTTCTAAATTAAACAAAATAGAAAAAAAGCGAATAATACATTCCGAGTATATCCATTTCCGTTAACAGGTTCTATTTCGGTGTGATAGTGTTTTGGAATAACGGTGTGACGGCGGCCCGCTGCGGGCAAAGATCGATTGAAGCCTATTCCATACATTATTTAACAGTGACACACGGTGCGGTGTAATTCACTAGAGGTTAGACATTCTGCATTTTATTCAAAACCTTCGTAGTTTACGCTTGATAAATACAAATATTTACATCTAAGTATCAAGGATATAATTCGTCCCATGTCCCACACCATGACAGGTGTTTTTGTATCGAGGGTGTCAAAATCTGCTAAAAACTTCTCGGACTCAACAACACCCAGACTCTATCTCATCTCTATCAATATTTTCCGTCGGTTAGCGATCGCTTGGCAAAAACCTGGCTTGAGATTGATCATTACGTGTCGCAATTTCTAACGGGTCACGGCAATTTTCGTAGCAAATTATTCTCATTTAAGTTGGTTGATTCTCCTATGTGCCAATGCTCAACACATGATTGCGAATATGAACAGTCCGCACATCATATCCTTTGGGAGTGCAATCTTTGGTCGGATGAGCGTAACAGTATGCTCAATAGTATGCATGTAACGTCTGGTGTTGTTTATTATACAGACCTCGTTGAATCTAGGAGGAATTTCCGTGCCTTTCAGCGATTTTGCCATGCCTATTATTGGAAGTCTGTATAACAGTTCGCACGTTAGGTCCAATTTAAGCAATAGTTATTTATCCGTGGTGCGCTAGTTAGTTGCGTCAAATTTTTGGTAATTGTAATTGTCTTTCTTTATGTGAGGTTAAACCTCATAGCTCAATATTTTGTCACCCGCTTTGCTGTGGAGGGAAGTGGACAACTCTTTGTTTTTCCAACTCCTCCTTTACATTGTTTTTCTGATTAACTTCGTTGCGGGATTATGACAATTTAGGTCCCCTTAGATTCGCTGAGCTTCATTGCTCGGCGCCAATACTGTGCGTGCCGCTGTTGATCCTGGAATACAGGAGTTGCAGTGGCGGGTGTGTGGTGGGATAGGGACACACAACACCCAGACTCGAAGCAATTTTATTCAAAATACAATCCTGTATTTGCTTATGCTTGTATGAATCTGTTTGGCGGCTGACAAGATTGGCAGGCCTTAGGTCAACAAGCAGACCCAGGTTTGTTTGAAATATAAGTCCCTTTTTACGAGTGCAATTAAAGACTGCTGATGAAATATGCAAACAGAAATTTACCTTAACACTTCGGCAGTACAACCATAGTAACTTAAAGTGATTTCTGTTGAAATATATAGTTGCTAAAATACATAAATCAGATCAAACCGCTGCCGCTCGTCACTTACACCACGAGTATGACGTGTTTGACGAGTGTTAAAGCTCGCTCGCGAGTGCTATTTGTTCGAGTGAAGTTCCTCCCACTCGCCGGAGCCGCTCACGCTATGTTTGTCGCTGTTCGCTAATGAATCGCGCCGCAATCATATCACATGCTTTATCGCTACCATTACATTCAATTTACATACTTAAGGTCACAACAATGTTATGTATACGCCATTAATGTCGTTGTTAATTGTTTCGAACCAACTTGGTAATCAAAAAAGGAGTCTTTAGTCGAACAATGACTTTTAGTTGACTTACAAATGTGGCCTTCGATGGCTTATCTCGTCAGATAACGTTACCTCAGCAACGTGTCTCGGAGTCGGGTTTTATAAATCAGGTCAATTAGTAGTTCAATTAAAATGTGTGCGCTACTCACCGCCGACTAAGCCGTGATGAAAACTTGGAATTATCCGCGATACCCGGTGTCCACGGTCCCCTCGCCTTTTGTACGTTTTCACGCGGCATTTGCTGCACTTGGCACATTGTCCGGCACGGACGGATTACCGGCGTGTCCGGAGCGCCGGCGGCTCCGGCCGATCCGGCGACAAAAAGCAACAATAACACTTTATCGTTGCATCCGATGCCATGAGGCGATTGATCGTACGATGGCGCATTTTTCACTCTTATTTTTCGAGTTATCGTTAAATTTTACTTCAATAACGGCCGGGATAGTCAGCTGAACATAACGTATGAGAGTACAAACATAATTCCCTGCGCGGGAATTATAGCCATTATAAGATTTAAAAGTATTGAAAGAAAAGTTTGACATTTTTCTCTCGCGCTGCTATTGAAACAAACTTGATTGTGACAGAGAATACAGTTGGTATTTTCCCCGATTGTTGGAATATTCCGATCGTTCAGCCTTCAATACATTATCACTATACGAAAATAGGTCAACCTCTTACGAATACCTGCTAATGGAATCAACTTAGAAATCGAAAAGATATTTATATACATAGACTGGCGGTCGATCAACTATAATATTCAACTCTTATTGGATAAGTGTATTGTTTGTAAGATCAGCGCTATTTTGATAACGACTAAAACCTATCGCGACGTCTTAATTTCTTCCCAGCCTTGACCAAGTCTTGCAGTGATAAATTTTATTTCTGCTCCGGATGAAAAGTACTTTCATGAAAAATAGCGTGAACAAAAACATTGTTACTCCATCGTTACAGACACAAACCCGTGGAGCAGTCGCTAAGTAGGTGTAAAAGCGCGAAACGGCTTACCGAACTGGAGTTTGCCGAGTTAAACAAACGTAGGAGACGCAGGGGTGGCGGGGGCGCGGGGGCGAAACAATCTGATTCGCCAAGTTTCCACGAAGAAATCGCGATGTTAATCGTCAGTAGGACTCCGCGCGTGTTCGGAAGTTTTTAAAAGATTAACGATAGATTTGAAATTGATACATCGCCGGCCCAGTTCGCCTCGCGGTGAATTCTTTTTTGACTAATTACGAGCTTCCTTATAGATAATGAGATTGGAAAGCGTTTTTGTGTTGGCATAGCGATCTATCACTTATATGGAACTTTGGGGAGTGCATTCTATTTCCTGTTAATTTGTATTGCCTATAATTCGTTCTGTTTTCGAAATTTCGTCATTTGTTTAAATCACCTCGATCAGTGCATCTAGAATTTATCATAATAATGATTTAAATCTGGATTAAGTACTTAACAATATACAAAAAATGATAGCACAGAAGTCACTACACTACCGACGCACAAAGCACCCCGTGACATACCTGTCATTTTTACATTCACAGCAGTAAATAATGTGTATGTAAAAACATTAACATATTTAGTGTTGTGTCGTGTATGTAGGCGAGTGTGTCGCCAGCCGTAAATCCCGTTCCGGACGCGCGTCGGATGCGACAGGTATGAATCATGGGCGGTCAGGGCGGCGGGCGCCGGCGGGGGGCGCGGGGGGCGGCGGGCCCCGTGCTGCGCCACTGAGCACTGCCCTGTCTTTACGTGTATGCTCCACGAGTTACTGGCAGCGTCTTGCTATCAGCTGAGATTTGATTGATACGCAAGCCGCGGTTTGATTAGTAGATAGCGTGGAGGTTTCGCTCAATGCTGTATTCATGAAATTTGAATGAATTTATCTCCGCTTTGTAGTGCAATAATACTTTAACAATTCAACTTTGGTTTGAAACTCTTTGAATTATTCAAATAAACGGTTCATTTTGAGAATATTTTTCCTTTCTTGTTCAGTACATTCAGAATATTCGATCTCACATCTGTCAAGTAAACCGAACATTTTCGATAAAGCGTAATTTCATTGTATGAGACATCAATAGATAAAAATTCCATATGATATCCCCATGGAGGGCGGCTAACGGTGAACATATGATATTTGTGAGCGGGCGGGCGCGGCGGATAATGAATCAAAGGGCGGCAAAATAACAAAGCGCCGCGGCGTGTCTTTGTGCGGCAATCACTTTCACGCGACTCCATCACACGAGATATTGCGCCCGATACCTCTCAATATATATTACATCACAAACGTTCTATTACTATTTGTTTTTTTCTATAAAACATATGTTTTGTCATGTAAGTAATGAAACGTTATTATCTACATCGTGTTTTATGATTTTTTTTTTTCACGAGCTGACGGCCCGCCTGATGGTAAGCGGTCGCCGTCGCTCATGGACTTGGCAATGCCAGGGGCACAGCCACGCCGCTGCCTACCGATTTTACCTTATAAAGGATTTCTCAAAGTAACAAATAAATACACCCAACAGTTACATACATAGTTCTAATGCCACGCTAGAAAACAAGTCTTGTGTCACGGGTATCAGAAACTACCAGAGACATTTCGGTCTCACTAACACCCAGACCAGAAACAAATACTTGTGGATCCCACAAACATTTCTCCCGATGCAGAATCGAACCCGCGGGCTCTCACTTCGCAAGTTGATATTTAGACAAGTACGCCACCGGGCTGTCGATTAATTATTAATATATTAATTATTACAGAACACAAATTCCAAAATACATAACTCATTAATTATCCACTGGGCTAATCGGTTGTCAAACTATTTCTATCAATCGCAAAAGTCGCATAAAGCACATCGATTGTGTGAAATTAATCATGGATTTGACAGTTTTTGGGATCAGCTTTTGTGCATCTATATATATAAAAATCAATGCCACTTTTCGTTGTAATTCCATAACTCAAGAACGGGCTCACCTATCCAAACCAAATGCTTAGGATTTGGTCGGCATATTTAGTAGATGGTTTATGTGAAGTTTGCACAAAATTTTGGACGTGGTTCGATTAAAGCATATTATCAGCGATAAATTTCTTTGTGTTTATTATTTTAGTCGAGCGGTTCCTCATTTGTCACATCTTTTGTCATAAATGAATTCAATAGAAACTTTTTTCACAGAAACTTTTTTGAAGTTTTGTTGACAGGACAAGCACGTTGTTATGTCATTCATGCCGTCAATTCATTTTGGACGTGGTTTGATTAAATCATATTATCAGCGATAAATTTCTTTTCACATAATTGCATTTGCAGTGCATTCATACAAACGGTGAGTCCTGAATTTATGTGTCGACGGTCATTTGTGTCAAACATATCGTGAAGCATGTCAACTCAATTAATTTTCAAATTCAAGCGAAACTGCCAGGCGTAGTCACGAAATATAAATCAATTGACAGTGTTATGAATCAAGATGAGGCAATTAATTATCCAATTGAATTTTTAAATTCATTGGAGCCGGCTGGTATGCCACCGCATTGCTTGAATCTGAAAGTTGGTTCTTCGATTATATTATTGCGAAATATTAATCCACCAAAACTGTGTAACGGAACCAGATTGGCAGTGAAAAAGTTATTGCCAAATTTGATCGAAGCTACGATCTTAACTGGTAAATCAAAAGGAGAAGTTGTTTTGATACCGCGTATACCTATGATTCCAACTGATATGCCTTTTGAGTTCAAACGTTTACAATATCCTGTGCGTTTATCATTTGCGATGTCCATCAACAAGGCCCAAGGTCAAACACTTCACGTTTGTGGTGTGAATTTGGAGGAACATTGTTTTTCACATGGCCAGTTATATGTTGTCTGTTCCAGAGTCGGTACCCCCAGCCGTTTGTTTATTTATGCTCAAAATGGAAAAACAAAAAATATTGTTTATCCAAATGTTTTGGATTAAGTGTGTTGTAAATAGCTAGCAATTGATTTCGATTTTAAATAAAATATTTTTTTGATTAAATAAATGAATTTGATGTTCCCATTTGTTTATTTTATTTCACTTTATACGTAGCGAAGCACGTACCGGGCCGCTAGTTGGTTTATATATCCAGATAATAGTGACAGGTGACAGATAATTCAATTCTTATAGACTGTTAAAAATGGCTCTATTTTAAAACGGACTGCATGTACTATTTGCGTATACCGTATAGCGTAGCTTTACGAGTCATTACTGGCTGAAGGAAAAAAGTTGACACTTTCATTTCTGTAAATCTTGTTTAAGAACACTTATTTACCTATTGTATAATTAAAAGGTGTCCTATGTCCATAAACTGATTGCACGTCTACCTGTCTCAACGGCATGGGAAAACATCTCCGTAGTCACGATTTCATGAATCTTGTCAATCTTTATAGACTGCGAAAGTCATTTTCTACCAACACTCCTTGGTCGTCAATCCAGCGCTATAAAAACACCTCTTTCAGTAAGTAAATTGAAGCGTCAGTTGATCGCCATCTCACACAGGCGGGCAGTAAAGCGTGATTCTCCACATTGGCACAAACAACATGGCGAACACTTATCTGGCACGAGTCAAGAGGGAAGCGCTGACGACTGCGCGCGATAGAGTCATGTTTAAATTTGCAATTCCGCTTCCCACCTACGACTTAACTACGCACGCCGCGCACCGGCCGCGCTCTGTAAATATGAAAATGAACTACATCTAGCCACAGGACTGGGCCTCATGCACACTGGGGCCCTTAAGCCTTTTCTTATAGATTACGATAACCAAAAGTCTGCCAACTTAAGTATGTTACGAGTTAATTAAAGTCAAATAATGTTATTTTCGTTTTGTTGATGAACGCAACATTTAATAAGCATGCTTTGAAAATTTTAAACAATTAAATTACAACGCAATATAATTCGATATAAAATAGAAAAGACGGCATAACAAAGCGTTACCTAAAATTAATAACTAGGTATTTTATTATCCAGATATTTCTAAGAAATTCTTGTAATATACACCGATTTACTTGAAAATAGTATTATCTTGATTATTACCAGACTGCCTGCCAGAATCCATTGCTGCGAAATACAGACGTACCGATACAAACGTTGTCTTGTCAATATATTTCTCCATTAATTCGGCATTACCTCGATCACTCGACAATGATTAATTCATTTCACAATATTATTATATTTCCTTTGTAATAAACTACATAAACCAGTGTAATCGGTTTATCGAGCCGTCGTATTGGGCGGTCGACCCCCCTGGCCCCGTCTTGTTACACATCTGCCTCCACACCAGTGAAACCGCTTCGTGAATAATGAAAGTGTGTTGTGAGAAGATCGATGCCTTCCGCGCATATTTTTGTTTTTTTCTCTGGCCGAATCATGTTTTTTCGCAGATAAAATGTAATACGAATTTGTGTCGGCGCCATCACAGCGCGCTGACGTGCAGATGAATGGAACGTCGCAGGTGGAGTCGTGTTTTGTTTGTATTGACGTCTCCATGACGGCTCATTGTTAATGTTTGTCGCAACCGCACCTGTCGAGAGTGTATGAGTTCGTTGTATGAATATGAAATACGTACATAGAAATCAGACTATTTTAACGGATTTCATTACTTAAAGTTTTCATAACTAGCTATTCTTTGTCTTTTAGAAGATCCTTCACAGAAGAGGTCTAAGTCCAGCTACATGTATAGGTTGATATTGTTATAACAATATAAGGTGGTCAGATTCCATAAAAACAGGCACTTGCCCCTCACGTACACGCATAAGGCGTTAAAAAAATGTGTTATTTTCTAAACCGCAGTATTAAATGGCACAGGGAGCGATTATTCGTCGGTAATTTGCACGATCTGACGAAGATATTACGTCGCAAAGCCATCGGAGCGCGTAAGCTGATTACGTGAACACGGACAAATTCATAAATACCTTCTGTGAATATTTTTATGAGCGGTAAAAAAAGCGAAAAAACCGCACCACGCTTGCTTATAAACGACTATAAAACGATTTGAAATGAATAGCTTTTTTGTGCAACAAAGAGAGTGGCGTTGGAGCGAGGCGGCGCGCTCCACTTCCCCGCAGATGTGCTGATATTAATGAACATACACACTGCAACCATTCATTCATACAAGTACGTGCACTCGCACGCATGGCTTCCTGAAGTCGTAGGCAACATCTCAGCGCTATTTAAGGCACTATTAGTAAGACTGACAATACTATTCTTCAATGTCACCTGTTAGGTCACACTCTAAGATTTTTTTGACAGAAAACTCTTGGACAGGGGTACTGAAATATGAGGGCAGGGTATAAGCGCAGCAGATAAAGTATTCTAGGCCTGTTTTTAATAATAGTTGTCGTTCACAGCTCCATATTTCCCCCGACAGTGCGCGTGACACGCTGACACTCCGCCGCGCTGCCGACTTGCGTTTCGCCTCACGTACCGGCCTATCCGCGTGTTTGAGACGATACGTTACGTATTATTTAAACTGTCACGCTTTCCACGTAAGCTTGTTACGCGAGCGGGACAAAGCAGAATGCTTTATTGATTTGCAAAACAACGACTGGGGTTGATACTGTACTTATATGACTAGCAATTTTTTTTCTATAACAATGTTGGTGTGGAAACATTTCTTTATAAAGGCTTTCGTCGGATTATATATTGGTTTCTTGGAACTCCAAAGATAATAATTGATATGGCATTTAAAACCTTCGGTTATAAATAATTAAAAAATGTTTACAATCCCAGTTCCGGCCCCCAAGATTTATCAAAATTGGTCAATAGTTTACACCAACCAAAATAACCGCTCAATTACATCAACCGAATACACATGTTAAAATCATTGTATGTACCAAACAAAACGGATAACCATTTCCCAGTCCAAGTTAGTAGGTCGTTTTTAAACGGCTGAATGTGTTGAATTGTCGAAGGGCGAAGCTGGCCATTTGTAGGGCGGGCGCCGGCGCGCGCTGAATACGCGATGAGTCTCGCAACAAACACATCGGTGTGGAATATGACGAGACACCTCGCCAGTGTACCACTTTTATATGCATGAATATAACTTATTATAAACTTTTAAGTATAAACTCTATTTTTTGTTCGCGTTGACATAACCTGGTTTTCATATGGGATATGTAGAATAAGACATTCAAATTTAAATGAGGTGATAGAGACTGGGGTATAATTGGAGCTGAAGTACCTAGACTCAAAAATTAAGTGACGTAAAAATATATATTTTAGTCAGTTAGCGTGATTCCTACAGATCCTACGTAGCAGTCGCAGAACATTCGTGTCTATCCGAACATTGATCGTAGTATCGAATGAGTACATTCACCACAATAAGGAATGAGCCTGTGCGTCACAGGTCATTAAATTGACAAATGATTTATTACACATAGGTATTTACATATCATTATGCCTGTATTCCCCGAATAGCTCGTCAGACTTGCTTTTATGCACCCACATTATCAGACTCCATTCTTTTGAATTATCTAGTGAAAGTGTCCAAGAAGGTATACCATTTATGATTGTTTCTATAAATATAGTTTCTCTCCTCCAACGCGTCGATATAATTTACCGCAAGCATTCTCGTACGCACTCGACTGGAAGTGGTTCGTGCAAAAACTCTCCCTTGCAGTCACGCGCGCTCTTCATCAAGCCGCTAATGTTGTCCGCCACTTCCCACCGCCGATACACCCTATCACCCTCATGTGCTATCAACAAGGGCCCATATATTCATTAAATATTAAATAGACTATAATAAGTAGTGACGGCCTCGAGGTTAAGGCCCGCAGTCGAGAATCTCGGCGGTCGCAAGTTCAAAACATCGTGATGAATCTTGCAGACATAAAAAGGGCTTAGGATTTTTTTATGTCTAGAAGTTCTAGATAATGTGGCGGACTAAGGCCTAAATATAATGTAGAGGAGGCCCGTGCCTAGAAGGGAAACATCTATGGGCTGATAATTGTGATTGAATAGGCTTGTTTTGATGACGTACGTTTAATGAAAGAAGCTGGAGATGGTCCAGCTATGATCTTCGCCGTTTTGAAGGAATAAAGGAGAAAAGTATAGTAAAGTGGTCGGTGCATTGAAAGAAGACGTCATTGGATTACTAAGACCCCATAATAATATTGACGTAAAACAAAGCCAGCCAGTTCTTCAAAAAGCTTATATTTATATTATCCTTGTGAACTACTCAACAACTGACAACGTAATTGTTCCAGGAAAACATATTTGCCAACAAAATAACTTGACTTCATGTGAATTTTTATCTCGCATATTCTATTCACAACTGTCGTATCACCAGGTACTATAAATATACGGAAATAATGAGGTATTTCAAACATACTATGGAGCACCACGGAAAACATATTTTATTTCTTTCACAATACTAATAATTACAAAGTAACTTCCTGGAACAGATGATTGAATCTCAAAGTATTTCTTCTTTGTTTTTCTTAATTACTATAATTGTGCCAGAGTTCCGTATGAACATTTTTCAACGAGATATTGTTATTTTTCTTAGGCTGGAAACTTGCTCCTGACTTTTATCTCTACACTTAATTGCCTCAAGGGATAGGCAAAGAAACATTTATCCACCAATCATTCATCAATTCGCCAAATATATATCAATCCCACGTAACAAAGTGCGAGCATATTGCATTTTTCGGACACTTTTCCAGACTCTGTGCTGCTACTGAGAATGTTGTAACGGAAAAATAACTAATAAAACTTTTCCTGGCCCAGGATCGAACCCAGGATCTCTAAATCGCACGGCTCATACTTGACTCGCGAGATCACAATTCAGTCTATCTGAATCAAGTACCTTCCACTAGCAGCCAAGGGTGGCCTTTAATTTTTTACTGGTCTAACTTCACAATGCAAAATGTAATAAATATGATACATATAGAAAATCAGACATGTTAATATTAGTTTGAATCCACACTATGTATATTAGCAGACCAACAGTACGGGCAGTTTCTCTTTATACCATATAAAAAAGTATAACAATGCAGTAATGCTACAGAACTGACAGCGCCCCGACCAGGCGGCACTTGACTTCATTGTGTTTCAATTGCTAATTACCGCAATTACAAAGAAAAGCGCGGTCACGTCTCTCGGTACTTGCGTTGTAATTGAATCCCGCATATTGTTTCTTTTACGAGCTCGTATAATAAACCATACAAAGCGCACAGATAGACTGATATCATTAAAAGACAATGTATTTAACCGAGTGGAGTTCGGTAGAGAGGCACTCGCGCGCTCTACTCGAACAACAGAACCGAATGTTGTTAACGATAAAATTACACGAAATAAAAACGTTTTATTATACTCATTTGCGTTTAAAGGGCTTACAAAGAGAAGCGGCAGTTTACCAGAATTAGTCCGCTTTTCTTTTTAATAGAAAAGTGAACGTTCTATTGGATAAAACGGATTACCTCTAATACTTTTGATCTGCTCTCATGCCATAAGGTTCGCAATTTAAAATTCAGTTTGAAAACAAATTTAAAGCGATGTTTAAAAATAATTTTTCTAAAGTCGATGTGGATTTGTTTGCAGCGTGGCTGGTTAATAAAGTTTGTGCGTGGTCACAAAGGAGGCTTTCATATTTAATCCAGATTAGCTTTTTAAAAGTTATTCCAATAAATGGAATATTTAAAAATGTTTGCGTTATTGTTTTTTCATTCTACTTCGTTAGTTATTGATAAATATTAAATTTTCATTTATAATGTTAAACAACTTATAGAATAGTTAGTTTTTTTTTAATATGGACAAATGTATGTATGTACGTACTTAGTTTAAGTCCAACCATAGTGAAAATACAAATTTGTTTATGTGTACACAATATGTGCGCGCAAGACTTTCCGTTCTATCAAATATCATAATATACAATAAGCCTCATAAATATCCTAAGAAACCTCATCCAACATCGAGTAGCTTTGTATGTATGCCTGCGGTGACATTCAACTTTTAACACAAGCACTAAAAACGATAAAAACATCTTACAACAGAGTCTCTCGTTTACCGTTTACTTGAAAATAAAACCGGGATGTGACGTTTAAAATCAATCTCCGAAGTGAGTGAAAAAGTTCCATTTAGATTAATCTTGACAGAGCTCGGCGGCCGTCAGTGGACAGTGTTAGGGGGAGTGCACACGCGAGAGACGACACTCGTCACACCGGGCCTCGGTGTATGTGCCAACCGATACCGCGTGAAATATCATCTAACGCGCACACCACGCAACTGTTCCCTTCCACTGCACTTTAAAGCGGAGACTATACGAGCCAAATCGTGTTATGGCACGCCCTATACTGCTTGTACAATGTAGCCTGATATATTATTTTAACAAATCATTCCGCCGTCCGCAGTTTGCAGTGTATTTTGCTAACAGAATATTACTAAATTGCGCAATTTCCCTAAAAATAGCTTACACATAAATTATTTCAGTGTCTGCGCTTTGTAGCAGCTCCGTCGGTTAGAACACAGACATAAGGCAAATGAGTCGTAAAATTTAATACACGACAATATCTCTCTGGCAGCCACTTTATTAGTTTGTTTCGGACCATTTAGTCTCACAGCGGCGGGCGGCGGGCGGCGGGCGGCGGGCGGCGTGCATGCGACCAATGACGCGCGTTGTGTAACACTACGCCGGCGTCGTGTACGCTACGCGGCTACGCTACGTGGCGTAGTGCCCTGTGAGTGCACACTCGGCCTAACCCGGTGGCGTTAAAGTTTGGAAAAGCGTCCGAGAGGCGGCGAGCGCGCTGTGACGTGCGGTTTGTGGCGGAACGATCGCCCGCCGCGATATCAGCCCTGCCGCTGACAATATATTCGCCTACATTTTTTCCGAGCCGAAAACAAAAGTGTGTCTGGTTTGTTTTGGTCCTGCAGGGAATCGAGCGTTTTATTGGCCGCCGGCCGGGCTGGCCAGGTTCGGCGAGATTAAACTATGTTTGCCCTGTCTTTGTATTTGTTTTAGAACGTTTTTAGATACACAACGGTACGTGGAACGGAAACAAAGGCGCGTTGTTTTGTCATCGCAATATGTGCTCGCTTCAGTACGGGGACGTCCCTAGTTCGAGATAACCGAGCGCTTGTTACGCGACGCCGCGTGGTTATCAATTTGTTCATTTGTTTTATAGTTCCGACGTCGCAACACGTTGTTTATCAGCTGCTCAGGCGTAAAGGATATTTTTTGTATTCCCCGCCGTACTTTTGTATTATCTCAAGCATCTGAGGACGTTGCTCAGTTGTTTAGCCTCGTCCCTTTTCGCTGGAGGATGGGCTGAAATAATGTATTACGTAAACAAATAGGATACGGAGACAATTTATACGACTACCCACGCCGCAGTATAATATTGACTGACGGTTTATATTCGTATGAATGTTTTTCTTACCTGGAATATAGTTTATGCTATTTGAAACAATATCTTCCACTCAATGTTTACTTAATAAAATGATCAAATACAGAATGCTATCAATAAAATTGGCCACAAGAATTCGGCATATAATCGAGACGATATCTCGTCAATAACAGTTACAAATCCAGCGTATCATACAACCCTACCAATAAAAATGTTTCTATGGCTTGTACTAGCGTACTAATGCTCTGTACTGTTTCAGTTTCGACGTGCGCGGCAAGCACCTGTCGGAGGCGCGGCACTGGTCGGCGCCCGAGGTGTTCGGGCCGCGCGCGCACTTCGCCACGTCGCCGCCGCCCGCCGCGCTGCTCGTGCGCGACGTCAAGCGCCGCGACGAGGGCGTCTACCGCTGCCGGGTCGACTTCCGCAACACGCAGACCACCAGCTTCAGATACAACCTCACTGTTGTCGGTCAGTATACAACATTACACGTTTCTGTGTCTAGCGTTGATTGAATAAATAAATAAATATACCCAACAGTCACATATGTACATAGCTCTGCCCCACACTAGGTCACAAGACCTGTGTCATGGGTATCAGAAACTACGAGAGACTCTTTCGGTCTCACAAACACCCAGACCCGAAACAAGTATTTGTGGTTCACACAAACATTTGTCTCGGTGCGGGGATCGAACCCGCGGCCTCTCGTTTCGCAAGCTGGTAGCCAACTGCGCCACGGGGGCTGTCTAATAATTTCATACAGTTTTGATGGTAGGAGACATGCCTAAAGAATTATAAGTCCTGTATATCGCGTGTGCAGCTACTGCGATGTAGTTTATTATCATGAATCTTCTCCATTTATTTGCATACTAAACTGTAGCAGCTTTTATGATACCTACGGCATCAATTAATTTTCTTCACATTAAATCTGAGGTAATCAACTGAACAATCCTTACACCCAATAATCATGCTACTCTATAAAAACCGCGGTAAAGCTGTAAAACCATGTGAAGTGGATTTGCTCGGCCATATGTCTCGACAGCGTGCGTGCCGTTAATTGTGGCGACACTCGCTCCGTGCGATTAGCGACGCGCCGCGACGCCGCCCGACAGATATACTGGCGGAGGACGCTCACTTACACACACTTTATGGCCGCGCCTTCACACCTAACTTGGAGCAGTTTACAGGCTTGATCTAGTTCGGGCGGCGCTCGCTGCCAACACTATTGCCGTTTGGTACTAGCTTTCCGAGCAAATACATTACAATACGTTTAGCTTAGGGTGAAATTTACATCCCTCTGGTTCAAATGAAAACCATTAAACAATGTTGGCAGAAACGGGTTCCGAATCTTCCTTACATAACTTCAGAAGGCTACATATGTATGTTGCATAGAGTTATATTTCCAATAGTCACACTGGCATGACTACAAAAAAAACATGACACAACATTGTTGCTGATATTTGGTGGTTTAATTCTTTTCCCTTACATAAAACATCCACCTTTGACTTCAGAGGATAAAAAGGCTCTAGTATGGTTTGATATTTCAACTTCCCTGGTATGAACGGCAATCGGCTCGCCCTCTACTATACGAGACCAATAAAAAATGACGAAATATCTGTGCAGAAATGGACTTCTGGGTACCTCCTTTGAGGATTTAGCCTTGAATGCTTTTAACAACCAAAAAAAAGTCCCAAAATATGAAGGTAAAGTAACTCTATGTGATGAGCTACACATTTATAAGGAGTACGCCCCCTCCCCCCCTCCCCCCACTCTCACGCAAAAGCTCCGAAGATACAAGTCGGCGAAGTTGGAAGGAATTTTCAATCAATGTTGTTGGAGCAGTTAGATCGACCGCATCATTGGCGTTAATTAATTCCAGTAATTAAATTCGGGCGTCTCGTGTCGCCTGCCTAATGTGACGGCTTTAATTCCACACTTGTGTGTCAGTACTCTGTATGATATCACAGAGACCTGTCACTCCATCGAAAACTGTTTGGTTGTGTTAGTACCTATTTGTATAATATTGTATTGTACTTTTGCAATCTATTGTATATTGATTGAGAGAGGATTGATAAAGATATTTGTATGTTTATGCATAGCAACCGAATGGACAAGATTTTTATTTAGATTGGTGAGAGATATTTGCAAATTCTGTTTGCTGCTATGGCCTGGTGCTTTGTAAAACAAGTTTTTATAAAATCCATATTTTATATCCTTCCGTTTGTGTCACATTTTCCACATGTTTGCATCATGTGGAAAATTTTTAATTGAATTAAATTATGCGAGTTTCAGATGTATTCGTGTATAGGTAGGCAATCTTTTATGTTTACACAGTGGTACAAACATCCCATGTATCCTCACATATCTAAATTTCACATATTTGTCATAAGCAGCCTACAGTCATGCAACGCTTTTTCTAATATCGGTCGGGAGTGCTTTAGTTTCATCGTTGACACTATCGTGCCAATATAAAAAAAACCTTCAAACAAGTGGTATATATCTTAGCGTCGTAACTCAACAAAACAGTAATCGACCTTCGACGCAAATGTCAGGGAAATGCTAATCGCTTCCATTGCTCGCACTTCCCAGGCGAGAAGTTCACCTACAAATGTCGCATTTATTTATAATCTTACGCTCGCACATAAATTCTCACCTCCCCTCTCCACTGCTTGGATTATCCTGGCTGGTGATAGGATATTCGTATCGACTCTGACACCCTGACACCTATAATAATCAGCAAGGTGCAAATGCCTTATACAAATATATGCAAATATGTCGGGAGGGCCTGGTTGTAATTTGATCGTAGAATGGCCCATAAAAAAATTGAATATTTTAAATAAATAAATAAATACATCCAACAGTCACATACATAGCTCTGACCCCACACTAGGTTACAAGACCTGTGTCGTGGGTATCAGACATTACGAGAGACTTTTTCGGTCTCAAAAACACCCAGACCCGAAACAAGTATTTGTGATTCACACAAACATTTGTCTCGGTGCGGGGATCGAACCCGCGGCCTCTCGTTTCGCAAGCTGGTGTCTAGACAACTGCGCCACGAGGGCTGTCATTTAGACTAATTTGTGTAACAAGAGGGCGTAAGTTCAATCCCTTTGCAACTTTTTGCAAACTCGAAGTATATGTAATCGACTTTTTGTAATTTTGAAAATGACAGTGGACTTATATTTCGTCCTCAAAGTGGGCGGAACTAAATATAAACCGGACATTACATCGATAATAATTCAGCAAAACGTAAAACTGTTGACGTCCCAACATTATCTGATTACCTGAAACTATAAAAGTCCCAGTAAAGCGAATCGACTTTGCAATCACGATCAAAGTATTGCACAGAGGTAAATCAATTTGAAGTAAATGTTATTACCGGCCTCTGCAGGCCTCCGCCGTCCTCTGAGACACGAATAGGCTTTTATCTTATCGCATGATGTGAGGCTGCGTTTAAACGCCGCCGGCGATACAAGTTCACTCAGCAAACACGGAAAAAGCATTTCCTCTGCGTGGTGGGCGTGCTCTAGTCGCCCACGCGTGGGGTTTAATACGCCACGGAGGCTCACGTGGTTCAAACCAAACTACAACTAAAAGACTTACATCATTACGTCAATTGAAAGTTAGCTGTAGTTAAATTAAACACACTCAATGAGAATTTAAGGCTATTCCTAAACAATCTAGTTTTTGGCCATAGCTTGCTGTAGCAGACGAATAAGAATCAAATAGCTGAAACAATAGTGTAACAATAATGCCTTGAAATGAAATGAAATGAAATAATATTTATTGAATCCATAAAATGTCAAATACATCACTTAGATTCAGTCATTTCAAATTTTACCACCCTGTTCGGAAGGCAGTCATCACTAGAGAAGAACGGGCAAGAAACTCTAGTGTTGCTCTTTTCCAATCAAGAGATAGCTTACAATATTGTTACAAGGACTTAATTTCCCGAATTCGAGCAGCTCATTGATACAATATCAGAATTTTGTGTTGCATTATCAGAAATCTTTAAATCACATAACCCTATTAACCAGTGACAAGGGGATGCAAAACAATCGAACACCACATTTTGTTGTAATGAATCCGCGTAGATTTTAGATATGAATAGCGGACGAGCAGCTGATGGGATAATTAATCAAATGCACGGCGCGGCCTAATTACGTTACCGTCAATATTTGGCTGAACAATAGATATTTAATGTATAAAGATAATTCGCTAATTTAATTAATATCCAAGGGTCGAAATCCTTTGGAACATAATTTAGTTCGCATCCCAAACCCAAAACGGCACGTTTAATCAAATCAATCGTAAAACAATACCGGCGGCCGGCTCAGCCGAGAGCAATTAATCAGCTCGGCGCAGCGCAGGTGATTGCCGACAGCTCTCTGCGATTAGCATCTACCCGCTCTACCCGCGCTACCCGCTGTACCCGCCGCCGCCTCGCTCCCTCTAATTCACAGGTAGAGGGTACAAATTTGCCACAGCTCTAGGCTTGTGATGAGACAGCTATATTTAGAGCTGGAGTAATTTAATCACGACTGTTTATCTCCAACGAGGATTACTTTGAATATCCACATCACAACCGAACAATTAAACGGCAGACACATTCGTGAATAATTAATAGCTCGAAGATAACGTGCTTCGTAACGGGTCGAGATACTACAACGATGTATACGGGTCCACCTTTTTACATTACTGATGTACATAAGTTTTCCCTATTACAACAACCACAGCGAAAATTATGACGAATATGTATGAGTATGTACAAACACATATGTACGAGTATGTCAAGCTTTGAATCAATAAGAAAAAAAAACTCAATTTTGGTGGCACGTGATAAGAGGCGACGTTCAAGCTATTTACTGAGAATTTTTCCAGGCCTCTGCCTGCTACTGAGAATTTGCGAATACCGAAAAAATTGAAAATTTTGCTCGTAATTTTTTACACGATGTATGCTGTCAAACTGGCTTTCTAGTATTTGTTTCTTTTGCTTCCACTGTGGACGCTTATGCTGAAATAAGGCCCCGCGATAATAAACTGTCTACTGGTCTGACACCCGAGAAGAATCTCGGGAAATTTCAGTGACAGGGGTAATACGCCCTAGCATTCCATGATCACTTTTAGTTGCATCTTATAACAAATATGGGATATCGTAGCAAAATTCCTACGCCCCTTCAACACTGGGTAGCCAACAAAAACTTCTTCAGCTTGCAGTCTTAAAATTAAATTTATTAAACTTATTTTACTTTCAACGGCATTATGCCATCGAAGAATGCCAATTCACGTAAGTGGTCAGGACATTGGGCCCCCGCCCAATCGTGCTGAGCGTCGTCGACTCCAATCTAACTTGCTCCACTATATGGATAGTGGCCAAATTCGACCGAGTATATATAGCAAGGAGAGAAAAGTTTACAAATAGCGCTGTCGCAGTAATCGCCGTCTGGATATTCGTGGACGGAGTTGGCGCCTGCTATTAGCGCTGCCCGTCTGTCTCACAGAACGTCCTTTATGTGGAACATGCATGAGCAACGGCTTTAGATAAATCTCAAATTAAGTCTCGTAAGACGCTGTGTGTGTACTTCAATGCGCTGCATGCTGGATCACTATGATAAAATCATGTTTTCCCGGCTTGGTTTTTGTTTTCCTAAGGACGAGCTAATGTAATCCCGGCTTATGTCCAAAATAAGTGTTGTCTTAAGGGAAGAAATTAACCTTTCGGCTAGCAAGAATCTACCAATTTTTACCTTATTTATTCAACAGAACCCATATGTATTAAGTTAGGCGTAACAAGGAGAGTGTTACTTTCGCATTTATACAATGAGCGTGGATTCTAAGAACATTCCACATCGTTTATTAAACAAATCTCGACTGCGTACATTTTGAAAACATCGTATTTCTGGAAGTGCCACAAACATTTATCGAAGGACGTCCTGGATAATTGTTGGAATTATTATTTAAACATCTGCTCTTTTAGTGGAAATATTTAAATATCTTCTTAAATATCTTCTCTATTCTTTTAATTTGTGGAGTACATAAAAATGTTATTGTTTTGGTATGGTTTGAAGTGCATACTCGTAAAGAATCATATAGAATTATTTCGCAATAAGTTACAAAATCAAAATCTACAGCTTGCATATTACAATTATATATTATACTATTAATAACAAAAGAATTAAATAATTATTCAACAGCAAATTACTGTTATCTAACTATTAAACGAACCTCAAGCCAATGAAAGTCACTTAAGTCCTTATACATAGATACTAAACAACTGGAAACTTTAATTTGAAACAAAAGTAACTCCAGCAGCGATAATCCAACTACGGCCGTCTAAAATTGTATTAAGTCGATTGTAAAGTCAAAGGATCAATTAAAAGTTATCACAAGGTAAACGCGGTAATGTATACCGTAGCCGGGGCATTGAAATTCAAACGAGGCGAGCGGCACGGCGCGGCTAATAGAAAGACAACAGGCCGGTGATCGGTTGCGATCGCATCTCCGATCGACTTCTAAGTGATTTCAACTTACGCCGGCGACAATCTACCTCATTTTATACATTGGACTTTGTTCTATTCACTTATGGAAGATTCCTTTGATGGGTATTTCACGTGACGAATTAAATGTAATGAAATTAAATGTTCTTTAAAGTCTTGACCCAGTAGCCATATCTAATGCATTTAAATTCTTATTAGGAATTAAAATTAGGTGATTACATTGACAGTATATTATAAGTTGAAAAGTTAAATTCCTCTTTAATGAATGACTCTTAGTTTATGCGCAGGGAAAAGTGATCTCACACTATTAAAGCTTCTTTCGCAATAAAATAGAGCTTTATTTAACTACTAACTCATAGGTAAAGTAAAATGAGTGAGCTTTAGTTTCAAATCGATGACTAAAATATCTAAAGTCCGCTAGTTTATACTTTAGGTGAAACTTTAGTGCACAGACACATTTTGATATTAAAAGAAGAATTTTGTTTTACGAATTGGGTACGAATTTTAAACGGAAACAAAAAGTTAGGAAAAAAGTAATTTGGTTTTTCCATGCGGGGAATTTTCAGTAGCATTATAGTCAAGAATTGAACACAGAATAAACTACTTACATGTTCGCCAATATTATTTAAAAAAACAGATCTTAGAAACGCCACTGGCCAAACGAGGATGCCCAAATTTAATTTTTACTACTTCGAGGATCTAGACGTTGTAGTGTATGTATGAAGTGGTCATGTGTAGATAATATAAAAATCGAGATTAATGTTTGGATCCAGACTTATACCACAGCAACATACATAATTATAACAAAATGGAACACTGAAGAAACATTTAATTTATTGCAAAACTAACAGAACTCGCAATTGAAAGAATCAAGTACCAATCCATGTATAAAAATTTATCAGGTAGCAAAGCGGAGTGATTTTGTTGTACCATGAAGCATGCCTACATTTTTATTGTGTGGAGGCGACACGGCATCACGCTGTAGAGGCGCGGGCGTGTCGCGGACAAACAAGCGTGACAAACTCGCCGTGAAATGGACGCGTCGCCGGCCGAGGATCTTTTCAAAATGAGAATTTTGACAAAGATTGCGGAGAAATTGAAAACCGCTTTATCGCCGTACCGAGCACAACATCAAATTGTGATGCGCGATTTCAATTGTTCTTTATCGTAATGTGCCCAGTTGTGTTGTGTTGCAAGCGTTTCGATACTGTATACTATACGTAAGTGCTAGGTGACGCAACAGGCGGATAACTGTCCTGTGACAATAACGCCTTGGATTTGATTCCCTTGTTCCAAGGTTTTGGTACATTTAAAATTGTTCTAATAGAGATAATTTCATACATCAAATTCACGTTATGATACAAATTATGTTTCGAGGGTATCAAATACGATTAGAGGCTTTCTAGGAAAGATAGCATAACTTGAAACAAATTTGAAATTACAAAAATTGTTACGCTACAGATTGATCCCGCAGCATATGATTACAGACTGCTAATAAATTAGGTATTGCAAAACTCCATTATTCTCTAAACTTTGTTCTTCTCCAATTTCTCAGTTATTTGTTCAACAAATGACATAAAATTATTACTTATCCCTAAATGAATATTTAACAGTTCCGATGTATTTTTTGGTTCACATTTGTTAGTGAGTATTTAGATCAAGTACTCACAAAACTACCATCACGCTATTAAAATTTTCGCGCAAGTTAAGCATCACATTCACCTTCCAACTAGAAAAATCTGAAAAAATCCCGCACACAGCAGTAAATCGTTCCTTAAAGCAATCAAAGTGAAACCACACGTAACGTCAGCCGTTAATTAATGAAAGAAACTCGTTTGAGCCCCTGCCCAAGCACCGCAGCCCCCCTCGCTCACACTCGCCCCCGCACTGACCACACTAGGGGAACACTTGACACCGGCTAGGTTACGGTTCGCAGGAATTATTAATTATAATACAAGTAATTATGAGCGGCTTGTACATGCGTAGGAAGAAACGTGGGTGTACTACCTTTTCCTAGCCTTACATATTAAACACGACAAACTTACTACGTTGTACAACATTTCTAGCAGCAATCTAAATCTATTATCAAAAAAAATAAGATTTTTATGTTTAATACCAATTAGTGTCGACTACAATTTCTCATGATATGATGAACATTCTTCTATAAGTAAACTCGTACGGGCAATTTTATTTTTTATTTTTTTATTGCAATATAGGTAAGAATTTTTGTCATTACCATGGCAGATTTTATCCGAAGCCGCGTGCAAATGCAACTAATAATAAACCAAATTCCGGCACAATATGACTCCCACAGGTATTTATTATAACGCAGCCAATAACCGCATGCATTATTTCGTCCGTAAATCACCGACAATGCAGACAACATTTGTATGAGTCGGCAGTTTTGTTTAGTTTTAGAGTCACATACGTGTGTATCGATTTGTTGCACTCAAATGTTATAAAATGTAGAGCTTTTTACAAAAGTATTGTATAATTTTACTAAAATATTTATTATCTTTTGAAACCTGGAAACTTGGAACTCTTGGGTCCAACTTGCCTAAGCATTCGATGGTAAAGGCACGCCGTAGTGTTATAGCAGTAAATCTCAGCTCAGCTGATTCAAGGGTTGATCATAGAATATGTCTTTAAAACGTGTTTATCGATAATTGTTAGACGAATGACATTATCAAAGTTGCAATATATTGTTAATCTTGTTATTACCAAATATTTTTGAAAGATAAATTGATTTTGGAGAAAACTACTCGATAAGAGCTAACGCTTAGCTAGGTAAGCAGCTACCATTTTGAACGTACCGTAGCGTAGAAGAAGACTAAGTCTACGAAGAAAAATATAACGTTCCACTAATTAAAAAATATGTTAGAACGAAATAGTTCGTCGTCGTGAAATAATCTCGTTTAAGGCGATTTGGACGGCGCTGGAGGCGAACGTCTGTGTGTGGCAAAACTGCGGATTGTCCAATCGATGGGGCGTCGAATGGCGATGTCAAAAAGGGGCCAATCCAATTAGCGTGCGGCCTGTCCGGCGCGCAATTACACCGGCTCCCGGGGCGCCCATGTGCTCATTTCCAAGCATTACCGCCCGCTAAAAATGCTCAATGGCGACTGAAGCTTGCGGGTGTAATAACCATTATTCATTTTTATTTTCCAATAAAGATTATTACACAAAAATCATCAAAGGCTTTAATGGAACAAGAGAGGGACATGTTGCTTGACTAGTATTGTGCATAAAGAGACAATATTATTCTGTGTTCCAAAGAGCAAGCTAAGCTGTCAGAACGATGTAAATCGACAGCTGGGCTTGCATATAACAGCTTTTTAAATAAATTAAGGCCGCCCTTTATTGTACTTTTTTACTTTACTGTATTTCTTAGTTTTAGTGTTGTATGTTGAGTGAAGTTTTATATAAAATAATCACTCATAATGGAATCCAATACATTTCTTCATTTGTTTCTCTACTCTTCACATATTAACAGTATTGTTTGCCTGCAGTTCCACCGGAGAAGCCGGTGGTGGTGGACCGGTGGGGGCGGGTCATCAACACCACCACGCTGGGGCCGCACGAGGAAGGGGACGACGTGCTGCTCACATGCAGGGTGCTCGGAGGTGAGTTGACAGATTTATGATTATTCACGATACTGCTTTTTTTTAACACAAACCGGCAGGATCTCTTGTAGTCCTTATTTAAGTTTGTCATACTAACTGACATCGAAATATGTCTAGTTGTTTTTATTGTTGAGTCTTTAAAGAAGTAGCAGTAGTAATTTGCTCATAAAAAGCGAAATTAAAATACTATAGTCATGAGATTACCTACTGAATTAAATGTGTAACGAATAAAATAGTCACTCAGAACAAAACAGTTTGAATTAAGCATTGCGTTCGGCAAATCACAAACCTAATAAATTATAATCCACGTACAATGGACGAGGTGAGCGAATTAATGCGCCACTGAGAGACGACCCGATTCATAATAAATTGTTACACTTCAGCCACAAGGATCGGGTAATACAATAAATACATTATGAAGTAATCTCGTTTTGCCGTGTAGCACGTTGTTTGCTACGACGCTACGGTGCTACGATGCTACGCTAGGCTAGTACGTCTTACTGCCTCTACGCCGCTACATATTGTCGCCGAAGATAATTCTCGGCGTAGCGCTCGTCTCTGATATTGGAATGGTAGATGATGGTTGTTTAGTGGGTGGAAACTTGTTACATTCAAATGTACAATTTGTATGGAGCAGTGAGTGTGCTTTTAAATTACTTTGTTTTATGTAAATTTGTCTTGAAGGTGTCAATTATGTACAGCAATAAAATATTTAATTTTGGCATTATCTTTAATTCTGTCTTTAAATTGTAATAGGTATTTGTTATTTCTTTTTACGTTAAATTTAGACCTTTTTTATTTAAATTTAATTTATTATTATTATTCCCCCTCGTAGTCTCTATATAAAGCTACTGGGTTCGATTCCTAGATTTTCAGTAGAAATTTCAGAAAATTCTCAGTAGGAAGTCTGAATTAGTCACGTCATAGTCTTTCATCGTCCGCTACGTCCTTACATAATTTAATCCCCATGCATAAGTTATCTTTCTGTATCATCTCCTCGATGTAAATATCGCTGAGAAGATAATCGGCTCATATGTATCAAGGGCGGTGTGTGCAGAGTGTCGTATTCGCGGCGATCCGTCTGTCCGGCGACGTCCGGCGCCGCCGCACGCCTCGAGACTGTTTGCACGCGCAGAGTACGCCGAGTGCGACTCGACACAGAAACGCTTTTATCGTCTCACAATACCCAAGCTTTATTATAATCGGGAAAAATACTCGAACGCTTTGCTTGCACACTCGCTCCTGCACGCCCTTCTTATGGGAGTTGAGGTCTAGTTGTAGATAAAGATTCAATTTTATTGTGTTTTATTTTAAAATTTAAACTTCGTTGTACTGTATTCGGGGATGGTAAGCACTGGATTAAATTTTTATGACAAAATGATAGTTGAGAATCTTGAGAATTGCGGGTTCAATATCACCCATATACTCACCCACTCACCCATATTACCTATATGCTATAACCAATCCGTTTATTATAATATTATAAATGTGAGAGCATCTCTTGTATATTGGTAAGGTTACCGCCATAACTATTAAGCCAATTTAAATGATTTTGGTACTGTATTGATTTTTTGTACTGTTGAAAAGGACACAAGTTACTTTTTATTCCAACACATCGAGTGTTCCCGTGGGATATGGACGAAATCCAAAATTGCACTCAAGTGTTGACGGGTCTCACAGATAGAATGGAATTAAATTCTTGCTGCGGGTAAAGTAAATGTTTGTACTTTGAAAGTATAATATCATTTGAAACTATTAAAAGTGTTTCAATGTAAAATAACGTGATATTCGCAAGTTATATTAAAGCTTCGGCAAATGACAGCGGAGTGACACGTTTATACACTATGATTAATGGTTTATTTACGTAAATCTTTCATCCGTTTCGATGCAGGTGCAAAAATAAAAATACGCGATCACTTTTAATCTATGCTGAATATAATTATCTGCCCATATACAATGTATGTCCCACTGGTGGGCACGGGGCTCTTCTGACATTAAAAGGGTTTTAGGCCTTAGTCCATCTTCTTGGCCTAGTGCGGGTTGGTGCACTATAAACCTAACAAATTCCTTAAAAAAAATATTCATACTCGTTTTTGATAAAAACAGTTAAAATATAAGCTTACCTGATGATTCCAATAAATATTTAGTAGATACATAAAAATATATTTTGATATTAACCACTTACATCTTTAACGTACCTACAGGTTATTTACTACTCTTTGAAACGTGTAACACAAATGAACCTAGCATACAATCCCAATGCACTCACGTACTTGTTTGCATCCTTAATGTGTGCATGCATGTGTGCACCTCCTAATAGCTATCAAACAACAATGTAATAATCGACTCGATTATATTATGCGGCAATTACGTTAGACAAGCACTGCTGGAGCCCAATTGAAACAGAACCTCATGTGGTAAATGAGGATTTATATAACGCTCTGAGATCACGAAACTATTAATAAATTATTGTTTAGCTTTTAGTATGGTAATAACGCTATATCGTCTAAAATATAATTTGTCGTGCAAAGAAAGCGACAGCAAACAAAAAAAGGCACATTGCAGGTAGCTAAATATTTGTATAATAGTATCAAAAACTATCTAGTATCAAGTATGTATTAAGAAAAGACTTATATTGAAGTTGCTTCATCAACCCTGCTGAGCACGGGTCTCCTCTACCGTTGAGAGGGTTTAGGCCATAGTCCACCACGCTGGCCTAGTGCGGGTTGGTGGACTACACACCTAAGAAATTCCTAAGAACTTTTAGGTGTGCAGGTTTTATCACGATGTTTTCCTTCACCGTTAAAGCAAGTGATAATTCAATTTGAATACACACATAACTTCGAAAAGTTAGAGGTGTGTGCCTGGGGTTCGAACCTGCGACCGCCGAGATTCTCGACCGCGCGCCTAAACCTCGAGGCCATCACATATTGAAGTGGGGGTTAAGAATAAAATATGAATTCAGTTTACTATGTATTCCTATACAAAGACAACGATTTAAAAATACGCTTTCTGTCAATCGCATCCATGCATTACCTTTCATTTGGTACGAAATGACGAGTGACGTGTCAACAATAACCGCTGCGAAACACATTGCGAGAAGCGAGGTGTCGGCGCAATACAACGCGTCGCGGACACAGAAACGCTTTTATCTTCACTAAACTGGATCTTCAAGTGCCATATATCCAGGCGTCGCGGCGCCACGTGCCGCTACATAATTGCACTCACAAACTTGGCTATACGTGATCCATTACTCTATGACTTCGCTGTTTTTAAAGAAAGTGTCACGTCACACAGATATTAAGAATAGCGCAGTCAGAGTAGCGAAACTCTGTTCACTGCTAGAGGGAAACTTATATTGCCGGCTGCGAGAAGAATAATATAATGGATATCAGAAGAAGTTAGTAACTTTAGATCTTGTAAACACCCAAACAATATGAAATAATATTTTAACAAAAATCGTTGGACGCTGGTTTTGAAGTAACAGAGAGCATTGAAAGTCTTTGAGGGAGGCCTATATCAACAGTGAACGTCTTTCGGCTAATGATGATGAAACACTCAAAGCTGAAGAAATTTGTGTATCTTCCAAATATTTATTACAATACAATTGTATGGTACTGCGTATGACGAAAGTGTATCTGTTGGTTGAATTGCACCGATCATTATTTTCACAGCTGTGGGCCGTTTGATATCGATATGGCAGTCGCGGCGACTTGTTAGCGTTGTGATTAAGTTATACGTTGAATCGTGTCAATTTCCCAATGAACTGAGGATGGAAAAAGACAGTCTTAAGAAATGGTAATTTATAGATTTCAGTTAGTTTTACACTCAGCAGATAGTTATAAGCTAAGGTAATGCTGGAGTCCAGTTCAAAATCTAATTGCTATTGCTACTGTTTTCGTTTGTTTTTAATGATGTAAAGAAATATAATAATCAACACACCTCAGCGTTGAAAAAAATAATATATTCATGAAAAATCAACAATAATTGTCGTTTCGACTATTGTTGTTCAATAGTGAAACCCTCGCACAGAATTATGTTGATATGTACCAACCTTTTCCATATTACGGCATCGAGAACTGAATAACAATTACCTGTGAAATTGTTGTTTATGTCCCTGTTGTTATTCCCTGTATGTGTCTGTTTGTGGAGATTCCGGCGCGCCTCCCACAACTCGCTCGAGATCGATGTCGCGGCACAAAAATGTGCGCTGCCGACCGTGGCCTGCGTCATTTCCGGAGGGAATCTCGACCTAAGCCTCAGTATTTGATTGTCTAGCTTGCGACACACACACAGACACATACATATGTGCATACTTATTGCGCATAGCAATAGACAAACGCTTGGAACACTACTAAATACAGCCACTGAAACAACTAAAATGATCACATTACATTTAGCCATGAGTTAATTAAATAGTTCCAAATTTAATTTCTAGGTGAGATGCCATAAATATTACAGATTTAAAAAATATGTCATAGGAAACTTAGTCTAAATACACTTAAGGTACTCTGGCTCAATATGTTAAATGAAATTACAAACACTAATACCTAGACAACACAATACAAGCAACGGGTAGTCGAATTTCAATTCAGTTTTCTAAATCACATTCTTTTATTGACGTGCCTTTCATTGACACGGCTCCGTAGCGCCGCGGCTGCGAGTTCGTTCACAAAGGACAAACACGCCGACATATTGAATTGGCAAAGAGCTATTTGTTTTTAGGAATCAAAAAGTGATATCTAGAGCGGGCGGGGGACGCCACGGCCCCGACAGCCGCGCTCAATTTGCATAATCAAGAAATTGATTGAGGCGTATTCCCAGAAAATACAGAGGGGAAAATATTCAATTCCTGTGAACGCCAGATGCCTTTCTAAAGACTGCCGGATCAGGCGGGACTTTGTTTTGCAGACTTTCTCATTTTTTCGCGTGACAGCCGCCTGTTGCGCCGCGACGCCTGCACCAGCTTCAACTCTGCACCCTCTTTATTATCCTAATTGGAATGTTTCCTCGCACACACAGAATCGATCAACTTTGGAGTGCTGACTTGCTCCAAATCTTCTTTCGGGATTACCAGATGTTTCTCAAGCAAAAGTATTTTTCGTATTAATATTCGCATAACATATTAATTCTAGCAGAGCACACTTTGAGTAGCTTTTAGCAAATTCCCAGTTTGTTTGTTCGCAACTAGATGCACTTTAATAAAATATCAAAGTTGGAAGGCAGGCGTACTGGCGCCGGCAATAACCGGAGTTAGACATTAACGTTTACTCCACAGCTGTGCGTCGACTCGCATCACTAGATATTATTTCGTATTAGAAAGTATATTGCGTGTTCTCCCACATACAAAGAATTAAGAGCGCGTTGTCACGCTCCAACAAATCCTATCAATTTTTATTAGCCCTTACGATGCCGAGAAATTCTCTTTTTAATCTGTACGAGATATTCAGAGGTGGTAAATGTCACTATTTCACCACAACAGAAATCCTTCAAATCATATTAAAAAATGAATAAACGCCAAAAAAATAAAATTTAACCAATTCCTTGCCTGAGACTAATCAGTTCCCAAAAGGCCGAGAAACGATTAGGCCATTAATTTCATTTCTGACTTTTTCAAATTAAATAAATCTTGGAGGTTGTTTGACGTTGGTTTATTTGTGGGAGCGCGGCCGATACAAGGCCGATGTTTATCAGAAGAGAAAATCAAGAGAAACAACAAACCGAGCGGAAACGACGAGCACTCACGAGTTTTGATTTGGAGAATCTGCCGCGCTGTGGATGATACGGCTCATAAGCCCGGCGGTAAATCAACACGGCTTTGTTCGATACTATTTGTTTTTGTACGCGGCCACGTAACGCAATTACTCGATAGCGCCAAATTTAAAATGCGGTTTAGATAACAGTTTTGTTTGCCGTAGGGCACAGCGGCTTCCACGAATTATCGATTAACATACACTATGACTATCATCAATTGTTTCTAAATGAAAATAAAATGATGATTTTATTGCAATGTTAAATACCTTGCTATAGGCGGGTAGGTAAGTGAATGATGATTGCGCACACTACGATTTACAAGCCTTCATCTCTCTAATCGCAGAAATAATTTCAATCATTTAGTGGCGTTCAAACACAAAGACAAAGTGTCCGTCAGTGTTGAACTTCCAGCGATGACAAATACGGTCGGGCGGCGTCGGGACGGCGACCATTTGTCTGGTAGGTCGCGTGGCTCGAGCCACCGACGGAGCCCCCGATAAATTACTCCATAGGCGCACAATAACCCGCCACTCGTGACCTCGTTCGCAATTATCAAAAGCGGAATGGAAATTGAATCAATTTTGCGGCAGACACTTTCAACATTTACCGAAAGACGGAAGCGGCGAAGCGAGCAGCGAATTACAATTGTTATACTATCTGTATTATGCTGGTGTAGTAGGCATGATGCTATATACAGTGGTTTGGATTTTTTTCTGCGTCTTTATCATTAATGGGTCAAACTTCGTATTAAACTGGAAGTAAAGTAAAGTTTTGAATATTATTTTGCTTGCGCAAAACTCCCGGAGGCTGCTGACTCACGCTCACCAATACAAACTAGCTCACCTCAAGTATGGGGTCAAAAACCAAAAACGAAAGTTTATCAGACCGGCATTGGGTTCTAAAGTCTATAGCCACCAACGTTGATAGGAATGAAGACTAAAGTGGTTTTAAAATCTGAAAATCCACAATACCACAGAAAAATTACTCGGACCGGCTTATAGACCTATAACTGACCACAGTTATAGGTCTATACCTAGGCTAGGCCTCTAGGCTCTTACACCATATCTCGAACCAAAATGTTCACAAATACATTTCTATATCGTAGCGTACTTGAGATTTGTTCCGGCAAAGATTAAACTACTAATGTCCTCTTAAAAGATTAGAAAAACATCTATAATGACTTCAAAATGTCCACAACCCTTAACGAAGGAACTAAACCGATACCTCTAATGAGAGACGGCAGCCCGCACTTAATTATCACTATTCAGTGCAAAATTCCAAGAGCGCCAAAGCCTCCGCAGAAAGCTCATCAGCCGAGTCCAAGCAGAGACAATCTGTCCACAACGCAAATCCAAATTAAAGCCATTGACATGCGGAATTAGATGTTCCCAGTGCGGGCCTAATTCGATTGGGGCAAAGTGGACGCTTGGCTCGCGGACTGAGCACACACCCGCCGAATAAACACACGACAAAGAGACGGTGAAAGAGAATGCCGGCCATTTATTTACGTGCTCTGAGTGACCAATGCGCTGGGATGCATATGCTTACAATTATCTCTGATTTGCTATGGAAAAGGTTGCTGTAAAAATACTCCTTTACCTTTCTTTTCGGGATGCAATCGTCGTTGTATGTAAATGTAAATGTATGTAAACTCTTTAAAGGTTAACCCAATGAAATTCAATCATAAGTTTCGTTTGAATAGTATTAATGAAGTTGAAAAAAATACATTTTGTACAACCCTACTATATCAGATATTGTTACCGTGTATTATTTCCTATATGTAACAAAATATTGCAGATATTAGCAATTTTTTTACCAAACTATAAACTAGTAGGTCACTCGTCGCTCGACTCCAAAACTGGATTCCTAGTATGAAACATCGCACAATGAACAAATAACGAACTGAGATCCAATATGTTTCTATAAACAATATCGGTATTGAATAGTGCGCGCTTGTACAGAAACCGACACTGGTACTCGACTATGTGAAGTGGAAACTATATTTTCAATAAGTTGTGCATTGGGACTTTACATTGATATTTATTAGAAATGAGAAATAGGTCTGATAAAAACTGTATATTACTGAGTATAAAATTTAACAGGCAATTCTACTATTTATATTTTGTTTAACTAATAGTTGGTATACTATCTCCAACAAATATCCAATAATAGTTGGTATAACCCGCACTAGGCCAGCGTGGTGGACAATGGCCTTAAACCCCTTTCAATGGTAGAGGAGACCCGTGCTCAGCAGTGGGCGTATATGGATTGATGAAGAATAGTTGGTATATGCAAAAGAATGTAGTTATCTTGTAAAAATTCGTTTATAAACAAGTCATCGCACTAAACCCTAATTTAAAGAACTTAAGTAAAGAAATATAAGCAACCGTGTTGTTGTACTAAAGCTAATAGAACCAGGTTATGCTGTTTGCGGATTTCGTTAAAGTTCTAGCTTTCTTGCACTATTATTTTTTAAGATAGTATTTCATACAATTAAACACTCATTTGCACGAGTGTTTGCACTCTTTAAAATGCTCATCTGATTACAATGATTATCTCATCGAAAAATTATAATATTCATGTAATTGTTATGAATAATATTATTACTATGATTTACACTTCCACCTGAAGACATTTGTTCTACGACATTTTGATTCAATGTTTGGCGATATACAGGGTGTATTTAGACCGTGATCGAAAACTGAGGCAGGTAATAGCGATAGTGATTACAAACCCCCTGGCATTAAAGAAAATCCCGACAAAAAAGAAAATTTTTGAGGTTTTCCATACAAACCACATACTTTTAACACCGATGGTTGTATGGAAAACGTCAAAATTTTTGTTTTTTGTCGGGATTTTCAATATCGCCACAGGGTTTGTGATCACCCTCGCTATTACCTGCCTCAGTTTTCGATCACGGTCTAAATACACCCTGTATATCGCCAAACATTGAATCAAAATGTCGGCGGTCGTAGTTTCGAACCCCAAGCACAAACCTCAGACGTTTGAAACTTACGTGTGTATAACGAGTGAATTATCAGGTGATAATTTTAAAAATCCATTAACCGGTTAAGTATGTTCTTGATCCAAGGGTTCTTTAGAATTTCTTAGGAGTGTTGTCCATCGGGGTTAAGCTTCGGCCATACTCGAAGGCAGGCTCAACAAAGTTGCCTAGACCAGGTTGATTACCCATGACAATTTCCTCAGCTATCTCCATTTGCCCTTCCACACTAACCGTTATTGCTCTGTCGACAAGGTCGCCCAGAGCCATCCGTCCGTTGGCTGGTGAACGGCGTGCTGGTGGACGAGGAGTACGAGCACAACACGGGCGACGTGATCGAGAACCGGCTGCTGTGGCCCGCCATCCGCCGCGCCGACTACGCCGCCGTCTTCACGTGCCAGGCCGCCAACTCGCACCTCGTGCCGCCTAAGGAAGTCTCTCTTGTGCTTGATATGTTCTGTGAGTTGTGTTTTCTATATTTATTTCTCTAAAAAAACGAATTTGAAAAAGCAGATAATATGTAGAATTTTTTTAACTTTCATTTGTTATATTTTGAAGTGAAAACTTCTTTAACGGCGCTGGGAGGGAAACGTCAGATGGGAAAAAATGTTTAACTCGCGTAAATCAGAGGCAGTCACGTGATTCTTATCCAAAAAAGCGTAAGACGATGACATCACGGAGCACGATCAACACCAACTCGTGCAATTGAGTATATTTTTAATTTCCCCACCTTAGGCTTAGGTTGTCTGTCGTGACATGGATATGTAATGAGGAGGTATGATTTTTGAACATGTAAAAAAGTAATGAGTTTGAAAGTTGAAGTGTAGAGGAAAGGAGGGACAAAGAAATGAAATAGATACAGCAAATGATAAACATCCAGTTCAACTGCTGTAGAGGTATGTGGTTTGACAAGGATTGTAATAAATTTTGAGTGGCAAGAATCGCAGACGGCCTTGACTCAAAACCTATGTACAATCTGGTAAAGTGTCAAATTAAAAAACATTTAACCTTAATCCAAAATCAATAATATATGTATTTCAATGAAAAACAATTACAATGTAGATAATTTTGTTGCCAAGGCTACGTTAATGGCTCGGTCAACGTAAAATATGTTTCCGTGACACTTTCATAGGCGCTTTTTAGTTGAGCAATGTAAAGTACACAATAACCTGCCAATTGCCATATAGACCAGCATACAGGTAGTTTCGACCTGCCATATTATTTTTCATCACAATCATTATAAGCCACTAGAGGTCTACCACTACACTATCACCATAGACTTCCTGAGGGCCTGCTATAACAATCCCGCATCCAATGAATTTAGCTATTGATGTTTAATTATTGTACATGATCCGATGACCTAGTAGGTCGCGGGACTCCGCTAGATGCTGCTTCCAACAGGTCCCTGTGGAAGTCATTGGGAGAGGCCTACAGTACTGCAGTGGACCCCTTTTAAGTGATAGATAGATTTATTTATTTTAATACTGTTATTCTATTACATACATTTAAAATTCACACTGACTGCACTAAGCGTGGCTTGTATCGGGGAGATCATCGTCATCAACAGCTCTCAATTCGTCCACTGCTGGACATAGGCCTCTCCTATGGCACGCCACTGGGCTCGATCTTCGGCTCTCGTCATCCAACCGCTGCCAGCCACCTTGCGGATATCGTCACCCCACCTAGCCAGAGATTTAGGATGCTGATGATGACGATATGATCGTTCGCAGTGAGGCCGCTAACAGTGGAAATAAAGAAGCCGACAGAGGTGGGCGAGGGCGGAGTGCTGACGGCGGAGCGGCGGTACGAGGTGGCGTGCGAGTCGGCCGGCAGCCGCCCTCCCGCCCTCATCACCTGGTTCAAGGGCAAGCGGCAACTCAAGAGGATAACCGTGAGTACCGCTTCTAGAAGATATTTATTTGCTTCTTTTTTAACAGGGTTAATGGTAGTTCTGACGGTGATAGTTTCACAATTCTTAGGTTATAAAAAAGGTGTTCAATCGATGTGTTAAAGCCAAAATAATCTTCATTCAAATTGATTGAAAGGTGATTTTAAAGCGTCAAATTTAAACCATGAAAATATACACAACTGATTTAGAACTGAGAACATTTATGCACACATATATATATCTAGTACACATATAGTACTTTTGATATGTATTCAATGAAACACGATGCGTACCGTTTACTGGTTTATTGCTAACTGACATTTTATTCGCTCGGCGCGCGCGCCGCACACTGCCGCTGCGTACGTAGGTATATACATATACATCATTCCTCCAAACATACTTTGAGACACGAAAAATAACATCTGCCATGAACTTAATATATATAAAATATCTTAATTTATTTATTATAAGTAGACATAGTTATAAACATTAATTAAGCTTCGTAGTTACTTCTTTAGAGTTAAATACAATTCAGATTTTATGATGTTGATTTATTATTACAATATATATGCCTACCCATGACACAGTGATACATACTAAATCGGATAACAACTAAGCAATAAGAACAATTATAATAACTAAAAGTACTTCTTGTAATCAACAATTTTCCTGACGCGTTTTTGTCGAGCGAGTGTGGGTGACGGCGGTGGCGAGGCGTTACCTTCGGACGGAATAATATTATGTTCGCGTACCCTCGTCGGTGGCGCTAGGTCGGGGGGCGCTGCCGGCTCCTCCGCCTGCTGCCCGCCGCGGCTCGCGACCGGTACCGTTGCCGCCGGTGCCCCCGCCGATGCCGAACTCGCCGATATCCCTCTCTCACACTCATCTGTGACACAATCCTCCCATTCATTCTCTATACATGATTCTTCATCATCCAGATCACGTGTCTCACTAGATTCCCTGGCCGTCGCCGCTTCGGCAGCTGGTTGGTTATCATGTCCGGAAACCGGTTTCGGATCCGCCGGCGCTAAACATATGTCTAGCCGCTGCGGCGACGGTGACGTGTGAAGCTCATGAGGCACGTCCTGGTTGAGGTCACCTTTATACTTTAATATCTGGTCGACGTGTCTGATACAATATTCATTAATATCCTTAAGTAAAATTTTATACATTTTATTGCCGATTTTTTTTTTTATGAATCCTAACACCCATGTTTCCTTCCGAGCACTGTACCACCGGGTCCACACGATGTCTCCCGACTCGAAGGATCTTTTTCCGGGTACTGCTTGCACGGCATCTTCACGCGCACGATCATTCCGGTTAGGTAAGATCAAATCAAGACGCGATCTTAAATTCCTTCCAAACATTAATTTGGCCGGTGTTTCCCCAGTGGTACAATGCACGGTGTTTCTGTAATTAAACAAATACCCCGACAATTGTGCGAGTATTTTACAAATCGGTAGATCTTCTTTAACAATACATTTTAACATTTTCTTACATGTTCTGACGGAATTCTCCGCCTGTCCGTTACTGGGTGGGTGATATACGGGTGACGTTATATATTTAATTCCGTTTGAATTACAAAATGTTCTAAATTCTGTTGAGTTGATTTTTACATCGTTATCGGATACCAACAATTCTGGTAGCCCGAAGGTTGAAAAAATTCCCTTTAATTTTTCAATAATCGCGGCCGTCGTAGTACCGCTGTTCATATATATACATTCTAACCATTTGGTGTGAGAGTCGACCACCACTAAATATACCCTTTGCCCTACGGTCATATAGTCAATGTGGAGCCGTTGCCAGGGGCGTGCGGGGCGCGGCCAGGGCGCGGGCGGGTCGCGCGGCGGTGCGGCGCGCAAGCGCACGCACGTCTCGCACGAGCCGATCCAGCGCTCGATGTCACCATCGATTCCCGGCCACCACATTCTGCTTCGCGCGTTGTTCTTCGTTTTAATTATACCTAGATGAGACTCGTGCAGTTCCCCTAACATCTTGTCACGCAACGCCGCCGGTATCACGATCCTGTGCCCCCTAAATATACACCCGTTTTCCAATTGTAAATCCGATTGACATTGGAAATAGGGCAGTATAGATTTACACTTCACATTACGCGGCCATCCGCGATGCATATACCTAATGACGGTGTTGAGTGTCTTATCGCGTCCGGTCATCTGCTCGATCTCCTTCACCGTAGTCGCCGGCGACGCGGCATCTAAGAATTTTAGCGCATAGTAGGCATCTATGTCGCCGTCGGTACCTACCTGCGTCTTACACTCCAACGGCGCACGTGAGAAATAATCGGCGGGCTGGTTTTCGCGACACGGTACATACTGCACGACATAATTATAGGCGGATAGTATTATTGCATACCTCTGAAGTCTCAGCGCGGTCGTTACCGGTATCCCCGCCTTACTGTTAAAAATGGACACTAAAGGCCTGTGGTCAGTCTTCAAGATGAACGGCTCCTCGCGGCCGTACAGGTACTGGTGAAAATGCTTCACTCCAAAAATGATAGCCGTAGCTTCCTTCTGTATCTGACTATAATTTCTTTCGCTTACCGTGAGTGCTCGCGAAGCGTAGGCGAGCGGGCGCTCGACGCCGGCCGCGTCCCGCTGTGCGAGCACGGCGCCGAGGCCGGCGGGGCCCGCGTCCACGGCCAGCACGAGCTGCGCCGCGGGCTCGAAGTGCGCGAGCACGCGCTCCGAGGCCAGCTCGCGCCGCACCGCCGCCACGCTCCGTCGCTGCCGCTCGCCCCACTGCCACGGTGCGTCCGCTCGCAACAGCTCGTGGAGAGGGCTCAATATTGACGAAGCGCGAGGGATAAAATTCCTATAGTAATTTACCATTCCTAGGAATCTTTTCACGTCCGTCACGTTCGTCGGCTCCGGCGCGTCGAGAATAGCTCGAACCTTATCGGGACTGGTCCCTATACCTGTCTTACTGATAACGTAACCTAAGTACTTTACGCTTACCTTAAAAAATTCGCATTTACTTTTTTCTAGACGCAAACCCGCTCGCGATAACCTGCTAAGGACTTTAGTAAGTCTGTTTAAATGAGTGCTTCTATCTGGGCCCGTCACACACACGTCATCCAGCCATATGCTCACTCCTTCTATGCCTGCGAGCAATGTTTCCATCGCTTTTTGAAATATAGCCGGCGCGTTGGCCAAACCGTAAACTAATCTCGTATATTTATATAGTCCCTTATGCGTATTAATCGTCGTGAGCTCCTGTGAGGACTCATCCAGAAGGAATTGATTATACGCATTCTTTAGATCGATCTTACTATAATATTCGCCTCCTCCTATTTTAGCGAAAACCTCCTCGATCCTAGGCAAAGGGTATTTATCAATAATCAAGTCTTTGTTCAATGTTACGGAAAAATCACCTGCAATTTTCACTTGACCATTGTCCTTTAAAACGGGAACAATAGGCGTGGCGTACTGTGAATTATTAACGGGAACTAGAATACCTAAACTTACTAATCGCGTTAATTCTTGTTCCACCTTATCTCTAAGGGCAAAGGGTACGGTGCGTGGCTTAAAAAATTTCGGAACGGCCCCTTCTTTAAGATTCAAACAAACTTTAAATTCTTTGAACGTCCCCAGTTCATCTCGCCACAAGTCTGGAAATTTATCTAATAATTTAGCCAAATCTGTGACGCTTGAAAAATTATTAATATTAGTTGTTAAAACTAAATTAAACGTGGACATGAAATCTCTGCCTAGTAGTGGCGGGCCGCCATTTTTAACAACAAAAAATTTTATATTTCTTTTCTCTCCATTAAACGTGGCCTGAACTGTGAAATAACCTAATGGCGAGATTTTATGTCCATTGTACAAACACATTTTCAAATTGCATTTTTGTAATTTATAATCAGAAAAATTCTCTTTGTACAGACTGTCCGATATTACACACCTACCCGAACCGGAATCTAATTCCATAGTCAATAATTTTTCCCCTAATACAAGATCTATTTCTATAGGGTTGTCGGTAACATACCTCAAATTAAAGTTTTGGCATTCCCCACAAGAGTCCTGGGAATCATTCGCAACACCATTTTCTTCCGGATTGACATAATATACGCGTGATTTCCTATTGTTACCGCACACTTTCTTTAGATGGCCTTTTATGCCGCACTTTGAACACTTGTAACTTTTATAACGACACTTTTCACTGTTGTGGTTGTTCATTCCGCACACCGCACACTGAGGCACCTGCGAGCCGCGAGCCGCCCGCTCCTGGAACCGGGCCTTGTATACCGGTTCATCCTTGACCGGCACCGCCATTCCCGCGCACATGGTCTTCGCCTGTTTGGCACAGGCCGCTTGCTCCGCTAATTCAACTGCACTTGTCAGTGTGAGGGTCGTGGGACTCTGCTTAAATAGCTTGTCGCGTTCGGGGCCTGGACCCAAGCCGAGGACGAACCGATCCCTCAGGTTAATTTCAAGCGCGGTACCAAATTCGCAGTAGCTTGCCAAACCCCTCAATCGCGCCGCCCAGTCTCCTAACGATTCGCCTGGATCTCTACTTGCGCCGAAAAAATTCGCCTTATCCACGAATGAACCCTCCTTCCTTTTAAAATGCGTGTCGAGTAACGCAACCAGGTCCCGGTAGCTCAAGGACTCCAACTCAGCGGGGTAAGCTAGGTTACGTACCAACCTGTACGTCTCATCGGAGAGGTATGTCAGCAGGAATCCGTTTTTTCTCTCTTCTTCCACGGAGTTTATTTTAAAAAACTGGGTTAATCTGCCTTTAAATATAGACCATTCACCGGTTTTATGGTCAAAATTCGACAAACTTCCAAGATAAGCCATTTTTTTTTTGTTGTAGTGGGTAGTCCCTCTTCGTCGCCAATGATATGTATTCAATGAAACACGATGCGTACCGTTTACTGGTTTATTGCTAACTGACATTTTATTCGCTCGGCGCGCACACTGCCGCTGCGTACGTAGGTATATACATATACATCAACTTTACTTTAAATAATATTTTTAAACGTGCAATCTACCCTGTGATTCATTCACCTTTTAATAATATCCTACACACATACACGGATCCTATAATGAGTGACTTGCACATTACTATGCAGCATATAATCGGTGACATCAAAAGTAGCCTGCGGTTCGTTAGCGATGCAAATCTCTGAATCAAATTACTAATACAAACAGTGCAATTTGGGATTACCTTATAATCCAGGGGACACACGAGGCGCGGCCAGATAATGCTAGCCCTCAAGCCAGAGCACCGCGGCCCACTGTGGCCTCACCGTGGCCTCAACGTGGCCCCACTGTAGCCCAGCGCTAATTGCTGCTCCCCCGGGCCGCGGCTGTTATCGGATTACCTCACCCCCGCGCCCCGCGCACCCCGCACACAACCCCTCCGCGACCCACGTCCGCGACACATGTATGCGTTATGATATGCATACTAATTGATTTAGTGCTTGCTAATGTTTAGGGATGAACGGGTAATTACATCCACCAGGGACACCGAGGTACACGCTCTTTTAATTATACATGAAACATAGTTAGCTTTATATTTCCTTTTTTTAAATACCTTTTAAACGTGACCAAAATATAAATAACCTACATGCATGAGACGTGAGCTATAAGTCGACCCTTCGGCTAAGTCACTAACCGAACTAAACGCATCGGTGTACCGTATCTCGTCGATTACCTTCAATACAGTCCTAGACCGCTCCAGCCGCGTATTAGGATCACTCGGGCGTCATTTGACAGATTACACTCTACAGATGACTTGATACACTATCGCCTTATATTTATTACGAAAGTCAATAAACCCTCATTAAAACTAAATGATTCCGCCGCGGATACCATCAAAGACAACTTGGCTAATAAAAGGGTTACAAGTATTAATTTCCAACTCGCCGGCATTCCTTGCACGGCGAGCTGAGGGAAGTTTCCGTGCGGGTGCGTGGGAGGGGCGCGGGCGGGGGGTGGTAGAGGCGCGCTCGTGGAATTTTCTTGTATCGGCGGACAAGGGCGGCTAACGCCACTAATTGGCAGCCGCCGGAGCTAATCCACTCTCGGCAGATCGCTGATTTAGCTCCGGCATAACAAACAGTCCCGTAATAAACACTGATCGGACCAACTTGGCCGGCCGCCTTTCCCGGAGAATTCCTTATTCAATCCTATTTGCCGGAGCATATTTTTTCGCCTCGCCTCACTTCGCCAAGAAACTCGTCGGAATCGCGCTGATATTAGATACCGGACTTCCTAATGAGTATGACTCACTAATCGCCCTCCATTCCTTTTATCTTCTTTGAAAACATATTTGACTTGCGTCTTCAAAGTTTAGTTAATGGTTTTAAGTTAAAAGATTTTGTGTAAGATTCGCGACCTGCGTTTATAACATCTATTTGTTTTGGTACTTGTTTGTTGTTTTTCACTAAGTGAAGTGCCTGTGACCTATCTACGACAATACCTATCTTGTAACTACTATTGAGTGTTATATTGCAAATTTAATAAATGTCAATATAAATATATAAAAGTAGGCTCTTGTCAAGCAGCTAAGCTCACCAAATTACACTATTTATCACAGAAGAATGACATGTTAACTGCGATACTAACTGAATAAATAACCTCTTATTTGAAGATGTAAAGTGGGGCACATAACACAAAACCATACCAGTGTGCCATTGGAGAATGGTGTGGTTACTAGTCGCGAGGTAAGTTGTTACCGCGGCATTGTCTGCTGTCGTCTCTATAATGATCGGGTGCGCGTTATAAAGAACAATACTGATACGATTGCGGCATGAGGTCGTCTCATTCAGTTCAAACACAACCTCGTACAAAAGAACGGAACAAAACTATTCCCCACTCAACCGCATCGATTGTTTTTCGACGCGAGAACACAAAACTGCGGCGCGCACAATGCCCTCTTTAAAGCAGTCGAAGTAATAAAAGCGAGAAAAACAATAGAGGCAGGTGTGGCGCGCTCTGTCGCCCTCATTATGTTGATGTATGCGTATGGAGATGAGCCACAATACAGGTCGCGCGATCATCCGCCGCGATCCCTTCGCCTCGCGCCCGAACCACACACTTTATACGACAACTAATTAATGCCGATGTGCACCGGCGGGGGGGGGGGGGGGCACAGGGGGGTAGAGACACTCGATGCTGTCTAAGTGACTTCCAAATTGTGTCAGCCGTCGGTGAGTACTGCTGATTGTACGGCACAAGGAAATCTATTGGTATTTTACTGCAAAATAAAAAAAAAAAATATTTCTTACCGCCTGAATTAAACCATTGAACAAAGGTTCTTAAAACCACATTCTACTTAATTTTATAAATTCTCGCCTGGCTAGGGCCAAGCCTCAAAGCTACTTTTATTTATTTATTTATTTAGGTTAGCCAACAATTGTTTACATTTATAACTTACAACAAAAAATAAAACATAAATAAAAAAAAAACCTTAATGTAACAATCAATACTAGGCAAACACCGCGTGCACCACTAATTCAGTTACAGTGCCTACTCACTAAAAAATAATAAAAATAAAAAAAAATGTACACATTTAAAAAACTACGAATCAAAGAAAAACAAAAGTATCATAAAAAGAATGGCAATGTATTTATTTAAACTAGCCACACGTATCATCATATTTCATCATGTCACTGTTAGGATGTGTCTGTTATCTTTTCTATTCGTTTCTGGCTAAACAGCCCTGATGTATTGCAGTACACCATGTCACATTCCATCTTCGAAACAAGGACATATTTTGGTCTTTATCTTTGACAATTACTTTACCACACAGAAATGTGTCAAACTTGCTTAAGCTTACGATGAAAAAGCCAGTCCACCGCCAATGCTAGATTACTGTAAGCCCACAAGCCACGCCACAGAAACGGTACTGTTATAATAAATGGACTTTTTTGTTAGTGACACATGTCACGGCGGAATTTATTTACTTACAAAGCAATAATAAACATTTTTAAATTTGTCCTCGCTTCCTGCCTCGCGTATTGTGCTTATGATTCCCATTTAGAGTTCAAAGAATTCATTGTATTGATAAAATACGATTCCATTTAACATCTCGTATCAAAATTGTAAAATAATTTTTAATAGATTACGCATTTTTATACGAAAATTCCTTTTGTTCTCCGTGTACGGACTCAAAAATCGTTATAATTAGATTAAAATAACCGTGCCATTAGACACAATTTATGTTAAAGTGTCAGTCGAATTATGAGTGTAACACATAAAATATTATACAAAAAACACTTTCACCCTTCCTAACAGCTATTGCAAAACAACTGTAAAGAAAAAGAATAAGACTTCTCGAAGGTACCAGAGATAATTTCTTGTACTCAAGCTAATGAGAGAAGTCCCGCCCTCGGGCGCCGGCGGGAAAAACTCCTAATATGTTATTTGGCAACACAACACTTGGACGAGGTCCAGGCTCCCGAGCGTCTATCATTCGCCGGTAATTACTGTAAATACGTCTCCGGATGGGCCGGACCGGGAGCCCATGACCGTCGCTCACGCCGGGTGATCGGCCGTCTGTGAGCAGCAGTATCGGCGTCGGAAACCACCATAGACGCATTCTTAATTGCACGCACTACATGTCGATAAGATTTTTTTCTATAAACACAAAAAAACCTAAAAATATATTTCATTAAGACTTTTTTTTATTTCAATACGCTAGTGTGTCTGTCACACTTGAAATAGTCTTAATCAATTTTGTCGGTTTACATTATCTCAGTGAAGACTAAGTATACTAGCACTAAGTTCCGATATCCTATAATTATAAAAGGCGCAAAGGACGACGAGAATAAATTTCCATTTTGTCCACCACTCAATATTTTTTGGTTGAGCCGAGAGCAAGCATTTCCAGGTGTATTTTCTACCTTCACGTTTCTCCTACACATTCCAGTCTTAAATTTGTCCTGGAATGTGTTTTTGGACATACTGCAATCTGCATTTAAACACTTGTTTCTTGACACTATAGACTGGGGTAAGTTATTTAGGAACAAAGTGCTATTATGCTAAAGCAAATGAAACAACATTATAAAAAGGAAGTTGGTTCTGAAAAGGCTAATTTTCATCGCATTAGTATTTATAGTTCCGGTCGCGCTCGACGAATAGAGTGTCATCGACAGCGCAGCCAGTGGCGCACGGGCGGCCAAGTGCCGACATTACCTATATTACTCCATATTAAAATGTGATTGGACCCGACCGCTGTGTTATCTGCCTAATATGAAAACGGTGGAGTGCGCGCGTGGATAATACGGAGCGCTCGCCGTGAGCGCAATAAGTGCAGTGAGCGTAGAAAGCGTTGCGATCCGAGCTCCAACCACTTCAACCCATTCAAATCAGATCAAATAAAAGTTTTATCGTATCGATTGTCGATTGGCGCGTATCGCGTAGTAGTGGCGTAGTGGCGTAGTGGCGTAGCGGCATAGTGGCGTAGCGGCACAGTGGCGTATCGTGGCACACTCACGTGCACTCGTTGGCGGACTGCCAGCATATTTTCAAACGATCGAGCGTTGTAACCGTGGCGTATTATATTCATGTTTAAACCCATTTTAATTGCTACCTGCATTTAAACCGTAAACGAATGTGCGGCCGAGCCCCACTACCGGCGAGTAACTGAAAACCGAACCGCGACTTACATAAATACATTCCTGCGCGTACACTACTTCTGGTCTTTCATTCACTCGTTGTGATTTGTAGCTACTCTAGTGGAACTTTTTCGTCAATACACCTTCACAGACGTATGTATGTATAAACATTCTACTGTGTCTTAATGCACAAATACGTCTCAATGTAAAACTGCTCACATTATGTTCTACGCTCAACGATTGTTTAATTTGGGGAAGACTAAGTTTAAGTAAGCAACACTGTAGCATAAAATTACGAAGTGTAGTTTGAGAAGCGAGTGGCGCGGGCGTGGCGTGAGTGTGGCGCGTGTGCGGCACGTGCGCCGGGCTGGCCGGATGGCGCGGCGCCGTGCGGCTGGAGCGATAGAGAAACATATTACACATTTGCCGCGCGAACGATTACAAAATGATCATTCGTGCATACAATTAGCCGCTTCGCCGAGCTTCCTACGCAGCGATCGTTTTGACAGTACTACAACTCCGGACAACGCTTGAATTTTACTTACCTCATGTCAAGTTGATTGTTGAAAGTCACTTTACCAATAATAATAAAGCTTTATTTTTTACCTAATTTATATTCCAAGACAAATTCTAAGGCATGTTGGAAGAAATTTGAGTTTATTAAATACAAAAAATTAATTCTTTATTAAGGCAACAGTTTCAGTTTAAACAGCATGTTATTATAAGATCAATATTATAAATCACATTAATTTTCATCTAAACAGCAGTTTCACTACTGTTGCCGCACACACTGTGGCTCCAATACGTGACGGGGATGCGCGGCGCGTGCGATTACACAGGGCACCTATTAAATTACAGGATATTACCGGCCACCGCCGGTTATTGGCCGGTTATAGCCGGAATGGCCGGATATCAATGGATTTTCCGCCCCATCCGAACATGAACTGCAATGTGGTGCAAAAACGCAGCTGCGAAAAATGGCTCATTCCGAATCGGGCGGCGGATTAAAAAGGCAAGGAGTGGCGAAATGCGAACAGAATCGCGATGAGGGTAATGGATGGATCAGCGGCGGATAAACACGTGCTTACCGCCCTTCTCTCGGCTGCGGGCCCAATACTGTAGACGCACGTTAACACCTTGTTTCAGAGATGCCTTCGTGAAAAAGTTTTAAATTTTGATGCTTTTTGGGTTGAGCTACGAGAGAGATTGGTTTATGTGTCATTTTAAGCGATAATTAAAACTGATGGCATGACGACTTATGTTAAACATTGAAATTTAAGGGAATTTATAATCGTACTATAAACATTTTGAAATGACCTTATTTTAATGAGACCAAAATTCCACTCAAAAGCCAGCTATTCTTCAGTAAGAAAACAACTCGTACACAATACAAAGCTCCGCACACGACAGGCGTCGGGCCCAGCAGTGAAGATGTCAACAAACAAGTGTTTACGCACAGACTCCCCCTCCCTCCGCCCGCCTGTACCCCTCCCGTCCCTCGGTCGCTCTCGTCCGTGCCCAAAACGTCTCCCCAAATTGCTTTCTTAAATGCAAATGAGAGTAAACAGGAAAATAGACGCATAAATAATTTACCGAGTCGCAACTCTTCACCAGGGCCGACGATGAAGCCGGCCGCCGCCCGAGCCGCGAGCGGGAGCGATTGCAACACTGACGTAGAGAAAAAAACTAAAGTTTTCGTGTGTTTTTATCAGTCACTTTAAATACTTAGGTCATGTGATGCAAGTATAGAATTTTAGTTTATAGTTTAATATCTTTATGAAGGATGAATGAAGAGTTGAATATCTTTATGAAGATATGCAATTGATTGCAATTGAAAATCTTAATGAAGGTTAAAATTTTATCGTAATTAAAATCTTAAGGAAAGTAACGCTTGCTATATCATTAGAAAGACCTAGAATAGATAAATATATATGGTTTTTTTTCCTATGTAATGTTTTCAAAAGACCGCTTCCGCTTGTGTTCGACACCGAAGCATGTCGTCAGAATTATGCAGCAGCTATGAAATATTTCGCGAGGCTGGAAGAAAAAGTCCAGGGTATGGCGTTATGTTGTTCCGCGGGCCCGGTTGAACAGTTGGTCGTCACCCCGTGCACATTTTATTGGTCGCTCGGTATCGGCGCCTCGACCCGCCGCCGGCGCCGTTCGTTGCCGACACTCAATACTTCTCTATTTTTACACAATTTGTTTCCCACTAAGCAGTTTGTTTCTTTGTATTATTGTAATTGGCGAGGCGTTTTTCTCTGATGCCGTAAGATAAAAGTCAAGTGTCGAGCTGACATCAGATGGTTTAAATGCATTGTAGGCTAATGATTGTTGACTAACAAGAAGTTATGACAGTTCCTCTCACCAATGAAACTACATACTTGTGTCATCATTTTTAGATTAATAATAGTCATCGATCAAGAACGTAAATCAGAGGATTTCTATAGAGATAGAACAGGTGTGTTTATCGCTTCTAAAGGGTAAACATTTGTCGCTACCACGCTGAACCGAAGTAAAGATTTTTGCTACATACATACATCGGCATACTTCAAACAGAATGATCCTTGTATTAGACACTAGTGTGAGCAACTATTGCGAATGCTGCGTGAATATTAGTGAATCCGGAGATCTTAAGAAGTACTTAAATATTAAGAGCGTATAAACAAATCGCCGCTCGCCGAATTTCAACTCACACCAACGTAAATGCCGGCACACATCGACGTGCGAGGGGCGGGCGCTCGCCGTGTATAACACAACAGTGGTCAGTGACCGAGATCCTTAGCGGTAAAATCGAATTTCACAAATGGATAATAAAATGAAAATATCACATATAAAATTGTGATTGTTCTAATCTTTTACATACATTATCTATACTAATATTATAATGAGGTAACGTTATTGAGTTTGTGAATTTGTGACGTTGTAGAAAGTAAACTCTGGATATACTGAACCGATTTTGAAAATTCTTTTACCAATCGAAAGCTACGTTCTTTGTGAGTCTCATAGGCTATATATTAGTCCGAAAAAAAGATATTAGTTATTCGCTGTGGCCGGATTTGCGAAGTGAGTCGGAGAAAAATCGGTCGAACGAATGGGTTTTCTGCAAACGTAGCCTTACCCATAGGAGATATATAGTTAAGTCCTAGAGAAAAGTTGTAGAGCTTGATAATGCCTACAAAAAAGTCAGCGGTAGCATATGTCTCACTTTTAGGATTTGTTCACTATAACCTCTTTTATGCTAACCAAATTTGTTATAACATAAAGCATTGTTTGTGAAGGTGTTTTTATAAAGATTCTATTAATCCTTATCCAAATAAATGCGTTATTTAGTATAAGTATTTAATTTTAAAGAAATTTGCCCTTTACATAATTTAATTACAATAAGTATCTAAGAAGATATCGCAGTTTCAAAATAATGATCAAGCGCGCAATTCTTTATGTACAAGGCGCCGGCCGGCACGTTACGGTTTCACGTAATTTTGACCGATTCGTATGATTTTTTGTATGGGTATAAATAGGACTCTGAGGAGTAAAATAGATTTTCTTTCTGAACTCAATCCTGTAGTCTACGCGGACGAAGTCGCAGGCAACAGCTAGTGTTATATAAAATTTAAATTATACAATGAAGTGAGAAATTACCCATAAAAGTACATTTAATTACGGTATGGAAAGTACTGTTATTTATTTTGATTCTCTCATCAACCCTTATACGTCCCACGGCTGGGCACGGGCTTCCTCTACCATCGACAGGACTCAGGCTATAGTCCTTTGATTTTTTCCTTTTATCTATTTCGTTCGTTGCGTCGGCGAATTGTCAAACAAGGCGCGGCGTCAAAGGTGCCGCGGTTTCAAAGGTGCCGCCGCGCATCGCCGGCCGCGGTGGCGTTCGCTTGTTCAATTTTATTAGTTCGTCGCATTGAGCTAATAGTTCAAGAGCTGGCATGAATTTTTGGGTATGTATTGGAAGCAAGTTGAAAACTTGTCATATATATTATATCTCAACACGGAACTGCAGACCTGGCTGGTAAGTAGCGGGGCTAAATTAATCACTAAATTAAAAAAAAAATCTAAAAATAAATTTAATTCAATATATGTTGCAATATATGTATGTATGTTGTAGTTAAATGTTAAAAGAATAAAAATAATACGTCGGGCTTATTTTTTTTATTTTGGGGTTGATTAAGCCCCGCTACTCATAGCCAGGTCTGCAGCTCCACATACACATACATAACCTCACGTCTGTATCTATCCTCCATAGGGGTAGGCAGAACTGCATTTCTGCAACCACATTTCGCCAAGTATGTACCAGTCCCATGTAATAGGGGCCGAGCCTATTGCCGTTTTTCGGGCACATTTCCAGACTCCGTAATGCTACTGAAAATTTGCTAATTGCAATAATACTGCCCGGCGCATACTCATACCGCGAGACCACGAGGCAGTCTGCAGTTCCGTGTTGGGATATAATAGGAGAGCTATAACAAGTTTTGAGCTTGCCTCAAATACCAACCCAAAAATGTATGCTAGCTCTCCTACTATAATATTACTACCTATAGAGATAAGCAAATGACCAATGACGCAACATGGCGTCCGCGAAATATTTTATTTTGTTCTTTGAATCTTTACATGTAAGTTTACTTATTTATTTTCGACAATAGTACTAACTTCGAAATGGCCTAGTTAACACTGTCTCCATCTCCCACGCGGACGCTCAGGGTTCAAATCCTGCTTTTGACTTTTTGTTTTTTATTACTTATTTATTTCTTTTTAAATTAACTGTTTTTATAATTAAATAAATTCAATCAGAAAAAAAATTGTTAAGTAAAAAATTAATTTTAATTTACATTAACTATTATACTTTCTAAATTATAAAGCAGCTAATAATTATGGTATTCATAAATAATAACCACATTTATATCTATCATTAATTATTTAACAAATTTTTCAATTATATATTATATATGAATAACATAAAATATTATTTGGGTATTTACCAAACCGGTTTCGCTCAAGCCTCACCTCCAATATTAGAAAGCATTTTTTTTATATTACACGTAGGTAGTGTATGTTCCCCAAAGTTGAATTTATTGTCGTTACTCTTCTCATTAGAGTATAACCTCTGGGCCAACTTGGCAGTCTATTTGAAGGCTTCACAGAGTTTGTAGCTTTCTGTGACTTACTGTTTCGAAATTATATCAAACTCCAAATAAATTGTTTAAAGAGTTTTTAATAAAAATGTCTGTGAATCAAGATGTTACTAGTGCACAAACAGCTGAAGAACAAGTTCCTGATGATTCTATGTATAGTGAAAGTTCAAAAATGAAATTAACAGTGGCAGTTGAGCATTTTAAAACTTTGCTCCAAAAAATAATTTAATAATTATTTAATGTCACAATGTTCTAGTTCTATTTCCTATGAAGCAATGTTAATGGATGAAGAAATCATTTAATTATTAAAATGGTTAATTTAAAAAGAAAAAAAAGTAAAAAAAAAGAAACATAATATGCGGAACTCGAACCTTGAGTGTCCGCGTGGGAGGCGGATATACTGCTAACCAGGCCACCTCGCCGTAGGTGACTTCGTCGAAATACGCAGTCTAGTCCCAAAGTGACTTTATCACACCGTGCCCTCTCCTTGTAAAATGCGTGTTTACATTTTTATTTTACGTCAATTTGAAATTACAGCTGATGTTATCAAAATTTCCCACTAAGAATGCACTCAACCTTGAGCACGTTAGTGTAAGTTATAACTTTGAGTAATAACCTTAAAAACATCGATACAAGGACGGAGCCCAGAGCGACACGTCCTCTCTCTGAAAGGCCATGCGGCGGACTGATTTGCTCAGGTCTGCGCGCAGCGTTTTATAGCCCATTTTATAAAATTTATTAAAAAAGCAATAAGTTTGATTTCTTCAAAATAAAAATTGTACGTTTTCAAGTATATGTTCTTCTTTCATAAAAAAATATTCCTCTGTTAAATAAAGTACCATATAAGGTTTAAAAAAAATATTTAGAGACAGTAATTTCTCAATTATTTCGAACGCTTTAGATATTTTATTACTCGAAAACTGGAGCTAAATCTTAAAATGTTCGTAACTAACTTTTTGCTCGGGGATATTGTCTATTTAATAACATTTTATTTTCATTACATATATTATGAATTTAACAAAATTTTGAGCCTCGAAAATGACTCTAAAAGTGAATTTTGACGACCTTAGCTCAGTTATCTTTTTATTTATCAAAATTTACGAAAAAATCTTAAAATGTTCTTAACTAACTTTTTAGATGACAAAATTGCCTACAATAATTGGTAATTTACATATTTCTACAATGGGTCTTTCATCAACTTTAAGGGGTTCGAAAAGTACTGTTTTTGCCCAAATGACGCTAAATTTGTATATACGCTCTTAAACTATTCTTTACTGCGGGCAAATCAATTTCACCACTTTATTAAGAGTCTCCGGAACTTTGAAAAAAAAAAACAATTGTTTTTATAACATGTTTTGAACAGTCGTTGCCTGATAGCCAATTGCTAATAACATTAATGGTTGCAGCGAAATCGTAATTTATAATGAATGCATTATCTGCCGGTAATGCGCATCCATTGATCTCTCGACAAACAATCATCGCGGAATTGTTAATATATTATTACAAATGTTTGTTCAATCGCTGATTATGTCGAGTACTAATAAGTAATATTACATAATGTATTATATCAATTCATAGACGAGCTAGTGCAGGGAACGGGATATTCCCGTGTCCCGCATAACAATACCCTGAGGTACCAGTACGGTCGCCAATGGTAAAAAGTCAATTTCAATAAACTGGTGAGCTCAATCGCTGTTAAATGAAAGTAAAAACACTGATATACTTTCAATCACTTCTGCTATTTGCTTTCCGATAAAATATCGGGAAATCTGCGCGGACATTTATCGGTAGGGAGTGTATATTAGAGTCCATTTAAAACGCAATGCCGGTATCGGAGTGGCCGGTGATATCTCCGGTAGAGACGGCATCTCCGATATGGCCGGCAGTGGCGGTGTGACCGGTATCGATTTTGATCGCGATGAGAGGGTCACGTAGCTAGCAGCTGCGAGTGCTGGCGAGGCGCCAGAGCGTCGCCCGGCGTCGGTCGGCGTCGGCCCCGCCCAGCGCTGGAGCACCGCGGTGCACTCACTGCCGCCCTGCTCACTAACTTTTGCTGACCTCGCACTCATTTTATAGCAGCTTAAACAACAACAGATTTATCTGAATCTAAGATCTTGCATGCGGTGCTGGTATGGAAATGTCTTACAATCTGGTGGAATCAAGCGTATAGAAAACTTAGACGAATTATTGTACAGTAAAAAGTTCGCCCACTGCACCTTGGGATCGAAAATATTGCTTACCTCTTCAAGGCACCAGGGTGTAAGCTCAGTAGCAATAGGAGTATAATAGTTTAAAATTACTTGAAGTATTTAACACTTCCCGACAAATAGACAAACATCAGCGGCAGTAAATAGCTGAGTACTAATTATATGTGTAATAAATACCGCGTGTGGGTTCCAATTATGAACAACCGTGGCGCGACATCAAAAGGTAACGAAGCGACAGCTTGTGCCAAATGACAAAAGTTGCGTTCCGTTTGACCGCCCCACACGACACACTCTCCTTACTCACTTGCAAAACACTATGAACGTGGTAACATTCTTATCTTCGCGGTAAACGGCCAATGGCGTTTTTGCTTCTTACCTTCGCTTCAAGTTTTCTAGTAACATGTATCCTAATACTCAAAACATGAAATGAAACATGATTGAGTCAGTTTTGTATAAGTACCACTCTGGTTGAACCAACCTATTCTTTCCAGAGTTTTTCTTTCATTACCGGCAATACCAAATTTGTGATTGCTTCGAGATTTGGGAACGTGGTCGAGAGTCTTAGCGGCCGTGGGTTCAAACCTCAGGCAGACAACTAAATCTTTTCCAAGTTATGTGTGTATTCACAGTAATAATACTTTAACGGCGCCTAATGTTAATTATTATTTAAACTAATTAATAGTATTCCATGGCCATCCAATCTTATCTTGAAATCGTCTTGGAACGGAGGGCAGGGAAAGGGTTGGCTAGCTATTAAGCTGATTAATAATTAATTTACATTCAAGGTAAACAATATTTCATTAAATGTAATTGAGGAAAACATGAGTCCTTAATGAAAAAATATTTAATCCTTCAATATTAATAGGATTCTTGTAAATGGTATTTTCAAACAACAAAAAAATAGCGTAGGTGCAGTAGGTAGGAAGATAAGCTTATTGCCTTTTTCGGGCACATCTCCAGGTTTCGAAGCAAACCATAAATTGTAATTCTTTACTCAGCTTGCAACAAGCTAAACTTCAACAATTGAAATTGTATTCCTAATTTTTATTTACTAAACATATTCAAATCTCACACCGAGCTCAATCAATATTTCTCCATTGCACCGCTGTATCCACATTACTTCGAACTGACGGCAAATGTCAATATTTCCGCGTGACGTGTTCGCAAAGTCAATAATCGAACCAAATGGCCTTCTAAAATCAACACCATACAATTCCACGTGAACAATGATCAAAGGTGTGACGGATGTGTGTGCGGCGACGCGCGCCCGCTAATAGCGAGGGTCGGCTGTCGAGCCCATCACTACTGTCTTCATAAACAACGTTATCTCCATCTTTGTGTTGTTACGAAGTGTCAAACTTACAAACTGAGCGCCAGGCGGCACTATCTATCGATTATTATTGTCAAGTTCTGCCGCACACGAGGGACATTCGGCTCATCGACTGCCCGAGGGGATATTGAATAATTGCTAGACTATTGTTATTTAAATATTGCTATCAGCTATTTCCTTATACGTCTTAATGAGATCACTTTTGTAAACTGACTGATATAAATAATAACTATTACGTTTAAAGTTGTGACGAATTGCAGTATCAATTTTTCTGCTTACGACTAAGCAAGTTTAGGCTTGATCGCAGCAGTGTAGGTATACGTACTTTATAAGAATAGAGCTACAACTATTATGTTGATCGGTTGCAGTCGCAGGGGTTAATGATAATCATGATTACTTGCGTTTTATAAACAAGTAAACGCAACAGGCTCTGAAATTCGAGAAACCAGAGATTGGTTTCGGTCAAATACGGTATGATTGGTGGTTGCGGCATTGACAACTGTAGAGATTAAATCACTATAAACAAATCGTGTATAAAATAAGGGTCGCAATACACGTAATACATTGAGTGTGCGACAGGAAATCAGCAAGTGACTCGCGTCCAATCGCTTACCGCCCCTAATGGGTAGTGTTCCCAAGGTGCCGGCAGTATTCGCGCGTCAATATTTATAAATAAATCGGTTCCCACACGTTCGGTTGTGCCGCGCGCGGGTGATAGCCACGCGGGACCCACACCGCGTGTTATGAGCTCGCCACGACGCCTTGCGAGACGGGAATCTTGGGTAATTTCGTGTTATTATATATTTCTTTGGAAGTCTCTGGGGTAGGCCTATGTCCAGCAGTGGACGTCCTTTGGCTGATGATGATGATGATGATGATAGGAAATTGTCTGTGTGTTTCATATATACACAGGGAATTCTCAAAACGTTAAGAAACAATGGTGTAATGGATTTTGAAGATATTATTTTTATCAAGTATGATAGAAAAAAAGACACTATAGGAACCTTCCTAATATTATATAATAGAAAACACACATTGCTTCGTTAGATGAAAGATGGTGGATGAAATAGGCTTGCAGTTGCCTCAGCTATTGAGAACTTAAATGTTTTGTCGAAATGAATTGAATCTTAATATAATCAGAGTAAATACGAATTGGTGCGTATTCACTTATATGCTGCACGTATGCTCATGCTGTATATTAAAATTAAAAAACTGAAGCGTTTGCGTTGGAAAAATATAAACCATCTATAAGTCATAAATTCAATGTTATCTAATATGTGAGGAGTGACAACGGGTCCGACCTGGCAATTGCTCATCAATTAGCATGTCGTTGGCTGCCCACGCAGCGTCTTCGCCACACTGCCGCGACGTTCCTCTGCCAAGGCCGGCGGCGCTCCTTATTACCGGCCCTTTGTCCCCGGGGATTTCGATATTTACTGTAGCTCATTTATCCGACATCTCGCGATCCGTAACTGATACCCGCCAGGAATGTCGTCTAATGAACGCTCTTGATTTTCCAATAATGTCGCGGAATGAGTTGCCGCTCGGCGCCGGCTTTTGTCGTCCCGTTTAATTGGAGAGCGACGGGATTAATCAAAAATTACGTTTGTACCGTGGCTTTACGAGCCTCTTTATAAATGCGCTTATTATGTTACCAGTGTTGTGATAAAACTTATGTTATACCCGAAGGTGGGGCGCTAACTTAAAGTTAACTCATTTATGAATGTATGTAGTCATATAACGTTTTCTCCAGTTGTATATGTATTCTTCTTCTTCTTCTTCATCAACCCATATACGCCCACTGCTGAGCACGGGTCTCCTCTACCAACGAGAGGGTTTAGGCCATAGTCCACCACGCTGGCCTAGTGCGGGTTGGCGGACTACACACCTAAGAAATTCCTAAAAACTTTTAGGTGTGCAGGTTTCATCACGATGTTTTCCTTCACCGTTAAAGCAAGTGATAATTCAGTTTGAATACACACATAACTGCGAAAAGTCAGAGGTGTGTGCCTGGGGTTCGAACCCGCGACCGCCGAGATTCTCGACCGCGCGCCTAAACCTCGAGGCCATCACTGCTTATATGTATATGTATTATTAGTATTATTAGTATACAAAATTAGAGTCATATTTGCGAAGAACGACATATTTGCGTGGATCATTATGTCGGGGGCGCCGTCCCCGCGTACACAATATTGTTTAGTTACGGAGCATTACAAAAATTGCGAGTAGATAACCATTACCGAATTGTTATTGGAAGTCCCAGTGGCGTGTGCCGCCTCACTTAATGAATAACTTACCGAGTAATGCTTTCCAAGAAATCTGATACTTTTACATACTTCTTTAATATTGTATGTGTGAGGAAAATTCCTTATGTGCAGTAATCGGTATGTGTAGTGTGTATCGATCGAATAAAAATGTTGGGGGAAGATAAAATATAATAATTTTATAACTTGCTGTCGGTAAGTACTACACTTACATACTTCGTTAGTTAAAGGTACAGAATATGATTGCGAGCGTTTCATTCCTTGGGTATTGTACTCCACTGTCAGGGTTGTATCGACACGTGAAGGGAGTAATGGCAGCAAGGGCGTCATCATACATTAATTCTTTGAATGGATAGATAGAAGTTCTTTTCCACACCCACAATTTGCCAATTATGTTTTCGTTCTAAGTAATAGGTGGCGAGCCTATTGCAATTTTTTGGCAAAATGCCAAAACTCCATGCTGCTTCAGAGTATTTCCTAATGGGGAAACCCAGAAAGGCTTTGTTTGATTCGAAAATCGAACCCTGGACCTCTAGATCACACACCATGATCATCACGAGACCTCAACACATTGAGAGTAAGTTTTCGGCGGTTCTTGAATGACTACCCAATACACTAATTATAAGGCTCATAATATTAGTAGGATTTGATTGCTCAGTCATAAGCTATAAACAGTGGTAGAGAGCATTGAGTTGAATTATGCAAATAAGTTGTTGTGCGAGTTTGATCGATAATGAGCGGAGCGCGGGGCGAGTGCTCGCGTCGCACTGAGCCTGAAAAATCACATCACTCACGTGGGAACGGCAACAAATTAATACATGTTTTTACCACAACCGCGGAAACGAGCAGCCCGGGCGTTTGGGGAAATTATCCGCGCTGCCGTGAATATCGACGGCGGTATTTTATAGCCGTTCAGGATTTGGAGAATCATACAGAAAGTTAAACGACTAGGGTACGGAACTAAGTAGTAAGTAGTAGTAGTAATTCTCATAAGATTTTATCTGACTTATCTATGTTGTCTAGATTTCATCATCGTAGTAGAAAGGCAAATTGCAATGAGGAATCAGCCTGATGATATACTTGATTAAGATTAGACGGGCATAATTTAGCCAATTAGATTTACTCATAATAGTTTATTGTTAAACGCAAAGCCATGTCGTGCAAGTATTGAAAAAATTCTCATACTTTATTTTATATGACTTGTCAAGTCACTGTAGTTAATTGGTGACCGTTCGTGGCGCATTCAGTCGATAAATGTTAATGATAAAGTCGAGACAACCTGATTACTGCACCCGTCCGCGCCCTTCGTGTATTCTGCTTTATATCTTTCATTTAGCATCACGTCCATAAATTGTGAGAACACAATTACTCGCCGAGACAAAACCTAAATCGGTTTGCTCAGTACACACTAACAATACCTTTCTTATTAGTAAATTCATTAGATTCTGAGACGCGGTATTTCCCTCGGGCGAGCCCGTCAAGGTGACTTCATTATCACATGTTTTAACAGTACGGCTGCCTGATAACCTCTTAATTACATCGGTCATACTCTGGCCTAATATTGTCGATGAATTTCAATACCTAAAGGTCTATTAACATCGTTGACTTAACAAAGCTTATCGAAAATTGTCCCAAACAATATAATATTGTAGGCTACATCAAAGAAATAGTTTGGATAAATTTCCATTGCTTGGTAACTGATATCTGACAAAACAGTAATCATAATACCTGTCGGGCTGGTCTGTTGATTACTAAAATCAATCCATTGACGATATTGAGTTATTGGGCACAGACTTGCATTACGATTCGAGTAGGATCTTGGTCCATCACTTTGAGCTATTTCAGATTAACAAATTTGAGGTCTTTTTTATTAAAAATGGGCTAAATGCAATCATTATGCTATTGGTTGTGATGACTTTAGGTGACACTATTAACAAATGAAAGAGTTAACCCCTACAACCTCTTTTAGAGCCCACGCATGTTGGTACATAAATTCATCGGAAACCCCTTACTGGTATTAGAATAAAAGCGTTACAGACACATCTTTGCGTTTATAAATATGATTAGCATTATAGTTGGATGCGTAGCTGTGCCTATTGTACTAGAGCCGGTGGCGCCGTCGCCCTCAATATTTAATGACATAATGAGCCGCGCAGACCGCCGCGGGACGCACCGCTCCACCGCACCGACCTGTCCATCTGCCACCTTCTAAATATAGCCTAAATACTGACACCAACGGTAGGTTAATCACAAACACAAAACTCTAGGCAAGCATCAAAGTAAAACAATTAATAACGCAATTGACGAAACATTCTTTTATTGCTGTTGATCTGTACCATATAAATAAATAAATAAATACACCCAACAGTCACATACATAGTCCTGACCCCACATTAAGATACGAGTCTTGTGTCGTGGGTATCAGAAACTACGAGAGACTTTTCGGTCTCACAAACACCCAGACCCGAAACAAATATTTGTGGATCACACAAACATTTGTCTTGGTGCGGGGATCGAACCCGCGGCCGCTCGTTTCGCAAGCTGGTGTCTAGCCAACTGCGCCACGGGGCTGTCAATATAAGGATTATTTTCGCAAAAGGATAAAATATAATATGTAGAGCGAAATAAATTAGATAATCCCAATATTTTTTTCTTATTTGTGGGCCCATGGGAAAGACCACATGCTGCGGAGTGAGACTAAATATGCACGAATCTGAAATTCCTAATTTGTAAAGACTGTAGAACTCCGATTGGTACGTATTTAACCTGTGTAAGTTATCAGAAGAATTGTAATTTGTGAAGGGTGTATGTATGGTAATTATGTGTGGCGGGCCAAGTTCGCGGCACTAACCAGGCCGCGCGAGGGCCGAAGGGCTCGCCACCACCGCGCTATCCTTATCGCCAGCCCAGTCGCTTGCACACCAGTAGTATAGCGTGTATTGTATAGTGGGTTAGCGACTTAGATGTTCACTATGTAATCTGAAATTACTCGTTCGTCTTTTACAGAAAAAAAACATTTCTTTTATAATTCGCTATAAATTATTCTATTTTTAATATCCAGTGATGGCCTCGAGGTTAAGGCGCGCGATCGAGAATCTCGGCGGTCGCGGGTTCGAACCCCAGGCACACACCTCTAACTTTTCGAAGTTATGTGTGTATTCACAATGAATTATCACTTGCTTTAACGGTGAAGGAAAACATCGTGATAAAACCTACACACCTAAAAGTTCTTAGGAATTTCTTAGGTGTGTAGTCCGCCAACCCGCACTAGGCCAGCGTGGTGGACTATGGCCTAAACCCTCTCAATGGTAGAGAAGACCCGTGCCCAGCAGTGGGACGTATATGGGTTGATGATGAATATCCATAAAACAGATATAATTACAAATACTTATAAGTCAATCAAAATGTAGAAAACTTTTGGTAATGAGCGGGTCATTATTTGGTGGTCATCCCGATTGATCCAGAGATGGGGTAATGTACGATACCGGATGGGAAAACAAAATATGATTTCTCTTCATTATTCATTAAATTCAATGGCTAGTTACGATATATTAATTACCTAACAAGCCCAAAAATGTCTTCTGTCATTAGGATATAATCCATTTAGAAACAATCAAACAAATATGAATCAAATACAGTACTAACAGACAAACCAAATAATATTTATCTGTCACTTATGACACTCACATGCTACGAGAAATGCATGGTGTTGTGAATGACGGGGTATGTCGAGTCTTCATCTTAGTGTAATCGAAGCTTTCCGAGCACATTGTCATAAGCAATCTATGCAGTAGTTGAAAAATTCTCTTACGTTACTGAAGAACGCTACTCGTGAGTGTACGATGGCCACGGCGGCGATCCTTTTGGGAAATACTCTCCCACGTAATTGTTTTTCCAATTGAAATTCCCACGCAAGTGATTGGCCAATTGGTAACGGAAGCCATTTCACTTGACAATCATCTCCATTAACTTATTGTTAATTGCATTTTTCCGCATAATATAGGCTACGATTCACTCCATATTGCTTCTGATTTTTCTGTTGGTAAAATCCAATAAATTTTTGCATGACCCGGTTATAGAATTCAGGACTTAATCTACTACCTTATCTACCAGAATCAATCCATCATAATGTAGCATTACGCTATCAAAAAAACAAAATTGTAAGTATGAGAAATAAAGATGAAAAAAATATTATTGTTGTAATGTATAGAAAAAACCCTGTTTGCCAACGCTCAGGGCGTGCAGGAAACTGAAGGCATTAGCTCACAAAGACCATACTACTTTTATTACTAGTAATATATAATTCATTTTGTTGCCGTTCTACGCCCATACAGTACAATTCTAGGAACTATATTGTTGTAGCTCTGCTTTTGAAAGTCTGACGTGCGCCGTTTCCGATTCTAACTGGTGGTGGTACTTCCGTAGTAGCCGAAAAATTGTGTGATGTCTAGTTTACAATTATTCATTGTAAGCTTAGTATATTCTTATTTATATGTCAAATAGCTTTTGTTTAATCTAAATTTAATCCTTAAACATTATTATTCATTATTTTGTGAAGTAGACTGTGCTTTTGGGCCTCTAAAGAAGTACCGCCACAAGAGAAGGGGATCGTAAGAGACGATGATAACTTGACCTAATTGTGAAATAGCGAAGAATGTAAACAACAAAGGCCTATTTCCAAGTTAAGTGAAGACAAATAATAATCCACCAATGATAAGTGTTATCAAACACGTTTTAAATATTAAATATTTTTCACGGCATTTGTTGCCCCTCAACAACGCGACAAATGTTATTAATAGATTTAGTAAAACAACGGGCCTTGTCCCCATCTCCCGTTCTGCGCCCCATACCCCCCGCTCGTCCAGTCTGTACACTCCACTAAACAGCCATTATCCAATTAACTATGAGATCATGTCGAGATCCATGAATACGTAGTTAGTTCACGTGTCTTCGGCAATAAGGTGATTAGAAATGTTAGCCGAGTGTGTTTGGCGATCCAATTAGCGATAACGCGTTATCCCATATGTAGCATTCAGTGCGGTGTAGAGAAAACACGACAGATACAAAGTTTTGTTCAGCAAAGTGTGGTTCTGGTTGTAAAGATTTTTTTACTTAAGTATCTTCGCCTACAAGGACTATTGCTATTCGACGTATCTAGCCATAACTCTCGTCCTCGAGGATGAAGTCAGAAATAAATTTATATGAATAACCGAATTTAATTTGAATACACACATAACTTTCGAAAAGTCAGAGGTGTGTGCCTGGGGTTCGAACCCGCGACCGCCGAGATTCTCGACCGCGCGCCTAAACCTCGAGGCCATCACTGCTTCGAAAGTTTCGAAGTGCTTTCGAAAGTTATGTGTGTATTCAAATTGAATTATCACTTGCTTTAACGGTGAGGGAAAACATCGTGATAAAACCTGCACACCTAAAAGTTCTTAGGAATTTCTTAGGTGTGTAGTCCGCCAACCCGCACTAGGCCAGCGTGGTGGACTATGGCCTAAACCCTCTCAATGGTAGAGGAGACCCGTGCTCAGCAGTGGGCGTATATGGGTTGATGAAGAAGAAGAAGAATAACCGAATTTAAAAAAAAATCCGATATGTTTAAAGTTTTTCCTGAATTACATAGACATATTCATGGTGCTCCTTACAAAATTTAACAAAATGCTGTTCAATGTAAAACACGCTACACTCGGATAAAATGTACAAAAGACGTCACCAATAGTTCCCGCCCGCTGTCCCGGTGAGAGGCGCAAGGTAGGGCGGTGGCGGGGATGCGGCGCGGGGGCAAGGGGACAGGGTCAATTTATCGCTACACCGGACCTCCTCGCGACATCCCCGGGGTGCAATACGGAGCACTTTTAATTTCCCTCCGATTTCCCTTCCAATGTAAAAAATACCACCGCAGTCGAACCTTCCGTCTATCGATAAAATATAAAACAAAGGACGGTCCTTTTCGGGAGGCTGGCGTCCAACCGCGCACAGATACTTGCGTACACCAAGACTTTGCTTAAAACAAGTGACGTTTACTCGATAGGCGAAAATGGAAACCGGCCTGAATACATATTGCACGAAGTGCGAATTTCAATGTTTATAAAATTTTAAGACAAGTGTTTTATACTTAACTAGCTTTTGCCCGCGACTCCGTCTGCGTAGACTTTAGGGCTGAGTGCAGAAAGATAATAAGTGAATCTTTAATTTGTCTCATAAGTGTCTAAAAAAAGTTTTACTTCGAAAAATCTATTTCCGCATTTATAACATGTTTATTCCACGGGAACATTTAATTGTTATTTCACAGGGTCCTATTTATGTTCATACCTAAAATATATAACTTAGTCGAATAGTTTAGGCGTGAAAGCGTAACAGACTTACAGACTTACTCTTGCAATTATAACATGTACCCATACCCACGGGAACACATTTTCCAGGATAAAAGTATATCATGTTAATTCGGTGGGTCCTACCTATCTCTATACCAAAACTCATTTAGATTGATTCAGTAGATCTTGAATATAGCTATTCCCACGGAAATACTACATTTTCCGGGATAAAAGTATTCTATGTTACTTTGGTGGGTCCTAACTATCTCCATACCAAAAGTCATTTAAATAGGTTCAGTACATCTAGATAATAATAATTCCCACGGGAATACTACATTTTCCGGGATAAAAGCATCCTTTGTTACTTCGGCGGGCCCTACCTATCTCCATACCAAATATCATTGAAATCTGTTCAGTAGATCCTGAAATACCCATTCCCACGGGAATACTACATTTTCCGGGATAAAATGTATCCTATGTTACTTCGGTGGGCCCTACCTATCTCCATACCAAAAATCATTCAAATAGGTTCAGTAGATCCAGAAATACCCATTCCCACGGGAATACTATATTTTCCGGGATAAAATGTATCCTATGTCACTTCGGCGGGCCGTACCTATCTCCATACCAAAAATCATTCAAATAGGTTCAGTAGATCCAGAAATACCCATTCCCACGGGAATACTATATTTTCCGGGATAAAATGTATCCTATGTCACTTCGGCGGGCCGTACCTATCTCCATACCAAAAATCATTCAAATAGGTTCAGTAGATCCAGAAATACCCGTTCCCACGGGAACACTACATTTTCCGGGATAAAATGCATCCTATGTTGCTTCGGTGGGCCCTACCTATCTCCATACCAAATATCATTAAAATCGGTTCAGTAGATCCAGAAATAACCGTTCCCACGGGAATACTACATTTTCCGGGATAAAATGCATCCTATGTTACTTCGGTGGGCCTTACCTATCTCCATACCAAAAATCATTGAAATCGGTCAAATGGTTTAGACGTGAAAGCATTACACAGGTAGTGTTACTTTCGAGTTACAATAAATGCTCATCCCACAGGAACCCTACATATTCCCGGGATAAAATGTTGTTCATGTTACTTCATAGGATCTCATTTATGATCATACCGAGAATCATAAAAGTCGGTCGAATGGTTTAAGCGTGAAAGCGTAAGAAAAATATAGGGTTTTTTACCCAATCCCACGGGAATACTACATTTTCCGGGATAAAAAGTATCCTATGTTACTTCGGTGGGTCCCATCTATCTTCATCCCAAAAATCATCCAATTCGGTTCAGTACTTTTTGAGTTTATTCGTAACAAACATACAAAAATACAAAAATACAAAAATACAAACCTTTCCTCTTTATAATAATAGTATAGATTAACTATCACAAATATTTTGGCGTTGGAAAATCCCAATGTTACATTATTACTCGATTTTTTCAGTTAATTACTTAATTTTTACAGTGTAGTGTTCTGACAATGTTAAAGAGATTATATTTACAACGTACATAACTATAATAATAGAAATGAGTCGAATGCGCCAAGAAATCAGAAGCACTAGGGGTGAAATGTCAAGGCAAGAGAGTACGGACGGAGACCATCTATCCGCCGGCGACCCACAATAATCCTTTTAAAAATATTAAGTGGGAAGTGTGGAAGGCAATCAAGTTAGAAGCTGGTCCGAGCGAGCTGGCTCGGCGCCGTGCTTCGAAGAGTTAACAGCTGCTAATGTTTGTCTACGCGGAATGTATTGCCGTTTTATTAAGAAAAATATATTAGCGAGTATTATTCAGTTTTTTCGAATTCTTATTATTCTACATTCTTTTTTCGTCTGCCAAGACGCACTAGGCCAGCGTGGTGGACTAGGGCTTAACCCTGTCAATGGTGGGAAGGCCCGTGCCTATCGGCGGAACGTACATAGGCTGATGACGTTTCTTAGTTGTCGTTCCTTCTTCATTTAAGAAAAAGGAAATAATGATTTCTTTTTATATATTTTCAATACGTAACGCTACTTACTACAACCATCGGCTGAGGTGTGTTACGTAATTGTGTCATTACATTCAGTTTTAATGAACATTTATTTGAAATCATTGCCCCTTCCAATAAATATTTTTAATTATTAAAATCAGAATTTTATAATTTCATTTTAATTAAAGGCACAGATACAAAACCTAAAAAATATTATCACCAAGCTCAAAAATATCAAGCGTTATTTTATCCGAGATACGTTTCGAGTTACGACCCATTACAGCATAACGTTAGAGTGTAGGCTTAGGTAAGCATTTTGCAAAATGAAGAAAAGTGTTAATACAATATTATAAAAATACGTTACTGTTCATAGCACAAACTTTCCACATGCTTTTTATAATAAGATAAAAAAAAATAAAAATAATTTATATCAATGAGGGCGATTTTTTTAGACGAATATATATAAATAGACCCACGCTTATTTACGTAAATAGGCAAGCAAAGGAGGTATATTTTTGTTTCCATATCAACATTTTTAATTGTTTATAAGGGCAAAGGTTTTTATTCATCATGAAAAATTCATGAGTTGTTATTGCTATTTCTATTTAAGAGGAAAAACGTAAATAAATACCTAAATAGACAATTTAAAAATTGTGGCATTCGAAGTGCCAACGAACTAGAGGCAGTCAACAAAAATAAAATGCGGGAATTTGTGCGTTGTGCAGCTCCTTGACTATCATAGCCTTGGATCGTCGAGTATATTTGCACACCTCTATCAGTCCTGGGTCACAAAGCTTTACGTAAAACTACCGGATAACTCGTTACAGCACGAATTGTGGTAAGGTTATAAAAATTGCCAGACTGTAATTAATTAAAGGTGCGAGAAATAAAAATAACAATAAATTATGATTACAAGCTGAAATATCAGCGCAGTTGGTCATCGGTTATGAAATCACGTACATTTGTGGTTGTTTCTATAGAATATCAACTGGTTACTGGTCACCCATTCGCTATTCGGAGCACCGAACTGGTTATATGGGTAAAAAATAATAAGGTCAAATTCAATATAATTACTGCGTTGTGGTGATGCGGTGCGAGGGTGAGCCGTGCGATCTATGGGTCCCGGGTCCGAATCCCGGGTCGGTCACTGTTACTAGGATTTTCCATTTGAAAATTACTAATGACAGGACGAAGACTGGAAATATACCCGAAACCCGGCAACAGACTCGCCTCCTAATATGTGGAACTGATATGCAGCTGGAAAAATGTAGGTGCAGAAATGTACCTAACCCTACCTCTTAGAGGAATTCAAGCATGGGGTTAAGTAGGTATGTCAATATAATAAATTCAGATGGAGATTTATTTTGGCCAACAAATTGTAAGGGACGGCATAATTGTAATCTATTTGTTGATTGTCATCTGTTTCTTTCAAGCACTATATTATACTTGTTCTGGACTTCATTTTATATCAGGGGTATTCTCAGCGTGCAATTAAATCTCACATTTTTGAGGTCCGTGCCTAAAAAGTAAAAACAGAACCCTTACAGGATCACCCTATGTATGCTTCCCTGTATGTCACAGTCAATATCCTTCAAGTCTCCTAGACCGTTTGCATTACAAATAAAAAAATCCAGAATAATATCTTAACTGACAACGTCGGGGCTGACAGGATTAATAGCCAAAGGGCTTTTGTCATCCGGATCTCTAAAGCGAATTTAATCTGCTTTGAAACCCGGCGCAGTGACATGCCAAAGAACTCGACGCTGTGCGCTCGTCTATTTGAGTTGCTGCCATCCAGGCTAATACACCTGCAGGATAACTTTAATGGCTTTCCAGTTGTGCACGAATACATCTCGCATTTATTTAAACGAAATTTATCAACAACTCGAATATGATGGTAGGTATAGGACTCGTTGCCAGGGAATAAATTCGAGTTCTGGGAAACTATTCTTCATATTGTTGCCGACTCAAGTGTGATGGTAGAATTCACTTGAATTCTTGAGATTGATCTTTTATACAATTTTCATATTAAGAAATCATATTCAGGAGAATTATACTAGAGAAGCTAAACGAACGTAGTTGAAAATAATATTCTTTTAATGATATGGTACCTACCTACTGCCTATGGTACCTACTGCCAACCAACGCCACCCAGGCTTCTACGAAACGCTTTCGTCGCTGGATATTTCCTAATGCAAACTATGTTGATAAGAATAGTCCCGCATTAACTAAATTGTCCTAGTTTGGAGAAGTCGCTGGAGAGTAGCGGCTCCTTGGAGACAGTTTGTGTTTTCAAACTTGTGTATCCCAACAAATAATTATTTCTTGTACGTTAACTTGTATTTACAATTCCAACACTAAAACTATCTTAAGGAGAGCGACCTAATTGTTCTGAGCCTAGCGTCCCTTTTCCCACTTCAGCGGTTTATTAATTGACCACTTTTCAAATAATATTGTATTCCAATCTTTACTCGCCCATTCTCCAATACTCTGATGTCGTATATTTTGTTAGAAGTGTTAAATTTCAACGATGGGTCGATGTTGTATCGACCCAATGTGGCTTCATGTGTAAAAATTAGGAATGTATTGGATCCCCTTTTTAGAACCCGGGATCGTCTTAACAATTTATTGGTTGAATAATATTTTTAGAAATCACCGCGAATTACTTAGAAAATATTGTTGTTTCTCTCGTAAGACTGCTCTTTAATGATTCTTGCACGTCTCTATTTATGTCTTGGATCAGTTTAGGAATTATCCATCAGTTTATGAAAAAAAGTAGACAAACTGACCTGATCTAACAAGCGATGAGACACTTACTAATAAAACACAGAAGTAACAGTTCAGTAAGCACGTAACACATCATTACTAGGCGCAGGAGGGTAAAAAGCCCTCGCGATCGGGAGCGCGAGATTGATGACATCACCGCCAATATAACTACACACTTGTGTGTGTGTGCGTGTGTTTGTGTGTGTGTGTGTGTGTGTGTGTGTGTGTGTGTGTGTGTGTGTGTGTGTGTGTGTGTGTGTAGTTGGAGGAAGTAGTACGTGTACGCTACGATACGCCATCAGCGACTCAATGCAAGGAAACTCCAAATAGGAAGTGATTTAGCCGAATGAGCTAATTGCCGCGCGGGAAAACGGCAGTAGGGTTGACGAGCTCCGATTAATTATTACACATTAATTATTTTTGGTTTATTATTCTAATAATATACATACAAGTATTTCTGTATGTCGTATGAGTATATGAAAACTAATACTTAGATTTCTATCGCGCGGTAGTTGACTCGACAAGAGTCAAAATCACTCCAATTTCCAATTTCAGACACGTTTTTCCCACTTTTCGATTTTGCATGTTTAATTACAAAGGATAGTGATTCAATTTACTGAGGAAGAAAAACATCGAAACATTATGTACTTACACAGTTAAAAGTTCTCCATATTTATATTTTTTTTACATAAGTGTTTATTTTAATCTGTAAAAAGTCACCATGCAGTGAGTTTAGGCTTATCCTACTGAGATTCAGAGGAGGCACGTGCCAAGCAGTAGCACATCTTTGAGCTAACGTGTACATTAATTAGATTTATATAATTAAAGGATGCTGAAGCCAATTAAATATCACATCGGTATGGCAAATTGACCACACTGTCTTAGTGATTAATATGCTGCTATGTAAACAAGAGTATCAAGTAACGAGAAATTGGCGTATTGACCAACACAATCAGGCCAATTTACAACATACGTCGTGTAATCTTTGTATCAATATTGTAATTTATTTCTTTTTCAATGGAAAAGCGCGCTGTTGACTGCCCCGTGGCGCAGTTGGCTAGACACCAGCTTGCGAAACGAGCGGCCGCGGTTTCGATTCCCGCACCGAGACAAATGTTTGTGTGATCCACAAATATTTGTTTCGGGTCTGGGTGTTTGTGAGACCGAAAAGTCTCTCGTAGTTTCTGATACCTACGACACAAGACTCGTATCTTAGTGTGCGGTCAGGACTATGTGTGTGACTGTTGGGTGTATTTATTTATTTGTTTGTTAAAGTTATATTCTTCCGATCTTGGTTGTAAAATAAATTTCGAAATTACTAAATGTTAGAGATATATTAAGATTTTATCTTTTCAATAAATATTATTTTACTTCATTTACAATAGCTTAGAGTCCAAGATTGTAAGAAGTTATGTTACCTAGGAAACTACTTGACAGCTCGTCAAGTTCCACCACGTTCCTGCCTCTTTCCAGGAAACACAGTGTATTTATTTATTACACTTTATTGTACACCACAACACATACAGAAACATGAATTAAGAATAAAGTAAAATATAAAAAGAGTGGAGCAAATGACGGCCTTATCGCATTGTATCATGTATAGATTGTATCAACCTCACGCAATCCTTAGAAACATTTACAATACACATATAAAGGCGATATCCTCCTTCTGCGAATTACTATCCCCAATAGAAAAAAAAACTGTATCACAGTCGGTCAGTCTTAAAATCAAATCGAGAACATACTTTCATTGGACCTCATTTCTAGTCTGATTTTTTTATTTAAATAAAAGTAAATATTATGAAACTAAAATAATTAATATTTGTATTTTAATTTATAAAGCGAGGCAGCAACCCTAGGTCGGACCACTGTGCCGTCGCCGCGCTATAACCACTGTGTATCGACTGTCGTCTCTACAGCGGGCTGTAGTTGTAGAAGTTGAGGCCTTAAGCCGCGCTCAGCTTACAGCGTTTACCAGATATATTAGATGTAGTGCGGGGCGGTGCAGGGGGTGCGGGAAGGGGGGAGGGGGGAACTTGTTAACCGATTTTCATGAGTTCCCAATTTGAAATGCGGTCTCACCATATATAATAATAGATCGGAATTATTTCTCCCGCTCCCACATGAGATATTTGTTTGAGTTATGAACTGTTTGTTACGGGATATTTGATAAAGGTCTCTACAAATAAAACTTAATGACACTATGGGAAATATCCATTCAGAAATATGTCACGATCACTGATCACATTTATGTCAGTACAGCTATACAAAATGCTTGCCTATGATATTCGCGTGTCTAACCCGGAGCATAGTTTCAATGACTTAAATTTGAGTGCACAAATTAACACTTTGTTCCGCAGCAAACAATGGTTCCACAAAACTGAAACTGTTGCTCAAGTAATTTGTGAAGAAACAGTGTCGGAACAAAACGCGCCACAAACAACGACAACTCACAGAAGTGTCGCGTGTTCCCGCGCGGACCGAGTCCCCCCCCCCCGGTCCCGCACCCCTCGCACACCCGCCGCCACACCGCACCGAGCCGCAGAGCTTACTTAATTGAAATGGTCGTATTGATTTTACAAACGAATTATAGTTATGAACTAAGTCGTGGAAAAATTAATTGTTTTTATATTTCATATCAAATTGTTGCAGAAGTCTCGCTTGTGGCGACAGATGGGTGTTTTCTTTTCCACTTGGTACTCTGCTTATACATATATCACATTCGGCTTTATACAAACTTAAAAAATGACATATGTAATTTTGTCGAGGCCTTCAGTTTATCGACGCTATTCATTAGTAAGCTATTGAATGTCCATTTTATTACACACATTTGCAATATAATTTTAACATCATAGAATCAATATCTAAAACATCAAATTTTCAAAAGTATAGCACAAAAGCGATACATGGGTACGTATCGTCATTATGTTACACATAAAAGGTGGTAATCCTATTACCGTTCAATGTGACATATTTGGAACCCTCGTAATGATGATACAAATTTCCAAACGGAAAATTCAAATTGTACACACCTTGTCCAATTTTGGTACATACTTATGCCGCAGCTATACAGACCAAATTACAGTCTATTGAATGGCCAAATGTATTCTATATAAGGCCGAGCGTGTACGTAGACATGGTTCCTTCGACACTGACGGATTAGTCTGGGGTCTGGCTACAAGGTCAGTTCGAACTTTGTTTTACAATCTTTGAGCGACAGTATTCGTGTTCTACATACCTAAATATCTAATTTTGAATATTTAACTTGCCGTCGGGACTTACTACAAGACTATTGTTGTAGAAACTTTGTGATCACTTTCATACAAGTTATTTTAATAACACTTGTTAACGAGTTGGGTTAAATTATAAAATTTTTTCTTGTGAAAAAATCTATTCATACCTTACCATCCCTAATGTTGAGTAACTTTTATTATAGTTATAGTGCAATAACATCTCTTAAAACTGCATTTAATATTTGTTAAAGTGGCCTAACAATGCTGTAAGTCAATTGACACTATTTGACAAAGTTTCAGAGGGAATTTGAGATATCACATACCAAACGAATTTTTAAAGCGCGGGTACAACATATTTATCTTCTACCTTTGAATTCCTAGCTCATCTAATTAGGTATTAGTATCTGGTTATTACCGGTGTGAGTTGATTAGTGGTCGGCGCGGCGGGTCCAGTGCGCGAGGAGGCTGGCCCGCCGCCAAGCGCCGCCACCGCTGCATTAGGGGCCCACTTCACTACGCCACAACATAACCAGCCGATCAGAACGCATACTCCGCGCGACACAGTACTCGTACTTGTGTAGATATTGGCGAAAAAAATCCGTCAAAAAATAGACTGGCAATTTTAACATCTGTCTATAAATATTTCAAAATACACGTGTGCTTTTGTATAGTATTTTCTTGATTATAAGGAAAACTACAACAATACTGGTTAAATATTTTCCTAAGCCACAAAAAAACAGCTTCATTTTTTAACTCTAATTGAAAATTTTGAACGGCAATATACAATCTATTGCATACATTTACATTACAACATTATAATATTACCGTTAATATTCAGACTAATATTTAATGGCGCTTATCTGAGAACAAAGTTTTTAAAACTCTCAAATGGACAGAAACCTCAATATAAAGTAATTAAACTGTCTGGTGTGAAATACAGCTATTTAAAACAGCTGGTTTAGTATAAAACAAACGTAGCACCAAATAAACACACAAACTAGTTTAATTAAAACATCGAAGCAATTCTGTCGTAACGCGCGTTCATATTAGTGGCATCAGTCCAGACGTGTTGGTCGTAATTACATTTTACTAACATTGGATATGTGTGCAATTTGTTTCTAGTTTAAAGTGTTCTGTAAACAGTTTTTATTTATAATATAAATTCGACAAAACAAACGGCGGTTAATATTTGCCAGTGCTTACGAGCACTCACAACACAAAACTGCAACTTTGTTTTTGGCGCTTCAAAGTAGCTTGATTAATATGACGAACAAAGTGGGTAAGGAGTAGACAGTGGCAGAATTTAATTGTGATAAACACTCGAATTATTTAACTAGTCCAACTGATATTATGTTACATAAAGACTGAGTGTAGACTGGGAGTGCTATTAGTAAGACAAAAGTATGCCTTCTGTATCATTTGTGCTGTGTGTCGATATAGAGTCAATGGTGAGCGCTCACCTCTCCACATTGTGTAGCGCTGGGCTATTGTTCGGAGCCGAGTGCTGAGCTCGCGCCGAGAATTCCTTCCTAACACCCTTAACAGATCCCTTTTAACTTACCGCCGACTACGGGGATACGCTGCCTTATCTCACAACGAATAGCCACTGTCCAAGAATAGAGGACTGAGGATTCCTCTACGGTAATTCTATAACTCCCATGTATGGCTATGTTCAAAATGAACTGGACTTGGGAAAATGACTTCTTACTCAAATAGAATATCGCAAAATCAAAAGGAGGAATGTCCTGGATCCTTTTATTTATGATAAATCTGATTTCGTAATATTTTTGTTGACTGATACAAAATATTCATCATTTTTGACGAAATACTATTCTAATAATTTAATTTAATAATCTGATCAGCATATTGGATGAACTATTAATTTTCTTTCGCCATCAGTATGTCATTATTTACTTGACAAATGAGTTCTGCTTTGTATCACTTTCAAAGGAGCTATTCGGTTTGAAACATTAGACTAATTTGTAAAGTATAATTTCTTAAAAAGCCGCGTGCTAAAGCTGCCACCGAGGCAGTCGGCTAACAAGCGCGCCGTTTTGTCTCGATGAATAATGCCGCGACATTTGGCGCTCGACTAAGCGCCGCGACGTCCCGTTATTTAATCATTTCCAAATGAGTTATGTTGAAAAGTGTCGGCGCACGTGATATTTAGTGCGAGTTGAGTGGAACTAGTTGCACGGAACAAATAAACTTATCTGCGTGGAGATATAGTCGAGAAGTTGCGTCCATAAATCGCGCACTACACTACGAACACATAAGCTCTCGCTGCTAAGTTCTTAGCCGGCATTGTGAAGTTTTGAGCGGAGTTAATCGGGAAGTGCAGTGTGCGGGCACGCATCCGCCGCATCCGCCGCGTCCCACGCATCCGCCCGAGGACTAATTAATCATTTTAAATGGCCGCCTCTGATTCCGCACAGTTTTAATACAATCGCGAGCAAGTGCGCTTCTCGCTCGGATTACAGCGCCATTGTTCGCGATCGCCGCGCCGACTGCCTGCGCCGCTTCCTCGCACACTCGTGTTTGTGTGGGTGTTTTAAACTATTCGTTGTGATTATTGCGAGCAGTATTGAATAATTACCAGACTGGTTATAAAACTGATTCTAAATACATTTTTCATTATATGTCTAAACTCACGTTTTGTCACTCATATTGTATGACTTACGTAAAAGGATACGTCATACGCCGTACTTCAGTCAGTCACATATATATACATAACAACATTTATATATTAGTTTTCAATACTTGCTAATTCATGAAGTGAACTGGCTGAGAGGTAGTGGTGTAATAGAGCATAGCTGAGCCAGCGTCGGACAGCCCGCTAGCGGCAGTGGTCGGCGTGCGCTGCCGGTCGCTCGCACTGCTAATAAACTTAATTAAAGTAAGCGCCGCACCACCGCGCCCGCACACACACGCATGCACACTCACTCAGATACCGCTTCGTCTTACACATCACATCTCTGGAATCTCTATTGCAAAACGGTACTGATCATATGGAATAAATACTGCTCCCAAAGATTTTAACCCCATTTATAGGCAAAAGCTCTATGTCACGAATAAATAGGAAAAATATTCAGGTATAAACTATCCCGTTTTCTCTTGTTTTAATCGCTATTCAACTGTAATTGAATTATCATAGTAGCTCACAGGGGTCAAATATCTACAAAATTATGTACCGCTATAGATAGAGCACAGCTGGAAAGCTAAAAAGAACTTGAAATGATGAAAATAAACTAAATCCTTTCGTAGACATTGTTAGGGCACTATGAATTTCGCAAAGTGGCGAGGACCTTGTAAAATAACAATAGATGTCATTTTATTACTCATATAATTGTTTGTCTTCGCATCGCTTTTTAAGTTGTGTGTACCATTAAAGCATGGGTTGGTCCCCGTAAAGCAAATTAATGTTGTCAAATATATCTTACTGAAGAATTGCAGGACCATGCCAAATAATTATAATCTCCTTTCGTCTTGGGAAACATCAAATAACTTTATTATAGTTAAATATTGGTTTGCCACCGAAAAACTCATCTAGATATAATCGATTGCCCAACCCGGGATTGAAGTCCTTGACCACGCTGCTCACGGCTCGTTTACGCTGAATTTAGATCACTGAACTGGAAAATGTAAAGAGCCAATAACTTTAAGCCCTGTTTTCCAACACACAACATAATATATGTATAGATATGCTGTTACATGCTTTTGATACTTGGAGGTGCCAAATCGTGCGCTTGCTGCGTTAATTTATCGTTCATACCACAGAATGGTCATCAAAGCTTTGAAGCATTCGCGTAAAATTATATTGTTTACGATGACACTGCCAGAAGTTACATGAGTAGTTAGTGATTACATTTGCTGATAACATAAATCGCACTACATCTAAACATAGCAAGTTCATGACGGTATCGGTATCAACATCAAGTTATCAAAATAAATCAGCTCACGTGCTGGAATGATTCACGAGGGAAGGCGCTGGCCCATACCTCCGTCCACCTGGGCACCACGCGCGCGCTTCCGTCGGAATCCACTAAATCGCAATACAAAGCCGCACTCGAAGCGCATTATTCGCGCCGCGCCCGCCGCCGGCCCGCAATCTACAGTGCACAATAAAGTTAATTTCCTAAGCTAAACACTCGGCGCGTGGCGGAGTGGCGGGCCGGAGCGGGCGGGCGGCTCGATTGCCCTCCACTGCGGAGTGCGGACTATTCCACTCGTCGCAAATAAACTAACTTCTACACACAATACTCTATCGAGTTTGGAGGATTTGTTCTTCGTTTTGTAGAACGAATTATATATTAAGTGCCGCCATTTTCTCGTGCCGCCTTTGTCATCGCACGAGAGCGCGCGCTGCCTCGCAACCCGTCGCTATGATAACAATATCAAGTGCTTTGTGCACCAAAGTGCTGCAATTACTGATATCAAATTTATTCTTGTAATGACAAAAACAATAGCTGGTTTACGTGAGACGGATATTTTTAAAGATTATTAATTTACTCTCTCACTATTAACTGTTTTGTAATCTGAAACCTCACAGCATACTATAAATTAAAAAGGTGCCCAAAACAGGTTAATTACTCTCACTACGAATGTACACGAGTAGTAAAACCCCCGGACTACAATTTAAAGACAATTTCTGATTTCACCTTACTTTTAATGACGCACTTAGTTATCACGAGAGCTTATTAAAAAGGCACGTCCTTAGGTCCGTAAAAGAATGCCTAACTAAAAGAGCAAATGCGAGAACGATTATAAGAATGGAATGTGGTATTTTTTGTATATGTAAAAGTTTTCCAGTCAAATGATATTCGCGCGAATGCACCGGAGTCAACAACTTCGTACTACATTTTAACTAGTTTATTTATGACACCAACGTAATTTCGCATTACGACAGACACAATTTCATTTATATAAAGAATAGTTTAGTGCATGATGTAAAGGTGTGGACACACGGAGTGATTAATAAAGGCGAGATGAGTGTGTCGGGCGCGGTGCGAGTGCGGTGCGCCGCGTCACTCCACACCGCTAATGGAATATTTTAGCGAGCAGACACAATGCCATACATCTAATTTATTAACTTATAATCCGTCATCGCGATGGCAAACCGCCCGCTTCCGAACACTCTTTACACTAAACTAAATTACTTGTCTGCGCTTTGAAACATGTGCTTCTTTTACGCTTCTCAAAGAATAAAGCAAATGTCAAAGTTTACAGAAAAATGGAATAACAGAAGAATGTTTATTAATTTTGCAGCTCGATCCGCCAGTGCCGGTACGCAACATACAAAATACAATTTTCACATCCTTCTCATAACATTCGTATTGTCGACTGTTGGTTTATTTATTTATTTATTTATTTGCATATATTCAAAAATTATCAAAGTGGCTTCAGTGGTCACAATATCAGAAAGACAGAATTTTACGTATCATTTTGCCTGATTAAAGCGACTACGCTGAAACTAAAAATATTGAAATTTAAAAATATGTTTTACTAAAACTGGACCAAGCTTAAAAAAGCGGCTACCTTGAGTTTACGTAAAAATTACTAAAAGAAAATATCGTCAGTAGCCGCAAGCAACAAGACGTTATAAAAAGAAATGAGGATTTATAGAAGTTTGGCTAGTGCAGGACGGGTAGGGGTGCAATAGGAATAGTTGCTCGGTAAGTGGCTGGAGGGTCCTCGGGCGCTGGTACCGCTCCGCCGCCGCACCGCCGGCGCACGGCGCGCCGCAACACTAACGAGCCGCCTACTTCGCTACACCAGATATACAATGTACGAAACCAAGTACTTACTAAGAGAAATACTGAACTAATCACATTTAAAAAGTGGTGTTTGTTATGTAAATGGTCTATGTATGTGTTTTTTTTTTTTGTGATGTTGAACGCACATTAAATGTCTCAATAGCCGCTGATGCCAAGCACTCCGCAATCGACGCCCTCGACAAGGAACTTTCGAAGGCGTCCCTTGCAGCAGGAGAAGATAATAGTTACATATCTGTTATTTTAGGGTAGTTTGAAAACTAAAATTAACAATAGGAAAACGTACGAGTGATTATATTTGCTCGTAGAAAACAATCGAGATTGTTTCGGGTTATTCAATGCTCTAACTTGCACTGAATTGATTATAAGTTGTAAGCCTATAAGCAAGTCGAGTTATGAATCACTCACATCCTTTACTTGTTTCATTTATTCGATCGCCCATCGACGTCGTTTCCAGCCCATTATTTCTACATCATCAACAGCCTTTCACGTCCACTGTTGGACATAGGCCTCTCTCATGGCACGCCACTGGGCTCGATCTTCGGCCCTCCTCATCCAACCGCTGCCAGCCACCTTGCGAATATCGTCACCCCACCTAGCCGGAGGACGTCCTACACTACGTTTGCCGAGCCGCGGTCTCCACTCCAGAACACGTTTCCCCCAAAGGCCATCAGTTCTGCGACAGATGTGACCCGCCCACTGCCACTTCAGCTCACTGATCCTTTGGGCTATGTCGATGACTTTGGTTCTCTGTCGGATAGTATCATTTCTGATCCTATCCTTCAGAGAAACTCCCAACATAGCCCTTTCCATGGCTCGCTGAGCGATCTTTAATTGGTAGATTAGTCGCATCGTCAGTGTCCACGTCTCGGCTCCGTATGTCATGACAGGTAGGACGCACTCGTTAAAGACTTTTGTCTTAAGGCATTGCGGTATGGGTGACGAAAAGACTCGACGAAGTTTCTTAAAGCATTTTTTCATTATTTCATTATTTTTACAGCCGTGTGATTTAGTCACTAAACCTCATAATTAGTATCCATAATTTGGTTTTGAACAAAAGAATGCTAATAAAGCTTACCGGGAACAAAGTTATCAGAAGCCATACGAGTGTATATAATATGCGGCAGCGGTTTAATTCAAACTGGAACAAATCCCGCGGGATACACACGAATTTCACGTGAACCAGCATACATTAATATTTGTTAATGTGCGCGGATATCAACGCTAATACTGCTATTACGAAAATATGCTCCATTAACTAATAATAGCCTGTGAGGGATAGCTCAGTGTGAAGTAGACAAAAAACCAAAGTCGCGCCGAACACAAAGGATCCATCATAAGAGTTCTTTATGAATTGTGTTCCAATAACAAATGTTTAAAAATACATGTAGATTATGATGGTTCCTTGTATGTATTGTTTGATGTCCTGAATAGAATAACAGCCTTCTCCATCCAATTGGAACTACCTACATTTTTATCTCACCTGATATTCTAAACGTTTACGATCATTTCACACAGGTCGCCAAGATTATGACGGTGTGATGAAAACTAAATACACACAGACTGATCCTCGTACACGACCACTGTGTATGCGACAGCCACGGCAAATACGATATTTCACTGTTTAGGGATATTTCCGTACCGAAATTCATCTACTCCAGTGAAAGAGGAAAAGATGTTGTTAACCACTATCGTCCAGCCTTCAATGCGATGCAAAACTCTCCTCGTGCTCGTACAAGCACATCACCTTTACTCCATGCCACTGCAGCGGTACTGCGTGAAATATGCAGCAGTAATTCAGTTACGAGGTCGGAAATCAATTCCAGCAATCAAAATTCAGTTGTCAAGAAAACCACATTCGGTGAAAGGATAGCGCGACCTTACCGCTGTAATTAAGTACATTCCACATTCCGGCGCGGTTACGTCACGGGAGCTATTACGGGCGGGCGCGGGGGCGGGAGGGGGGGGGGATGTGCCCGTACTGTGTACAATACAAATCCCTCGCGTCGTATATCAAGGGTTGAATATCTTAGCTATTGTGCGGTTGCGTAACAGGAAGTGCGGAGTTCACTTGGCCGGAGCCTCGTTCACACTCGCTCATTATCAAATTAGCGTTGCTCGAGGTGGACAGTGGAAACCACAAGGCAGTGGCCAACTGGGCAGCCAGTGAGAAACACATTTGTATGGTAAATGTAAGAAAATGGTAAGGAAATCAGTGGCAATGAAATGTGAGAGATTATTATACCAATGGATAAATTATGGCAGCCATTCCAGTGGTCCGACGCGACGCACTGACATGAATCACTATAACGCAAATAGCATAAGGGTTCCTAGTGGTATTAGCGTTTATGGCGATATCTAATCTTTATTTATGACACTGTCCCCCTGGAATTGTATGTTATTGCAAGAAGCATGTGCATTTCAAATGCATTTAGTCATCTAACTTGCTGTCCATACTCATTCATTTATATTATCTACATCACACACAATTACCAAAAATAAGTTATGTAAGTAAAAAGTCGCGGTCGACGGGATAAGCTACCTTGACATAAATTAAAAGGATCAGCAACTTTAGGATTTTTCTTTACAGTGGTTACTCACCGCCAATTTCGCGTATCGCCAATGAACTAGATTATTACTCAAACAAATGCTGCTAATGAAATATCCCCAATTTTTTATAAAAAATCTTGCGATCCAAACCGCCTCAAATAATTCGGTCATTTCGCAGGCCATACATTTGAAATGGAGTGGACAAATACCCGCGTCGCATACTTTAAGTAGATCGTTTATCTCGGGCCGGCGCGCGGTACCATCGCTAAATACATCATACCATCTCCATAATAAGTTGGCCCTTTCAATATCGCGTGTTTCTGCCCGTATATTTCATCAGGCCGGCGCCAACGAGCGCAATTTCGGGACCCTCTGCCCTCCGGACGACGCCAGACGTATAAAAAGGCCCGGCAATATCGAACGGCCCGGGCCGGGAATAGAACCGACTGTTGGCAGAAATGAGCTATTGAATGGACAATTCCTTGGGGCACGTGTTTTACTGAGTGCCTCCGACATCTAGGAAAACTGGATTTTGATTAGATTTAATAATGCAAGATTACTTTTGCGAAATCAAATGAAAGCTAAGTGTAACGTGGGTTGATAGATTTCTCTTATAACTTAAATTTAACAGCTTCTTAGTAGTATAAATATAAGCAATACAAAACACTAGGAATTTTTATTATGATCTTTGATGCGTAAACGTCATTCTAAGTAAAACTCCCATGATTTTACTTTTTACTACAAACATCAAGTTGATGTGAGGTAATTACTTACATATGAATGCTTGATTGAATTTTAAATGTTACGCATTAATGTAACTGTTCCTTGGGTCGGCACTGAGTCGAGTGTAGTGGTGCGCTGCAAGCGGCGCGGCGAGACTGGCTGCGGGCCAAGCGAGCCTGCGATCTATTCATACGACAAATATTTTACCAGCACCCACCCGACACCAGCCGACGCCTGCACCTCTGCACCCCAGGATTCCACTCTCATATGTGGGAACTTCGAAACATACTTATAGTTTACTTGAAATTTCTTTAATTTTTACAATGACATACATATTGAATTACGTGGCTAAAAAACACGCAATAGCAAACACATGCTCTCGTAACCCTAAGAACTAACTTCTATTATCTGCTCTTATTTAGACCGTCATGTACGAATAAGTAAAAGCTAAGTTTGAAACTAGGCAAGGTATAATAGTCTTTCAGTGAAGGGTCTCTTGGAGATCGGCTGGATCAACGATTTCAGCATAAAATTTAAGTAACAGCTCATAATACAGAACAGTGATTTGACTAAAACGTAAAAGGAGCATCTAAAACAAAAACAAGTATTCTTGAAATTGCATCTATTTCACAAAAAGCTGTAAAAGCCACGACAATTCACTGAGCAGTTGACAACGGGTTTAAGAGTGTTCCCCTGTCGGGACGCGGCGAGTGGGGCGCCGGGGACAGGGGACCGCCAGGGGGCAGACATTCCTAATTATAAAATGATGCCCGTTTGCGAGTTGTAATGAAAGAGGTAGTGCGAGCCGCGGTCCGAGCACCTCCGTGTATAATTTAAAGCGCAATAAATCGCAATAAAACCTTTGTAATGAGACGTTAGCGCGGCGGGAGCCGGCGAGGGAGCGAGTGCCGCCGGGCGCGAGGAGCACGCCACAATGCCTTTTATTTACATGAGTACGTCTCAACGCGGCTCAACGAGACGTCATCGCCAGTTGTATTAGATTGATTCTAATTTCAAACGCATTGAGTCAGCCCCTGTACTCATTCATATTAATTCAATACTGCACAACGGCACCAACTTTAATATTAACGCTGTCGATTGTTCTCACAACAACTATAGAATTCCATTCCCTGTACTGTAAAGGCAAAGCGTGCAGGTTATAGCTTTTACCGTTATTTCTGGGAATAGCTGTTTCATCGAAAACTGAATTTGCATGGGTTTGACAATGTCCGAGTGCATGTGGAGTCATGATGCGGAATGGAACTGTTGTGGAGGCTATGGAATCAATACTCTAACTATTCATTACTTCGCCAATCCAGTAGCATGATATTAAATAGAGAATCCAATTTGCTTTGATAGTTTTACAAAAAGTAAGTATGGAGCCAAATGCAATTTTTAAAACTCCCCCTTGTCTTGGTCGAGTGTTTGTGTACCGAACTATTCGTTGGTACGATGATATCACGTCTGTTTGTGACAGGAAAATATCCTTCCAGGCTCGTAACATTCCATTCTAAAAACTTTATCTCATTCTTCTTCTTCTTCATCAACCCATATACGCCCACTGTTGAGCACGGGTCTCCTCTACCATTGAGAGGGTTTTAGGCCATAGTCCTCCACGCTGGCCTAGTGCGGGTTGCTAGTCCTATGTTATCTCATTAACATAGGATTAATAGTAGCCGATTTTACAAACGACTTAGAACATGAAGCTTATAAGAGAAGGAAGGAAGGAATGTTCATTTTTTAACTGATAATTATTTGGAAATAACGGTGTAGAACAACATTATGCGACTGCAGTGATAGTTTTGTGAACTACGCCCTACCAAGGAGTGACTAAGTCATACTAAAAATTGTTCCTTTCAACGAAACTTAGCTCTAGTTGATAAAGGTGATAAAGTCAAAAATTGTAAAGAGGTAAATATGTGTCTCCATCGATAGCATAATAAAATCATCTAAACACGCCTTAAGTGGAACCAGAAAGCTGAAGTTAGTTAAGAAAACTCCAAGCATTTTAGGAATGTAAGAAAGTTTAAAAATAAAATAGATAGTATGTGTAAGTTGGGGGGTAGTGCGGCAGACGAGCCGTTGTGTGCGAGTCCGAACGAGCGAGTGGCGCCCGGTAAGTGAGTTAGGGCGCGGGTCGCGAGACCGCCACTTCGGAAACTACTTGCCCCTGATTACATCTCGTGAATGCGCTGGCTGAGCCAACTGGGGGCGGAGTGGTGCGGTGCGGCGCCAGCACCTAATCTCCTTATGCACTTGTGTAAGTGTATTCATGAATTCTGATCGTGTGAAGCGGTGCAAATCAATGGAAATAGCTGCGAGTTGGCGCCGATTCAATTAATAGTTAGTTGGTGCGGACCGAGCGCGCCGTCCCGCCACGGCTTGTTTGTTGATTGGACGTTTGTCTAGTTCAACACTTTCTTATGCACTCACTCCTCTGAATAACTTAACTATCGCACCAACATTCTAACCAAGCGTTGCGAATATTCTCGCATATATGAAATTAGGTTTTATATCGACAGTACTGGAGCACTGAATAATTGTTATAGTAAAAATAAAATGTGACACATGGAATAATCAAAACATTATAACTCTACCTACAATATGAAGCTTTGCCTATTTATTATTAATTAATAGGTACAAATGTAAAATATGCAATCTGTCATAATCAGCCCCAACCTCAGAAAACTCTGCATTCCGTCGTATTGGATAGCGAATGACGCGAGCCGGGTGTCTCACTACTTGATGCTCTGTTTGTACAGGACCCTGCATACCAATGGGTACGGTGTACTTTACCATGAGATTTTAACAAAAAAGGGATAAACAGATTCAAAAGTTAATTACAAAATGTTATGTATTATTAATTCAGTTCCCTGGACTCCATCTTCAAGTCAGCCAGTCTTCAGAGTACAGTCTCCAATGACTTCTAATTGAAAACATAGCGTTTACCGAGAGGCCCTTGTGACTCTACACTTAACAAGAGTTTGACATCATTCACTAGCAAAGCCAGTTGTACTAGGGATACATCGGAATAAAAAGTTTAATCATCGCTGAAAGAATAAAGTGTATTGTAAATTATTCCATTAATTGAAGTCTGCAGGTAATAGTTAGTACCTCTCACACGGTCGCGGAATTATTTTAGTGTTTTCTCGCCAAAAATAAGTTTTATCGAAACAATGGGTTCACACATCCCCTGTCGGGTCCCGGGACGCTCACGCACTCCTAATTTATGAGCCTGCGCCGGCCTTTAATGAGCTTTTTATAATAAAACGGGAATAATTACAGCATTCCGCGTTGAACACGCAGTTTAGTGTCGCGCCGACGGCCTTTGTCATCGCGCCGCTTTGTACGTGCCGCCCATACGCCAGCAGTGGGAGCCGCGGAGATTGACGGTCAGCTCCATATCACTTTTTACATACATATATACATGCATACATAAACTCAAAGGGCAGGCAGAGGTGCATTTCTGCACCCATATTTCGCCAGATATGTATCAGTCCCACGCAATAGAGGGCGAGCCTATTGCCGTTTCTCGGGCACATATCAAGACACCGTGCTGCTACTGATTTCCTAATAGAAAAACCCAATAAAACTATGCCCGACCCGGAAATAGAACCCAGGTCCTCTAGATCGTATGGCACATGCTTGAACCACCAGACCACGAGACAGTCAGGATCAGTTTTTAATTATATGTAATTTAATTAATAGGGGTCATGGAAACAGAACAAGTTCCCAAATAATCTGATAAGATTTTTGTTTTGAATTTACAGCACAAGCGCTTTATGCAGAACGCTTCTAATGAATCGGTCGAGTGGTCCACTGACAACTAAGAAAATTTCCACGAAAAATATTCTCGTTCTGAATTCTAATTTAAATAAGAGCTGATACTAAATTCAGGTCTTAGTCAGAACTGAATGTATAAAATATCAAAATATTCGTAGTACATTAAAGTTATTTAAGAGTACTAAATATAATTTTCATCGGAAGGTACGCTAAGAGATCTGACTACGCAAAACCGGAGCTTCTACGAAATCGTAGCGCATTCGTAGCATAATACTTTTATTAGTACGCCTAGTCATTTACGCTTAAGTCGCATAGGGTCTGGAAGATACTGTGGATGTACTTTTTACATACTACCATGAATCGCTTTATGCATTCCAATTTCTTGATCGTGATATCAGAACGTACAAGAGACTTTTCAGTCTCACAAACTTCCAAATCGGCCTCTCGTTTCACAAGCACTAACCCTTTCAAATCGACGCAACAAGGAATACAACTTGTGTTTGAAAGGAAAAATGTTATTTTTTCAGTTTTGAGTGTTTAATTAAGACACAATTATTGTTGCGATACATTGAAATTTGCGAAAATTGTATGTCCAAATTTGCTTTTCGTATAGAGCATCGTCTATAAATGGGAGGTACAAAGAATATGAAGCACAAAGAGCTCTGGAACAATAAAACAAAAGGAAACGAAATATATTATTGCAATTTAAATTCTCATACGATTGAATGTAATAATGAAATGTTGTATGCAAAATCAATTCTTATTGTATACTCATTATATGAACCCTCGTCAAGTATTGGGAAATTGATTATAATCGAACAGAAGGGATGCACTTTGGCCTACCCGAGTTTTTATTTTTATTGGCATTGTTTTTTACAAGATAACTTAAAGTAACATTTCTCACGCAAAATAACACTCAGGACCCGGCTGTACTTGGCTTTAAGTGAATAATACGTGTAACGACTATTAATTTTGTAAATCTATGAAGCTATTTCTAGTTTGGACGATGAAACCTGTGATGTGTCTTGTTGGAGCGACAACGTGTATTATCGCGGAGCTGTCGGTAATTATTGATAGCGGTTGATTAGTAGTCAAATAGGCCGGCGTATTAGTGCCGTATCGCGGCGGATCTGCGAAATTGTGCGGTAATTAGGTGACACGTGTTCCTGCGGTGTCGCGCGCGTCACCACCTAGGTCGCCGTGCGACACGTCGGGCGTCGCGCGTCACGTGTCGCGGGTCGCGCCTCGCTCGTCGCTCTGTCAACATCGCCGCGTGATAATTACCCGCGCCGAGAGCCCTATCAATCGGATAGTGACGGACGCGCTGACGTCATCATTAAACCACAACGTTTGAATTACACATGCACGATTGAATCGCCGCCGGCGTCAATACGCAAGCAAACGTTACGGCGTCAATATAAGATTGTATTGGAAAACAGAACTTAAATGTGATGTCATCCTAATATAATAATGTTGTTTACATGTAAACACAATAAAGACTACCAACATTTGTTTTTTTATCATGTTGCGTCGACGTTGGCGGATCTTTATACCCGTTCAATATATTTGAAGTTCAGCTCAGGGCGCTACGCAGCTTACTTTGCGAGTTCAAAACGCGCGATGAGCAATCGAACAGTGTTCCGGATGCGTAATTATAGCAATCACATGGTATAAAATACAAAAAGAGACTTTGATGATGTGTATTTACAACTCTTAGCCATGCCTTGTGTAAAATAGAGGCTTACCAACTTCTCTAACCTGTGCTTTTAAAACACTTAACAACCAATAGATGGATGATCGAAATAATATCTAACAGGATTTCAATTTGAATTCGTCACGCTGTAACGTGTGTAAATAAGTTTAATGTAGATAATGAGAGACATCGCGTACCATTAGTGCGTGCGTGCGGTATCGGCGGTCCGGCGGCGCCCACAGCGCGCCCCGAGCGCCCACTAAACACCTGCTAATTGTCGCCCACACCGCCTGGGACACCGCTACTAATTGGTAGTGTCTACTTTCTTCCACGCACTACGATAAGAAAGCACACATAATATTTGTACAAAAAAATAAAATACTAGAGTACCTTACTGTGAATAATGAGAGTTAGGTATACATTTAATGTGTGCAATGACCCACTGGCTCTTAAACCAATCACAGACCTATAACTAGGGGTCATTGATTCACCTACATAGTTACAGTCTTCTTGAATGTTACAAACTTTACAATACGATACAGTTGTATCTATGTAAATATGTGTGTGTGGTGTGTGCACATGTCTGCTGAATCTCTGTGTAATTTTAATTAATTATTTTTAAGAAACCAAATTTTACAATTCACGGTTTGAAAGTAAATGAATCGTACAAAAACATATTTACATTATAAATAAATAAATAAATACACCCAACAGTCACATACATAGTCCTGACCCCACACTAAGATACGAGTCTTGTGTCGTGCGTATCAGAAACTACGAGAGACTTTTCGGTCTCACAAACACCCAGACCCGAAACAAATATTTGTGGATCACATAAACATTTGTCTCGGTGCGGGGATCGAACCCGCGGCCGCTCGTTTCGCAAGCTGGTGTCTAGCCAACTGCGCCACGGGGCTGTCATTATCAATGGCAGCTGATGTTATCTTCCTCTAAAAAGAGATAAAAAAATTAATTAAATTAGAGTTATTTTGTAATTCATTAGGTTTGAATGTAATAACTACAACCATCGTTTATTATAAATAAAGACTCCAGTAATAAGTAAACAAGGGAAGTATTTACCAAGTAAACTGTACCGTGATAGTATCTAAGTTGAAACAGCGCAACAATTGTGATAACCAACGAGTACTTAAGCGTGGAAGTTCCAAAAACTACAAAGTTTTAATGAAATACAAATGTAATTAAATTAAAGTTGGTGCATGCGATGATCATGCAGCGCGCGGTAATTAATTCTCCACCTGTCGTGTTCCATGGCGGAACATGTTACCACCACAAGTGCGTGACCTTTACACTAAATATTAACGTGCACCCCCCTCCCACACCCCACCCCCGCGCCGACAGTGCCCTATTCAACCAAACATTCTATGTTAAATACGGCAATACAATTCAGATAATGCTCTAAAGCTTAATAACGGCTGTGAGCTCGGCGCTCCCGAATCATAAAAATCCCCCGTGTGGAGTCGTGACGTCACGGCGCGGGGCGGACGGGCCGGCCGACATTTCGCCGCTGTCGGACATAACAAACACTCTCGACAATTTAAAATGCAATTACCGCCAGCAATGGTCGCTAATTAAACGGAGATATTCGGTAATGGCGCCCCCCTCGCTCCCTCGCCCCTCCCCGCCGCCCCGCACCCCACGACCCCCCGCACTCACCGCGCAAAAATTAAACACAAAGCCATCATCGTTTAGGGACGAGATCACACGGCGACATCACACAGGCTGCGACCGACAAATCAAAAATAATGTTACAGCATTTTATTATTGTTTCAATTTATTTAAATTAAAGTGACTACAATGCAACAACATTTTATAGCGCACATAAGGAAGAGCTTTTGGATAATATCGACCTGATATAATTTCAGTGTATCCACAATCAAATGTATATATCAAACCATATATATGTATTATATATCAAAACCATAAATGATTTGTGTACAAAGCAATTTTGTACAGTGCTTATCTTACTATTATTAACAAATAGGAGAGCGTATGAATTTTATTTCCGCCGACCGCTACACGTCTCACCACACACGAATACCCGCAACACGGGCATCTCGGTCCGTCCCTTATCTCCACAAGGAAAATATTCCGCAAATGTATTCACTATTGTCGGCCACTTGTAACGCGTTTTATGGCAGTAACACTTCATACAAAGGGCAATAAAACAAAGCTTCTGAACGGTCAAGGGCACGGGTCGTGGGCGGGGGGAGCCTCGTATACATTACAGATAATATCCGGGGATCGCGCGAAATTTCCCGGTAAACAAGGGCGCTACGAAAAGGCTTGAGATACGCGCGATGTAGGGGCGCTGCGGTGCAACCCCGGTAGAGCCGGCGCGAGCTACGGTACTGCAGCTATGCTCTCCAGCCCCGCTTTTCTGTTTATCCTTAACTATATCCTACTTATTTACTGTACCGATACAAAGTAGCGTAATAAACCGTCGTATTCTTTGTTAGCCAAAATAGTTTGAAGATACGCGAGTAGTTTGCATTAAAATCGGATGAGAGGTTTCTGTTATACTTCACGTAGTCACTCTGTCGCCTACTTAGCAACCGCATCGTGAAACTTGTATACTCTATTTCATCCCAAAGAGAATTAATTCACAGCACAATACCATAACTCTGATAATATTAGGTGGATGTGTAGGCGAATATTTGTGTGCGTCGAGCTCAATATCCATAACCGTACATTAAGTAGTCGCTGAGCAAGGAGTGCGCCCCGTACGGGCTGGCGCTGCGCCCGCCGGTATATCAGGCTTCAAACCAGAAGGGCGTATAAACAAAAAGTAGGTTTTTTGTAGACGTCAATCATTTGTAAGTTTATTGCTACACTACTACAGATTTTTCTTAGTAGCCTCATAACTGTAAAAGATTGTTGTAAAGATAAATTAAATCAAAAATTATTAAGTTTCTGTTGCCTCCTTAAAAGTAGGGGTATCACTTATACGGCCTTCTGGTTTGAAGCCCGCGATATATGCGAGGTGGTGGCTCGGCTTCATAAGCGGCTGACGGCGGAGCGCGGCGGGATTAACATTGTCGCGGCACGTAGCACTGCCCGCACCATTGTTTTTTTATCCGTCCCTCGAGGAAATTAGTTTTCGGCGTCTGAGCAGCCTTATATAAAAAGCACCGCGCGGCTGCCACGTGCGTGCGTCCTTGCAAGTCAAAATTTTACCTTTTTGAAACAAGTGATAAAAGTTTAAATAATTACCAACTTTTTTATAAAGGAAAATATTACATAAGATTTTTTTAGGCTTTTTCACATAAATATGTATAATTAAGTTATGAAAAACCGTTTGCGAGACGCGGCAATCAAACCTCTGGAGCGCTCGGCAATCACTTGTGTCAATCACAATTGATATAACTATAATTTTAACAATGCTGCAAAGTAGGACGACTTATATTCTAATACTGAATTAAATAACGCGTATGATAAGCAGTAATAAACCTAGATTGTTGTACACATTGTGTAATGAGTAGCGCGGGGCCCACACACGCGTGGCCGCTCGTGCCGCCCGTACAAATGACGGCATCACGGCGCGCCCCGCGGCTCACTGCAATCCACTTCCAGCCGCGATGTTACAGCCTCCGAATAAAGGGTATCGAGAATAATTTGCCGCCTTAGAGGATTTCGCGGGACGTGACCGTAGCCGTGACGGCCGCGCTGCGTGTGGAAAGCGTTTCTTGGATCATCGTAGTTACCACGATATTTCTTGGGCATAATCATTGCAGTAACAATACAGCTACTAATATAACTTAATTCTAAAGGGTTTCAAACTTAAAATGTTACCTTGTAAAAGATTGCTGGAGTGCAGACTTGCAGGTGTTAATGGCACAAAGCTTTATCCACAAGTACATAATCATGTGATTTTTGTCTTTAATGAGCTTTTCTATGGTTATCCAACAATAAAGCAATGTTCGCCATCGGATATAAATATACTACCCGCATCACACGAGCTCCACACTCAGTTTGACTAAACAAACTTGTCCGCTGCTAATTGGATCATATCAATCGCGTCTAATCCGCAGTAATCTGTGTACGGCCGCGTGCGTGGGTGCCCGGGGGTGCGGGAGGGGGGGGGGGTTATGACACGTGGGACGGCCGAGGGACACTTATTGGCGATGTGGCGCCATCGACGCGGCCTGTGTGCTCGGGAGCCGCGGGCAAACATCGCGCGCTGTAGGGACGCACTCGCAACCGTGGCACAGTCGTTCGGCCTTACTACACGAATAGTAACAATGTACGACGAAATAATTACTAGTCATAGTCAGTGCGGCTGATGACTTCTCATGTTTTTACGCATTTTTAATTTAGGACACTTGAAAAAAAAAAACACCGTGTGACATGGCTTCTGCTAAAGGGAAATTCAAGAGATGTGATTAGGGGAACTGTGGAAAGTAATATTAATTCATAATGAAAAGAATTACAACTCTTATTCTACAAAACGAAAGTTCCAAAGCGGACACAATCATCAAGCAAATGAGGTCCAATATAGAAAGGATAGGTACGCTGTAAGTAACCTGATAGATTTATCGTTTGAATTCGTTGTTGCTCCTTACTTATTCCCCAATATAAAATTACGACATATTTACTACCATTAATCGGAGCCACATAACCCTTAACACACCACACATTCTGTATATTTTATTGAACTCGTAAGGCAGTCGTTAACGCCGAAGCCGCGTCGCAGGGCGGCTGTACTTGACTCGTAAACAGCGGGTTGTTTGTCCACGTATGTCTTCGCACCTGGCGCGCCACCTGTGGCCTGCGGGCTGCGGCGCCACATCAATCGCGGAGCAAACACTCATAACTACAAACAAGCGACGCCACGGGATTACATTAGCCGCACCTATGGTAACACTCACTGCAATCGAAATTGACTGTTGCTGCTTGGCTTGAAGAGCCATATGTGATACAATATGTGTAAAAGTTTCAACATTTACACTTTAATAAGTACGACTTCAAACTAAATAAAAATAAAAAATATAGATTATTATTATGGCAATATCGTGAAGTCGTTAAATTTCAGGAACTGTCGCGGTATAAGTCAGCATGAGATTATTTCATACCAACGCAAAAACAAGGGACCGTTTTTTCCTCTACTTCAAAAAATCTCCAAAAAACGAAATGTATTCAGATTTAGAGACGACTTCATTGAAATACAAACGCGGGTATAAATATTGATGTGCTCGCGCCACCGAGTCGCGTCTCGCTAACGCAAACCAATCGGATTGCTGGCGAACCCGGCGCACCGCACACCGCTGCAACAAAACCAGCTAAACCAGATAAAGACAAGCTGGAAATTACTGGAGCCTCGCCCAGATGTATGGATGCCATGGTCTTCGATTGGCAAGAAGTCACTGCTCGACCAACGACGGTAACTCGAAGAGTTCCACGTTATGGTTTTCCTTGGGTACAAGAGTCACGTCGGTGCTGGCTCGATTCTGTGTTGTGTGTGTGTATGTGTGTGTTCAAATCCATCACAGATATAATATCTATGTTGTGACCAAAATTACGCCAGGTTCGAACCAGGGCCTTACGTTATGCAAGCTGGTGTAGCTAATTTTGCCACGGGGCTGTGAAAGTGCGTTTTACTTAACAGAAATAAGGTTACTAGCAAAACTTTAAATGTAGTGTGTATTCTACACAAAAAATTTCATACTGTATCTAGATGGAAAGGCCTAAAATAACAAGTGTGGCCCGGCGAGCGTACGAATGTGTGCGTGGATTTAACCGTTGAAATGATTTCGTTATGAAAGGCGTAATGTAGTTAAACGCTGCGGCTCCGAGCGGAAGGATTATGTTATTACGCGACGTACTCACCGACCCCCCCCCCCCACCCTCCGCCGCCTACAGCCACCAGGGGGGGGATCGCAATGCTCGCTCTCACTACTCATTGCTAGCATTTAGCTCTTGTTGTTTGTCACTCATCTTTAAATGTCATTGCATAGTTTTTGAGCATTTTATAACACTACATACTTCAGTAGTCATGGAGCATAGACTGTCGGGTCCGTTCATGAGTTTCCTATTTATTTATTTATAAATATTGACCTCCTGAGTCCTTGTGTTCTTCATTTAAATCATCTAACAGAAAAAATATCTGTGACAGATATCAGCAGATTATTTTCACTTTTTTTGCACGAAAAGAATTAGTAAGCCCGGTGTAATCGCCCCGGGAATATATTGCGGCCTCAAAGGTTAATGTCAAACTTTTGTTTGTCGAGCAATTAGCGACATGTTCGAATGTTCTCGAATTGTTGTAAATTGATGTGTATTTTCATTATTCCGTCTTTCAGTAATGTTACAAAACATAGGTACGTATGGTATATTGTAAATAGGGGCCTATAACAATTAATAACACATTTATGTTTATGGAAAACATGGCTTAAGGCTTTTTAATAGGTAAAATTAAAACGTGTTTGAGTGGACATTTACAAATGGCCTTAGATTATCATAACGATCATACGGTGTCACGTAATCAAAAAACTTAAAGTAGTTTACTCTTTGGATTTTAGTAACAGAATATTTATATTTATTTTGTCTTTTTACTGTAATAAGACCTTTTACTTCGAAAATTCATGAGTGTGTGCCTGGAGTTCGAAACTGCGACCGGCGAAATTCGCGTCCGTGCGCCATAATTTCGAGGCCATCACTGTTTTTTACTTCAAAAAACTCATAGCAAATTACAAATTAAGGCCATAGAAACATAGGGTGAAGAAACTACAAAGTCTGCGCCGACCTTGAGAGGCGCGTGTACCAAACTGCGGCATCGACAATTTCGACTAATTACGGTTTCACCTCGCGGCCGGGATGTGAGCTCGTAAAGTAGCAACAAATCATAATCGTTGAACACTTAGTGGCGGTTTCCTGTGCCGCCGTGTTACACAACCACCACACGCCATGTTCACTGGCCTACTCGTGACTGGTTGGAAAAAATTTCATAGTATTTGTGATTTGATCGTCTGTCAATTGTGACGTAGTAGCCACTACACCAATGTCCTTTATAGGCTTTTATCAAGTGTCCTTTATTACCATGTCTCATGTATAACTTGATCTTGAAAGGAATGAATTCTCAGAAATCCATAATTATCAAGATGAGTGTGCCTAAGCTTCTATTGTGTGTCGAATTTTCTAAGAGTCGACATTCCGCATCAGACCAATTTCTGACGTAGCGCTAGATTATTAAGTTGGTACATTGCAAGTGTGTGTGCAGGAGGAGTTGCGCGACAACCTGACGGTGAGCGTGATGAGCTTCGTGCCCACCATGGACGACGACGGCAAGCCGCTCACCTGCCGCGCAGAGAACCCCAACGTCACCGCGCTCGCGCTCGACGCCTCCTGGACCATCAACGTCGTCTGTGAGTACTTCCACACTACATACATATTGCAATAGCCTTAAGTATTGTTTGTCGATGGTTAAGACAAACATCCTCATAGACCCTCGTGGTGGTATATGGTATCGGCCGCCTCATAGCAACACTAGAGGAATGTTTATTACTAATAGCTGAAATGCTAAATTATTATTGCGAGTTTTATAAAAACAAATATATTCTGAATTCCTGTCGACATCATAAATATAAATTTAAATATAGAAGAGTCATTAATTTAAACCTGTTAATTATGATTGCGCTGTTTAATAGCGCCAGTAATGAACTCGCGATAAATTCTCGTACATAAAATACTGGCGAACTTCATCCGCGGCCGCACTGTCCCAGTTATAGTTGAAGAGTGTCTGTAGTGTGACGGTGGAGTGTAGTTGTGACCGCGTGTTGTTGTTGCAGACCCGCCGGTGGTGCGGCTGCGGCTCGGCAGCTCGCTGGCCGCCGGCGACATCAAGGAGGGCGACGACGTGTACTTCGAGTGCCATGTGCGCGCCAACCCGCCCGCCAGGAAGCTCTCGTGGTTGCACGACGTGAGTACTCCCGGGCGAGCCCAGATTCAAGGCCGACGCTCCCGCGCCCACGCCCTGACAAATCGACCCGTATATATCTCCTCCCTACCGCGTGACATGTGAGTCGGCCTCGCAACTTGCGACTTTTCGCAAGGAGAAACTAATATCGCGCCATGACAAGTTCTTAGGAATTACTAGTGGCGCGGAATATTTGAGCGCCGGCCCGAGTAATCCCGCCCGACCACCTACAACCGCCGAAACGACCTGTTTAGATTCCGAGAAAATGGGAATAATTTCCTGTTATTACTTTACTTAAAGGAAACGAGCGTCATAAGGAATAATATTAAATGTCACATTCTGTAATGGCTTTTTTTAGGTTTTCCTAATTTATAACTCTATTTGAAATGGCTACACTGTTCCAATATTCTAGACGTCTTACTACCTTTTACCGGGCACATTTTTAGACTGTGCTGCTACTGAGAATGTTTTAATGGAAAAATGTAATAACTCGCGATTGGAACCCGACGTTAATAGATGACGCGGTAACAATGAAGCAGTGTAGTTTTTAATATTAGCTTCGCAGCGTGGCGGCTATCTGTGGATATGAATTGTGTGTGTGGCGAGCGGTGACTTGCAGCGGGGACGGCCGTGCAGCGCGCCGCACGCTCCGGTAATCGCTTTGTGTGTTGGCGCGACGCTGGCGGCGTGGCGGTGTTTTAATCAGCGGCGACGGACACGTTTTTTTGTCATACCACCCTTTCAGGGGCAATCAGTCGTGTGTTGTTAGGCGGATAGCGACATGCCGCGCCCTCCGGACTACTGCAATGTTTTGTTTTTCCATATTTGTCGAAACCACGGGGCGCTCGCGAAAAGCGCCCTCCCTCGCTTGCCTCACTTACTTTGTCCTTTGAGCTGGGATGTATTTAGCACCGGCCAAAAGTTGCAACCTGGAATCTAGCACGTTTGTGCCTCTCATTATTGCCTTATGACCAAGTACATGTAAATTGCAAAAATTTTTTTTCATATATAAAATCGAAGCAATTTCTCGCCCACATTAGCAAAGTGGAGAACTAAAAGATGTTATCCTTAGAACAGCATGGGCTACAAGCGCCACAAAAATATTCATGAATACAGAATAAGTGAGTTATTTAAAACCCCTGTTCATCTTAATATTAATAGATGTATGAATCCCCCTAGCCCATTAAATATGTTGGTCTTTAGTTATAGATATGTATGAAGGTACTCGATTGATTTTCGATCCCACCCCGGGCTGTAAGTGAGGGCGCGTCAAGTGTGTGGCGCGGTTGCTTTGTCGCGCCGCTCACGCCACGCCACACGCCACGCCACACGCCACACCGCCGCCACACTCGCCCCTAACCACGCATCATTCACACTCATTATCGCTTCAACGTTGTAGTGCCACTATCACCTTTGAGAGTCGTAAGGGTCTGGTTTCGATTTTCAAGGATCCCATTTTTTCGATTGAGGGTTTCGTTACACAAACATCGAGAACAAATCCTTGAAATTGTCGTTTTAACACAAGTTGATCTCACTTACCACTATAGGTTGATGTGATAATTACCTTCGTAAACATCCCTCATATATGAGTCTCTCCATGCGTGAGTTGTTATAAGGCATTCGTGACAGACCCCTTGGTGCAGCAGATCTCTGTGCGTGCGTTCGAGTGGGATCCTACTGTCTCCCGCCTCTTGTTGAAAAATGTCCAGTGACGTAGTATCGCGGGGGCGGCGGGGGTGCGGGGTGCGGGGCGGTGGGGGGATGGTCCGTCGCACGCACACCACTGCGGCCCGTATATCACCGGGATTGTTTGCGCGGATCGCATATTTCGCTCGGTGCCATCGACACCCATTGTTGCTAAAATGCTGCATTTTTTACGATCATACTCACGTACCATTTGATTTATATTTTGTCCATTTCACAATACTACTGCTAAAGTGCAGTGCGTCAGTCTGATCGCAAGCTAAAGCCTGCGAACTCGATTCACTTGTTACCTGAACTGAAAAGTTAATTTTATACCTATACGTTCTCGAGCCCCTTAAGCTAGCGGAATCAAATTAGATGAGTTGCCTCTCGTATACCATAACACTTGTTACTACATAATGATTTGCTTTGAACTCTAGTATTACCCAACAGTAAAGTAGTTGAGCTCCACTCCACTTGTGCTTAATGCGCCATCAATAAAAAATACACTAATTGATTGTAGGTGCTTTGACGACGAGGGTTAATACTGCGATCTGAATTCTATGTGCGTTCATATTTCTAACTCCATATTGGCTGGAATTGAAATGAAAGTGCTTGCTGCAGTGAATAAGCTCGTGAGTTACAATACTGCACGCACATTACATGTGCGACGGGCGGCGCCGGGTAGCGGGCACACAGTTCACGTTACGAGTATATGTGGTTGCGAATAGCTTACGTTGAAAAGGAGCCGTCGAAAAAAGCAGTCCGCGACTCGCCCCCAGAGAGCCGCGCTGAAAATACTCCCCGCCCTGAGTGACCCGCGATTACTTTTGTTTTAGTCTTATTATTACTTTGAACTCGCGCATCAGATTTTTATGAACCCGACGTGAGCGGTGACGTGACGAGAGGCTGCCCTACTGAATTATATTCAAGTAAAGTCATAAAAAATATTTATTATTTATCTTACATAGGATTTTTTGTTTTTGAGTAACTTTTGTTTAAAGCGTAATATACCTCGTAAACATAAGTATTTCTCACATTGTCGTAACGGCAAAGATGCATTTCTGCAGCTTGAGCTGATGGAGCAATTATTGTGATAACCGCAAAATCCATTCGCTGGTAATAGGGTCCTGTTTATCTACTAAAACACGTAGGTAATGTATCTCATCTACAAATATGTTTTTTGCGCAGTGTTACGAAAACCAGTAGAAACTTTAAAAGGCGTAACTACTTTGTTTTTATTTCGTAGTATTAACGGACACGGAACTGAGGCGTTGTCTGCGATACAATGGGCAATGTAACAAATTTCCAGTTTTTATACCTATTAGATAATTTACTTTTGTTGTTTACACTGTATCCTTGTTTATAAATCTTTATTTCCACAATCACTTTGAGCCAAAGAACAGCGACGTCCGACCAGAGCCGCCGCCCACGATAGTCCATGACGACCTTCCGAGAAACTGGTCCCTACTGCGGGTATTTCTGACCGCGCCGTATCGTCATCAAACTAAGGACTCATCTTCACAAATAGAACCTAAATTTAATCGGCATTATTTTTAGATTTCACATGGCTATCTTACACAAGGAAACCACAAGTGCTCTCCCGGGGACGACAGTATAAAGTCCATCTTGTAATGAAATTCCTGACTTAAACGTGTTAGTGTTGGAATTTTTTGTTGAAAGTTTACCAAGGCCGCCACCAAGTATAATTCTTTTCACCAATGGTTTTTCATGTACTTAGTTTTAGCGGCTCGAGAGAAACTTTCCACATACTTAGATAAAACTTATTCGCTAAGATATAATCTTATTTCTTTGTTCAACTTTTTTAATATTGTGGCTATTTCAGTATCACAGAAAGCAAATATTATGTTATTTTAAGATTATGTTATGTTAGCAATAATAAGGTTATTATGTTATTCTTCTTCATCAACCCATATACGCCCACTGCTGAGCACGGGTCTCCTCTACCATTGAGAGGGTTTAGGCCATAGTCCACCACGCTGGCCTAGTGCGGGTTGGCGGACTACACACCTAAGAAATTCCTAAGAACTCTTAGGTGTGCAGGTTTCATCACGATGTTTTCCTTCACCGTTAAAGCAAGTGATAATTTAATGTGAATACACACATAACTTCGAAAAGTCAGAGGTGTGTGCCTGGGGTTCGAACCCGCGACCGGCGAGATTATGTTATATCAAGCGGTATTTCAACTGCTCAACAACAAAGAAGCACTTATTCTGAAAAAATAACCTAATACTACATTATAACAAGATTTAGGAATTTAAACAGCGTCACCATTTATAAACGTATCACGAATTTGTATGGTGTGGTGATGACGAACAGCGTGTCACAAACAGATGAGAATTTTCGGTCACGAGACGTAACGGCTCCGTGGCGCAACGGTAGCGCGTCTGACTCCAGATCAGAAGGTTGCGTGTTCAAATCACGTCGGGGTCAATCATTTGACTTTTTTTACGTTTAAATGGTTACATCAGTATCTAAATAAGATAATAAGTTCTTAAATACATTGTTAAAAATAGGACTTCCCACGGTGTTTATAAAATACAAGTTCATAAATATAGATAATCACAGATTAACTCTTCTAAAAATGAAATGAGTTTCTCTAAACGGATGGAATAATTTAAGACGTTTTGCTATTAATCAGTTGAAAAAGTTGTGAATCTAGAGAAGTTACACCTTTACTTACACACAGAAAAAAATCAAAGGCAGTATTAGAAACTTTTAACAGCGTAACTCCAAAAATAACACGCAGTGAACGAAAAAAACGGATCGGTAATTTATAATCCCGCCAAATATAGGTTAAAAATGAAAGAGAATAATAAGAGTATTTTAATACGTCCCTTTATCCGGCGAGGTCGGCGGTGAAGGACGAGACTCTATTCTAATTCAAGTATTAATTCTCGTGGAGTGTAGTTCGAGAGACGACGGTCGCCGGACCAGCCGGGTGCTCTCGCCGCTCAGCCGTGAAAGGATCAGGCGCCTCCACGCCGGCTCCACTCCTAGAACAAAGTCAATTGATCTCGTGTTCGCGAAACCCTTTCTCGCGTACAGCTCTGAGGGCGTCATTATGTTACATACGTTTTGAAACTACGCCTCCTAAATAACTTTACATACGTTGGACGTGGTTGCCGCTTTCATCATGTATATTGGTTAAACTAGAACGGAAAAAAGAAATACTAGGGTGAAAATTATGTATGTTAAGCTTCACTTTATCGTTACCATAGGTTGTGAGAGACGGACGTGGTATATCATGTTTTCGATTAAGAATCAGGGATTTAGAATTATCTCATAATTTGTCATAATACATTTCTTTGCGGCAGCAAAGGTATATAACTATCAGTTGACCACTTAATTTTATTGTAGAGGCTACATCGCTCATAGCAAAGTAAAGACAGTAACATGACGTGTAGCCACAGCGGCACGCTTCTTGCTCGCAGATCCGCGGACACAAAGCGCTTCAAACACGTAATAACGTTGTTTCTTTACACTTAATGCGTATGAATACAACGGAATTAAAAGGCAACGCTGTGCCGCGGGAAGCGCAAATGAAAAATGCCACCAGCGTCCGAAACAAAGGGAGCGCACGCGGGCGCCGCGCGGGTGGGGGGGAGTGCGCCGCTTTATACTTTGTTCATAAAAAGTACTACGTGTTCCACGTCTTATAATTATAATGACCGATATTTCTAAATTCTGCTTTAAAAAAAATTCAACCAACCATGGATATTTTATGTCTTAATAGGTACAATAATTTCCATGGCGAAATGTGACGGAACAAGTATGTTGAGAGCATGTCCCCTGAAGCGGCACATGAGCGGAACCCTGAGCCCTTGTCGTGGAAGCGCCGCGCCCCCATAACAAGCGCACCCGGCCGACACCCGGGTAACGCGACGCGACAAATCTCGGCGTGGAGATGCTGCCTAGCTCTCGTCAATCAACCGGAAAATATTAAAATCCACGTGTGTGTGCGTGACGTGCGATGGGTGCGCCGGGGGTGCGGGTATACAGCGGGGGAGGGGTAGGTGTGTGGCGGCGTCACATCCGGCCGTAATATTAACATTCCTAGCTACGGCTGGTGCGCACATCCCACGATATTAAACGGGACCAGACGGAACCGCCGAGCCAACGCTCACTCGGGCCGGGCCTTCACCTACACAACACTATCCAAATTCATAGGATTAACATACTTACCGACGTAGGGATAAGAAATCATAAAAGCAAAAACTAACCTAATAGTACCATTCCTAAACGGAGTTTAGGCCCTAGTCCACCACGCTGGCCTAGTGCGGGCTGTTTACGCAATGTTTCCGTCACTGTTAAAGTACACCTATTTAAACTAACTACAGAATCATCACGATAAGGTGTTCTTTGCGAAAATAGACATAACTTCGAAAAGTCTGAGGTTTGTGCCTGGGGTTAGAACACTCGATCAAGCAGATAGATAAGAATTTGTTTGGTGCTAAGCCCGCCAACCCGTTCTAGGCCGGTGTGATAGCCTAAGCTCCAATCCTTCAGTCCTAGAAGAGTTCCGTACTTTAGCACCTTGTGTGTTTAACTGTTGCTAAAATTCACTCATAACTCGATATATCTGCTTGACCATGTTTAAGCGCAGGCTTAACAACGCAGGCCATATGTCTCAACTACGGATTTGACCCGGCACCGCGGCCGCCGCTCACAGGACCAACACTCACTTCACAACGGCTCACAAATACTCGCTATCACTCATGTTTCTGTATATATAGGAATTTTTAATTAATTCTTGAAAATGTCTTCATCATAATCATTGTCAGCCAATAGTGGTCCACTGCTGGACCTAGGCCTCCCCCAATGACTTCCACCGGGACCGGTCGGAAGCTTCTTAACATGTTTTAATTACGGGTCTTGTACATATTACGTTCTTTAGGCGATAAATGCAGTATTAATGTTGTGCTATCAATCTAAGAATCAAGAAGTAACAATTCCAGCACTCCCCCCGATACCGCCGCCCGCCTGCGCCGCTCTCTACCAGTTTAATAACAAACCGAGAATGAGCTGTCAGAATATAGACGCGGCATAAATTTCACCTCTTAAACCACTATAAATTACTACCAAATTTATATATATTATAATCCGAACAATTAGTCAGGGCGCAGACGGAGAGCCGATGACTTATACAGGCCGGCCCGCTGCTCCCCCGCCCGCGCCCCGCCGCCGCAAGCCGCACACCCGCGCACTCCTGACAAATCATATTTCTGTTGAGATAGCGACGAATACCACTAGTTCGTTTTGACAATTAAATAAATGTTATGGCAGTGGGGACGCCGAGGGAACAGCCACCGGACGTCGCTGCGCCGCCCGGTATCGGCAGCCGGCGGATTAGCGGACTTCAACTTGTCGGAGTTGGTCGGCTCTTGTCTCTCAATGTTATCGATTGCGATGGGTCGGGATAATTCCGCCAGCCGCCTCTCCGCCGCACGGAGGCCGTCGTCCACGCCGTCCTCGTCCATGTTCTCGGTTTTAGTACAAGAGACTCATTAGTCGCTCCTAGCTGTCTCCGACTACCAAACTTACGTTTTAAACACGTGCAATTAATGCGCTGCCCATAACACCACATTGAGAAATCTAACTAATTCATAGTGCACATTTTAGCTGTTTAGATTATGATCCTAAGTTTGCGAAGTAGAAATGGCTGGGATATTCTTTATTTAACATGGGCGTCAAAGATATAGGAGCTATATCGTAGTGTCGACTTAGACCAGTCCTTTGCAGAGATATCGTAATACATCTAATATCGTAAAAATCATGAAGAGATTGAAAAATGATCGCTAAAATCTCAACTCTAACTCGGCAACAAAAACATATGAACAGTTTTCCCTAAACTTACCTTGCCCGCTCAAACATTATCAACGACTCACAAGAAATTCTCTCACAATCTATCGATAATTGTGAAAATGTGAGTCCCCATAGACGATAGGTAAACACCGTTATCACGTGGAAAATTCCTTTTATTCGTTATCGCGGGCTATTTCCCGCGGGTGTGAGGTGGCGGGGGGTGTCGCCGGCCGACCGCCGTGTCTCATAATGGGTCGGCTGATTGAATCACTGGCACTCCATTGAGGGCGGATTGATTCCTCCATCAAGTATTTCCCGTAACGTCCCCGCGCGGCCGCGTCGCATCATCTCGCTCATATATTACGTCTGTGGCGATCGCACAATGAACACGGAGCCCATTGTGACATCCACACCACACTTAGATACAACACACTGCACGAACATGTCCATTTTATACAACATCTGCTCGCAGATTTACATCATATGAATCTCCTTCGGTGACACAGTTCATCGAGCTAACATGTTTTTGTCATTCCGATTAACTGGATATAACAAGCGGGTTTCTTGTTGCTATGGTATTATTGTTTGGTGAAATGAAATCGTCTTAGATGCTACTGTGTGCAAGTTTAAAACTTTGATTAGGTACACTTAGTTTTCCTAAAGCTGTTTAAACTAATCAGCGTGAGATTATGGCATACAGTTCATTAATAGCGTATTGGAAATTTCCTTGTCAAAGCATCATGATTGTAGACTCTATCGGTCTTCACATATTTGTTATTGTATGTTCACTACACACAACCTAATACTTTAAACATAAGAGTAACGACTTTGGTTAAAAGAGATTTTATTGCGAGTGAAACTATTGCAGATAAAATATCCCGATAAAAGATATACTGTGTCGGTGTGATTCACATTGCAGTGCTGTATATATATATATACAGTATACACGTGTGCCAATATGATGTAAACCAAAAAATGGGCCTCATTAGAAGGGCGAGAGGGCAGCTAGCGCGGGCACCGTCCCGCACCGACCCACACAATTAGCGCCCTCTGTCCCGCGCGCCGCCAGTCGCCACATAAACACTAGCCCTTGTCGACGCCGAGCACATGCAGCACACCCCAACACACATTCATGCAAATCTCAGACAAACTGCATATACACAACCAAGCAATACGATAAACTGTTTTTTTTTTCAAATATGTGCCCAAATACTCTTGGACGTTTTTACCACACTCGGTATTAATAAGAGAATTATTAATGCCGAATCATCATCGTCATCAATGTAAAGCTAATGTATGTATTATACTTCAAAAACAATTTAATCAATTGTCTTGTTTTCATGACTTGCGATAAATATTGTTTACATTCTAAAGTTCACTTTTGTTGTAGAGGAGGCCCGTGCTCACCAGTACGGGTCGTATGTACATACTCGGAATATATTGGCGTATATGCATATCTTCTTCTTCATCAACCCATATACGCCCACTGCTGAGCACGGGTCTCCTCTACCATTGAGAGGGTTTAGGCCATAGTCCACCACGCTGGCCTAGTGCGGGTTGGCGGACTACACATCTAAGAAATTCCTAGAACTCTTAGGTGTGCAGGTTTTATCACGATGTTTTCCTTCACCGTTAAAGCAAGTGATAATTCAATGTGAATACACACATAACTTCGAAAAGTCAGAGGTGTGTGCCTGGGGTTCGAACCCGCGACCGTCGAGATTCTCGACCGCGCGCCGAAACCTCGAGGCCATCATTGCTTCTTTATATGCATATACGTCCAGTATATGGGGATGAAAGATAGAGAAAGCCCTTAAAGCTGAGCCAAGACAAGCATTATCTACATGTGTATAAAAACGAGTCACGTGCTCATAAACGGGACGTACATACATATACATATGGATACTTTGTACACATGTAGACCGATGTGCTATATTCCACTGCTGCACTAAATGTATGTATATATTGTATTGTGTCCGTTGTTCCGTTGTTGTACTACTGTTATCGAACGCATACCGCACGCAGTAAACAAATTAGATTGGTGCGTTGCGAAAAACATACAACTAAACTTATCTAACTAAACAATCTCTTTTTGTATTAGTAGGTAGAATAATAGAGATATTACAGAACAGATGTACACAATGATAATATAATCTTTAGCGCTGTCGTGACGGCTCACAGTTCATTCGTCACGCTCCCGAGTAGAAAGTTGTCCACTGTAGGATACAGATCCTCGCCCTCCCCTGCAAATGCCCACTGTAATTCCTTTGTTCAAATCGCTTGAAAAACAATTAAAAAAAAAACATAAAATTAGACGACATCACCGGCAAAACCTACGGCTGAAACTAATTTAATTGTTATTGAAGTAAAGTTTTTAATTACATTACAGATGATATCACTATTCTTAAATTTATTTTTAGCGACAGATGATTATCGTATTCCTAAAAATAGAGTACAAACAAGCAGTAGCAAATTGGCGACTCATACAGGAGATATAAAATGATTTAACACGTTGAGCCATGCCGCAAGTTGTTGCCGCTGGGTGCCTCGTGCGGGCGGCGGCCGTGCGCGGTGCTCCCGGGACTCTTACAGTGTTCTTACTAATCATGTTGGTGGAGCTCGGCGGCGGCGGCGCGGGCGGACACACCGTAATGAAACGTCCGCCTCACCTGTTGTGCCGCGCAAGATTGATGGCGGCGAGGCGCGCGCCCACTACAAACTTGTTTACGCAAATACTGCGCCCTACACAACACGTAAACACACACACACACACACACACACGAACACACGTTAATAAAAATGTTACACAGATAAGACGCGGCCGCCCCGGAGGACAGCTTAGACCCAACGGTGATTGATTAAAGCGTCACTCGAACGGTCCTTGAATTCAGGACATTTTTCTCATTGCGTTACTGAATGCTTCCAGCCGCACGAGCATGTTCCACTTGTGGTTTGATTAAGAAATTGTATTAACAGAGATTGTGACTCGGCGCGGCTCCCGCGGCAACACTCCCTTGATCCAGTTTGCTGTACATTGTATAAGTTTGAGATTTAACCGCGCCCTGTGGATTTTCCTTCGGTATTAATCTTGAACTTTAGAATCTTCGGCTTTGCGGCGTTACACTTGTAGATCGAGATAAACTTCGAATTTTGGCGTAACAATGAAACATTGCAACAAAAAATGAGATGTTTTATTGTATAAATAAAACCGTGGTCTATTTCCAACCCTTGGTCAGAGAGATTTACTGTTGTTATTCAACTTTTGCTTTTGTTTCATGGACATATACCATTTAATTATATATCAGAATGTTTTTTTTTATTTAACGAGTATTCATTGGCTACAACGGTGAATGAAAGAAACCAGTTACTAGTTTCCCTTACTGCTTTGGCAGCATGTGGAGACTATGTGGTCGTACTCAAATCGACCAATGTTCATATTGAAATTTTTTGTAGTTCACTACCAAACAAGGTAGACAGTGTTGTACAATAGAAGAAGGTGATTTGCTTCACAAAAAAGATTTAGCCTATTGTAAGCCTACACCCTCCAGGAAATGATACTTTAGTATCTACTCTAAGACCAATACTTCATCCCTGACATAATTGTTAAATCCAGCTTGACATAGTTAGTCAAAGTCAAATCTCCTTTATTCAAATTGACTTTTACAAGTTCTTTTGAATCGTCTATTTTTAACACTTTTTTTATACTGTCTATTAAAACTAGTGCTGCTTCGAAACGTGTTATCGCTGTGAAGAAGAAACAGCAAGAAACTCCCTATACAATTAACAATACTAACTTAGTCAAAACTAAACTTACACGTAGCTATTACCAACTATCATTATTATAGGGATGTTACAAATCCGATTTGGGTCGTATTTCAATACAATAGACTTGTGTACGGCTGAGCTTGAACATACTCAAATATTTGTAGACAATTTTAGGTCTGTCGGCGGCATTCCGTGCGCGCGGCATGTCGTGCCGGCCGCGGGAGCACGAGTAGAGCCCGGCGTGTGCCTCGGAATGCTGACCCGGCCCCTATTGATCTTCGGCTAATTTTGGAACTAACCGGTGGAATATTACTCACATAACTATGGACAAATACCGAACCTATATCGCTGAGGTTTCGCAAATATACCCGAGTGCCAATATGGGCATGTACTAGGGCACTAAACAAAATTGTGCTTGTTTTGACATCAAATCTAAATAAGGCCGATAAAAAACTTCTTTTACTATTGATATTCAGAAATACATATAAAAACACGTCGGCAAGACGACAGTCAACAGAAAGCAAATTGGTAGACCTGCATAGTTTTGATGATTTCATAAGAATCAAGGGCATCGTGTCTAGTTTTTATAGCTTCGCCTAGCTCCCACCATTGTGCTCCATTGGAGCGGGTTGTCGATACAATGGTGGTTACTCTGCATCGAGTTGTACGAGGTACATCGCTAAGCGCTGCTCACAAAAGCAGCAGGTCGGGGGAACATGGACGATTACAAAATAAATTGTTTTGTTCAGTGGCGCTCACTGCGTCTGCTTGTTAAATTAATTAGTGAGAATTATACTAGCTCCCAGCTCTCTGTCGCTCTCTACAACTATCTAAATAAGAAATTTGTAGTATAGAGACGCGATTTAACACCGAAACAAGACCCGTCCTGAATGACATATAACCGTATACTCCACCATTAAAAAATATAGATAATGGTTTCGACCAATTTCGCCATTCCTTTTCATGTTCTTAATTCCTCATTTCAACATTATTTTGCAGGCATCATTGTATTTGTATCGTCTCTGTTACAAACAGCGGTTTTTATATGTAAAGTTTATACACAAAGGTCCGCCTGGTAGAAAAATAAAATCAATCTCTTGCCAACCCAACCCCGAAGGAAACGGAACAGTAAAACTGATTTCGCTGTTCTGGCATCATAATTTTGTGACCACTTTCTCATTAATATAGTATTTACGTTTCATTCCAGTCATTTTACCGCTGTTTCGTACTTTAGCTCCACATTCAGAGCCCGTCCCTAAATCCTTGAACAGCGTATAAAGCTGTAAGCCTCACAGGAATAAACTCTTGTTACTGCTCTGAGAAAATCTCCGGACGCGCACTCTCGTGAAAAAAGATCCGTTAGAGAGAAACAAAAAAAATATAATCAGTCATTTAGAACGTAACGAGTACCTTTGTCCGTCGGAGTGGCGCGTTTTGTCGGCCGGCGGGCGGGCGAGGCGCGGGGGCGGGGCAGGGTGGCTACCCTCTGTGTAAATATATTCTTGCAACAATTACTCGTTCCTTAACAAGAACATTTACGTCATAACACAAAAGAATCGGCGCCGTGACAGAGCCGGAGCGGAGCCGGCCCGGGACGAAACGTGCACGTCATGGGACGAGAACCAACATTACGCTGCTTTCAGTTCGTTGGCGTTTGCCTGTTCATATCAACCTGAATATTACAAAGGACCTCTAGTAATAACGTGGACGTTCTTATAACTATTCCTTTGTTTTGTGTAGTATTAACAAATTCAATGACAGCATCATGGTTTCGTGACATAAGCTTGTGTCTAGGGTCAATTCCCGCGTCAAGCATAGTGCGATAAGGATTTATTTTTAATCCCGGAGCAAAATAACGGCGGGTTCCATAAAAATATTTAAATTGGCTGGTGTAAAATATTTCAGCTTTGTCTTTGGTATTGCATGTTTCGCAGATTGTAACTAAAGGTGTTTGTATCGACAGGACCGTCCCCTGGCCCACAACGCGACGGCGCGCGTGTTCCACAGCAACCAGAGCCTGGTGCTGCAGAAGGTGACGCGGCACAGCAGCGGCCGGTACGCCTGCTCCGCGCTCAACGCCGAGGGAGAGACCGTCTCCAACGAGCTACACTTCAGAGTCAAATGTCAGTACCACCTCATATACACACACATCACACACTCGAGTCCCATGCAGTGCTGTGCCGGACAAACATTTAGACACCCCACGGACATCACACACGTCGCGACAATTCCGGGGACTTTGAGGAGCCCGCGGCCTCACTTGTACACGCTTTGTTAATCAACAATGCTACATCTTCTAATAATTTACATAATATTATTTTTGGTACACAATTTTAAACTAAAAAAATTGAGCAAATTTTAATATTCAATCATAGAACGTTCTCCAATGATCTGATACACAAATTGATTTAAAATTCCTCGCTTTTGCTTTTTAAATCCATTTTCATCTACTTGAATGTTTAATGTAATTTTAATTGCGACACTCCAGCATCTTACTTAGACTTGCAAAGTAAGTTACCGTTTAAAAAAAGTTTTATTAATCTGCGTACAGTCAATACGGAAATTCACGGGAGAATCTATTCTACTAATTCCCTAAGACGTAGCTTTGTTTAGGAACAGTCAAAGAGCAAATTATTAATGGTGCAGTGTCGACGCCGCCGATGCCGTGCAGTACGGGGTCTCGCGGCGCCCGCTCGCTCCACTCACCACATTTTTTAATCGTGGTATCGGGCGGCGGTGCGGCGCGATGCTCCAGAAAACTTTACGCTAATTGTTTTTCTCCAACGTTCGCCTTAATTCTTTCTGCAAAGGAATACAAAACGATTTGACTAAGCGCCCTATTCTAAATGCAACCCTATTTGAACTCGTTTATTTGAGGCCGACGCAATTCATTTGTTCCGGCGTCCGCCGCGCACTACACCTACACACCACCATAGCCCTCATTGCATCCGCACAGTGTAGAATTAGCGCGGCACACGATACATCATCAAGCCCCTACCCAAAACTGACTGCATGAAGAGTGCATCAACACAATAAAATGGTACACCAAAATATTGACTCCATGTTGTGAATCTTCGGATGTCGCGTTGGATGCAGGAACAAGTGATTTGTGTGGAGAGGGTGTCAGTGCCGCCCGCGCTCCGAACAATCTTTATCTGAAGCTGATTAATAGAGACGTGCCGAATTGAGTCTCAAACAATGGACAATTAGTGGGAGCGACGATTTAACCGCTGGTGGAATAAATAAAACACATAAATAAGTATGTATTGTCGGCGAGGAGTGCGCCCCGCGCGGCGCAGGTGAGCCCGACACTCCACTTCTCGGCTCGTTGCTTTAAATCGTCTATCCAACCCCTCCGCCCGCACCCTCGACCCGCCGGGTCCCACCGGCTCACCCCCGCCGCCCCCGCCTAATGTCTGTCGATCTATTTCGCCAATTGTACAGTGCGGCCCTGACAAAATAAGATGAGAATTTTTAATAGCAGTCATAACTGCGCTTGATGTGGCAATAATTTTTGTGTCGCGAAACAGAACAAGAATTGTAACGACGTCGTCGTAATGTGATGTAATGGCAATCGGCCGGAGCAGTCGGCGGAGGGCTCAATGTCGTTACACAGCCGCGCCGATACGCCGCATACCTCACATGTTCCATTCGTCGTAAACATAACAATACGCCTGACACAATAATTGGGCTCCGATGTTTCCCGAATGGTAATTGCCTGTTTTCTTGGGAGCGGCGCACACCACGCGACCGCGGCGTCTCACGTGCGCCACTTATATTTGTATGTACATACGCAACAATAAAGTAAGGATACTTAAAACTGATTTAAGAAGTCCTTTCCTTAGTTTTCCGCGACATTCACAAAACGGATACCCTGTGACATACGTAATCATGACTTCTTGAAATCACTTAAAGTTTGTATGGAATAGGGAACAACTAGGTAACTGTCGGGGTCTAGGTACGCATAGAAAAATAGTGTTTTCTGTAACTTTTATACAAATAACACATCGCTGCAATATGTAGATTTCTACTCCACACTAAAATACGTACCTAATGATTTGGCAGTGAATGTACCTATATTTGTAGTTCTGTAGCTGGCCTTTAATGAAGGGTTGGACGAATATAGCCATGACGGCGCGTTCGGCAAATGGGTGCATGTCTTGTCGAAGCGCACAGCTTCCCAAAGTTATTCGCCATCACCGCGCCCCTGTTCTTTCCATAAACTTTTCAAAATCGTTAATACTAGAATACAGCTTTGGAACCCAAAACAGTCTGTTGTATTTACTGCCTTAGTATAAACGTTAGTTAATTCATGTATTAATTCACTCATTTAAGTATCAATCAAGTATGCTACAATAGAACAGGTCAAAGCAAGTTTCAGTATATAAGTTTATATATATAACGTTTATAAGTAAGGCCGTTGATGCCTAATCAACTAAATAGGTTTCTATAAACATTGAAAACATAAACCATCTATAGGTTTCTGTGTAATTTTTCATTAAAGGGTATAGGCAAAAGCGGGGTCAGTCGCTAACACTTTGCTTAGCAGCGGTAAGAGCTATCTGCCTCGTATGCTGTACCCATGCAAGCACTGTAGAAACATGCGACAGGACGGCGCGGGCTGTACGTAGGTGTGCCGGCCGCGGGCGGGGCGTGTATCGTCGCTCGTTGAGATAGCGTCGCATGCCGCCGCGCAGTTACTGCGACACTCACTTAAGCTGATGAGGAGCCGCGACACACCGACACACTCCACACTGACGCCACTTCACTCACATGCCCCACGGAATATCACAAACGTTTTCATTCACTAAAATAAAATGTTATCTGATTTTATTCTCGTACGGGAAAGCGACAGTACTGGCAGCCGAATGCCGATTTAGATGATGCAAGCAGCAGGAGCACGCAGGCAGTGTGGCTATAGAGGTGTGTTGTGTATCCGCAGACGCGCCGTCGTGCCGGCAGGGCGGCGTGGCGGTGGTGGGCGCGGCGCGCGGCGAGTCCGTGGTGATCGTGTGCGAGGTGGACGCCGACCCGCCCGCCGCCGTCTTCAAGTGGAAGTTCAACAACTCGGGCGAGACCATCGACGTCGCCGCCGACAGATACACCTCCAACGGCAGCGCCTCCAGCCTCAAGTTAGTCACATGTTTGGGTTTAATTGTCTTCGCATCACCTTAGGGCACTTAGGAGTGCAAGCCCGTCCTATACCCCCGAATTAGATCCCTCGGTAAAGAACTTACGATGATGGACAGACTTACACAACGGGTTAATGTCACCATATTTAATCAACCAAAATCGCTTCCGAGTCCGATATCCTAAGTATACCTAAGTAAAATGAACCGTGGAAGTCAGTACCTAGAAGAGTGAACATATATGCATGTTGTATGGTGTAGATGTCAATGTGCACAGGCCGGCGGAAGCCATGAGATGTGAGTGCGGTCTGTTTGCGCGAATATTATAGAGTACAGCGACATGGAATCAAGTGTTGTGTGAACGTTGCTGGTGGGACAGGTACACGCCGGTGGCCGACCTGGACTACGGCACGCTGTCCTGCGCCGCCGCCAACGAGGTGGGCTCGCAGCTCGCGCCCTGCGTCTTCCAGATGGTCGCCGCGGGTGAGTACACAACGCATTACTTACCTACAATTGAACCTGATCACAATGAAACAATGTATATATATGCATAAACTCACGCCTATATTCCCTGATGGGGTAGGCAGAGGTGCATTTCTACACCCACATTTCACCAGTATGTATCAGTCCCACGTAATAGGGGGCGAGCCTATTGCCGTATTTCGGGCACATTTCCAGACTCCGTGCTGCTACTGAGAATTTTCTTAATGGAAAACCCAATAACACTTTGCCCGACCCTGGAATCGAACCTTTAGATCGCACGGCAAATACTTGTACTGCAAGACCACGAGCGAGTCATGAAACAACGTTGGCATATTAATTGGTATCATTCGCACAGCGACGGTGTTTATGTTGCATGTGACTGATAGTAATAGAGAGATGTGCAGGAGTAGTAGCGCGCGTGCTGTGTGCAGGCAAGCCGCACGCGCCGCGCAACTGCACGCTGTGGAACCAGACGGCGGAGTCGGTGGAGGTGTCGTGCGTGGCCGGCTTCGACGGCGGCCTGCCGCAGACCTTCCTGCTCGAGGTGTACTCCGCGCACGGGGCCGCGCCGCGGTCAGTACACATCACTCACGCTTGTATAACACGATCGAGACATGAAACTGGAAGGGGAAAAAAGACCTCAGTACAATGCCTTTTATAGTTATTAATCTTCTCTTCCTGTTTTAAACTACCTTGTAACTCTTTCAGTAGTGAATCTTTCTTATCATAAAAAGTTAATATCTAAAATTTTCAGTTGATAATTGACGTAATTGATACTTGCAATATCGGTGTAACTTTAAGTCAATTGTTTTTTTTTCACATTCTTCCCCAGAGCCAGACGAGGGTAATCGTGTGTCCCAGATTGACACTCTATTTCAATAATAATACAAGTACGGAAACGGCACTATCATTAAGTCATAACAGATTAATTTAATTCTTGTAAAACTATGAACACGAACTAAAAATTCATTCTCGAATAGCACTCATTATATTTAAGCTATCTATGCAAGATATACCTGATTCAAGTTGGCAAGTATTATCTGTAATGGTCGACGCTAATACGTCCGAACTTTAGTAATGTGAGTACAAACTCGTATAGCGTTACCGAAGAGTTTGTCTGCCTCAAAGCTCAAACAAACAAAGGCGATCGGGAAGTTGTGATCGGCTCCCGGTGATGTTCTCCCATCAGCACCACACGTCGGCGTCGCGTTACCGTAATGTCGGATCGCTGCGATGGGCAACAACACCACTTGGACGACGAAATGAAGCCGTTTACTGAGCGCGGACGTGCGGCGGCAGGAGCGCAACTCTTACACTAGCTTCTCACCGTACTACCTACGGCAGTCACCACACGAAACACGGAATTATACATAATCTGTGATCTTTAACGAATGTAACTTGCATTAGTCGTCACGAACATTAACTTTTATGAATCTTATGTCATCGACTATTGAATTCATATTAATTCTTTTAGTTGATCAGTGTTGTTTCTACTTCAGTCCCGTGACGATATCAGTCAAGCCGAGTAACCGTAGATTATATCATAACAGAAGTATTTTCTTTTGCATATTTCCTTATTGGTGGAAAGTATTCGCTGGTAGAGCACATTGTTTCCGCGACATTATCGCTGGCCCCGAGTAGGAAACGGGAATGGCCTCCACAATTAAAATTCCTCTGCTATTTCGTGAAATGCATGTTTAGAATTTAATTATAATCATCAAAAATACAAGCGTAGGGCGGGATGTGGGGCGGATGTGGGGGTCGGAAGTCTCATTTTTAATATCGCTCGTGCGATCAGCTGCGGGAGCGACGTGCAAGGAATGTACAAAGTCATTTCATTATTTTTACTGAAGTCTAGTTATTGTTTTTGAAAAATAATGTAGCGCATAATCTCGCTCTACATATTGTGATGCGTGTGAGTGAACATACGACACTCTATCGTGTAACACGGAACATAAAACCACATATTGCGGCATATAATTATGACCGATCATAATATTGTGTAGTTTATTAGTGAGCTCCTAGCAGGTCTGGAATAAATGTTATGAATCAATATTCATCAATATGCGATACGAATAAAATAGCGACACGATCTGTGTGTTTTTTAGTTTTTTTATTACCAGTAGTTCCGGCTAGTGCGTCCGATGTGAAATGTGATCTGAATGTTGGCACAAAAATGAAGCGGTGTGTAATGTGAGCGAAGGTGAGACTTTCAAAGTGGCGTTCCGTGTAAACACGGGGCCCTCATTAAAGTTGGCGAAACAACGTTAATTATGAATTAACATGGCGGCCGGAGCAGCGACCTTCGCCCGCCACCACGCCACGCCGCCACACCGCCACACTGCGACACACCACGTGCACCACAAGGACATCAACAGCACAGCTCATAGCCACGTCATCTCGTTTAGAACTCTTCAAGTTTGTCACAGAGATCAGTGACCTGTGTAACACCGGCATTTGATACATAACTTCGGCTGTTCCAAATTTATAAAGTATTTTTGTTAATTACCATTAAAAGTTTAATTAACAACAAAGGAGCAGGAGTTATGATCCCTTGTTTTTGAATAAGATATCAACAATCAACATATTTAACACGTGTAATGTTAACTTGACGTAGTGATTGTTTGTTGACACTCAATTACGGGCCGTGGGTACTCGCTGTACTCCTCCGCCGGTACAGAATACATTGGAAATGTCTCATTTGGTATTCACGCCATACATTATTAACGTAAGGTACAACTCCAGTTGGCCTGTGTGTCGGTACAGCGCCGCTGACGAGGGTCCTACTCACACTCGCTCCGACACTCTTTCATTGATAAAGGTAGCTCTTTGTTACAACTTACAGAGTACAAAAATAAATAAACTCGAAACCCCATCATATTGTGCTCCCGAATTAATGTACTTATTTCTGAAATTCCTTCATGGCGGCTCGGTTTACTTGGTTACTTTATGACCATGAGGTTGCCGTTCAAGTGTCAGTTACGCATTTGTATGGACATAGTACTTTAACCCTTTATTATGTGGGTGTGCGTCATCCCGTACTAGTATCACTTGTTTGTCCAGCGCTGTAGTGCAAAATACTCACAAACATTTTAAGTCGGTTTACTTATTAATTATATTATTTATCAACACCTGTTTCTTAAACAAATACACTTACAAAGTGGTTGGATTTTATTGAAACAAGAGTTTTGCGCTGTCTTCTGCTCCACTTGCACCTCATTCTTTTTCACCTGAGCTACTATTCGTCACCACAACGCCCGAGAATTAGTTAAATAACTTCCTAAAATATGTAAGGTCATATAGAGTCTCTCTTTTCTTCATCAACCCATATTCGCCCACTGCTGAGCACGGATCTCCTCTACCATTGAGAGGGTTTAGGCCATAGTCCACCACGCTGGCCTACTGCGGGTTGGCGGACTACACACCTAAGAAATTCCTAAGAACTCTTAGGTGTGCAGGTTTCATCACGATGTTTTCCTTCACCGTTAAAGCAAGTGATAATTCAATGTGAATACACACATATGTAACTTCGAAAAGTCAGAGGTGTGTGCCTGGGGTTCGAACCCGCGACCGTCAAGATTCTCGACCGTGCGCCCAAACCTCGAGGCCATCACTGCTTTTTTTAGAGTAATTTGACATATTTTCAAAAATTTATAATTTTTACCTGGTTTAAAAAAAAACGATATAAGCTCTAATATTATATTAAGCCTACATATAAAGAGCATACAAATGTATATGTTCTCTACGAGGAACCTTTTATATCTACCAGTTCAAAAGCGACGAGACATATACGTATACCTAGCTCTTATAACATCGATACAATTTAGAAATAATACACGTACCTACACAGTTAATTTGAGCACAAATGTGATTTGAACACAATATGTTCAATCGCGTTATGATATTAAAAACTTGTCTCAAATAATAAATACTCCATAATTAGAACTGAACGTACTATCGTAAATTATTTTCACAAAAAAGTACATATAGCTGAAACAACGAGCTACATTTAACATAACAAACACAGAGCGTCACAGTTCGCTGACCGCGATAAGACAATACACTATTTGAACGTTAGAACAGTTGTTATATTTAGTGTGCGACAATGAGTCGAGCCGGCGCGTGTACTTGCACACGTGGGCCAATGCCAAGAGTACCCGTGACGTGTGACGTGCCGCACTCACTACACTCCCTACTCGGTACCTCCGCAAACACTTGGCAAGCAACGGGCAGAGATCTCTCGCCCTCCGCCGCCACACCGCACTATTTATACTCGGAACAGCACACGCACAGTGACGCTCGCTGCCAACAGCGGCGACGTCGAGCCACCAGCTCTCAGGTGACGCTCTCAGCACCACGCGACGTTGCCGAGGGTAGGCGGCGTTCCTGAGGTTCTAGCTAGTGTCGTAATTATAAAACATTTAGAGAGACTTTTCGGTCTAACAAACATATATGTAGATCCGAAAAAATATATGTACAATACAAAAATATTTTTATCGTTGCGAGGATCAAATTCGTGGCAAATCAAATAAAATGGTACACACAATTACAAAACGCGTCGGACGTGCACGGGTCTAACTGTGTGGAACGTATATTTTTCCACCACTTATTTTCACACGAAATGAAATAGCCTCACAAATACCTCACTGGCTGCATTTGTAATACATGAACGCTTGTATGGCTGTGGATAATATTAAAAAATATTAGGCAATTAAGAAAATGGTTTCTTCAGTTACAGGAACGTATATTCGTATACATAACATTTGTTTTTAAATTGCGTACATCTATGTATTCACTAAAGGCACGTTAATGTAATTTATCTTATAAACGTTTAAAATAGAACAGATCACGGATCTAATTAAATTTAAATTGGACGAGATTGAGATAAAATTAAAAGTGATTCCGGTGAAGTCGCGGACCGCGTGTAGTGCGTAATAATAGACTTTAACGAGTTTGTTATTAGCGGCATGCACGCACCGCGCGCACATTAACACAGCAGATGGCATTCTGTTCGTCATTAGCGCTCACATCGTGCCGCGCTGCCGAGGAACATTCTAAATGATGACGCGCTTTAACGAGCTCGTAAAATATTTGCTTCAATTGGAATCGAAAGTCAACGACACTCCGCCGCTTTATCACCACTTAGAAGTCAATAATTATTATATTGTTACACCGACCATTGTGACATCACACATCACGCGTACGCTCGGCCAACACAATTTGGCTTACGGCAGACCGTTCGTATCCACTTGGGCAGCGAGTAGTTACCCCCGCCATAGAATACATCTTTCTGGTACCTTAGTCAACTGGTGACGAGTCATCGCATTCATTTATTTAAATGTTTAAATTTTTAACTTTATTCTTACTCTACTAATAAATGAATGTTAATTTTACGTCGCTTGGTCCATAACGAACGCACAGCACTTTAGCACGTAAGAGCTCAGTAGCCGTGCCTGCGGATGTAGACAAAGACGAGGTACATATGGCCTAGGAAACAGCGGACTGTTGCCCCTCCGGCACTTTCCCTCGTCTCATACAAGAGCTAAAAGTTTTACTGACGCCATCCCCGCGTACGCTTACTCGGAAAGTATAGACTTACTTCACAACATATACTTTTACATTTCATTTTATATTTTGTTCGGTGGGGCCCTTGTTTATCCATTTAAGCATATTGAAATGGTAACTTCATATAAAACAATGTGATTATGCGTGGGCACTTCGTGTAATGTGGTGAAGTTGAAGTGTTGGTATGTGTGTTGCAGCGCGAACCTATCGTCGGAGGAGCCGTCGTGGACGGTGCGCGGGCTGGAGTGGGACGTGCGGTTCCGGCTGGTGGCCGTCGCCGTCAACAGCAAGGGCCGCTCGCCGCCCGCCGCGCTAGACGACGTGCTCTTCCGCGACCCGGAGAAACGAACCGGTAACCGACACCGCTCGTGCCTACTGTACAGGCACTGTGCCGAGCGTCGAGCTCCCACAGCCACTGACCATGATATCGCAAATTTCGTAGCAATGCATCTCATAATATTCACTTGAATACTTATTATTTAATAACTATATAGTGTACACATATAAACACAGAAGGCGTGTGTCTTTATAGGAAGTGTAAGCGCGGCGGAGTAGAACACTGTTAGTGTTTACTGACGCCAAAGGGTCGGCTGGCCGAGGGTTCTCGCCTCTGACGCTAACATTCGCCATTTCATTTAGTCGCTCGTTAGGCGAGTTGCTCGGTCCCCGCACCGCCCCGCCCCCGCCGCACCCCGCGCCCGCACTGAATCAAATGCGACCGTAACTTTTACGCTTTAACTCGCGCCTTTAATCTGTTAGCTGCGCCGATTCAATCGATTGACAGACACGCGCCGAGTCCTTCTGATGGGCGCCGACATACGAGCGATACACTCGAAAATAAATAGTTATTGTTCTAAATCACACGGTGAAACTCAATTTAGAGGGTGAAGCAGGGCCCCGGGGAGAGTGGGGCGCACTCGCCGCCGGCCCGGAGCGCTCTAAGTGTCGGCGGAGCGGCCCTTATCCTCCGCGAATTATTAGCCCAGGGAAAACATTAGCTTCGCCGGAAAAAAAATATAAGTAACAAGGAAAAGTGGCGGCTAAAACGGCCGAAAGATTCGATGTTCGGGCCGGCTTGAGCGGCCCATGATTTTCTCGCTTTATGGCGTCCGCCGCGCCCTCCAGCCCGCGCGCCTCCACACACACCAACACCACACACTCGACACACACCCACCTACATTATTCTTACTCATTTAAACTACAGAGCGTAGACTCTTAATTTTATATTACTATTTAGAATGTGATCCCTTGGCGCGTCTACCGTGATTGAGCTGCACATTGTTTTTTAATAAAAGCATGTTACTCGACAGCGAAACCGGAGCGTTTCCACCAATTCGATAACATGCATTACTTCGCGCAGCTGTACAAATGACAAGTAACAGTTTCCTTTACCGCGCCAAGCAATCGCGTGCGGAATGTATACTCCAGCACTTGACCCGGCCCACGTGAGCGGCGCTCTCCGACACTATTAGCATAGGCGGCTAGCGACGCCGGCACCGGCCCGGCCCGGCCCGGCCCGGCGCACCGACACCGACACACCGCGCGTCCATGAATGATGCAGGGCGCGGCCGCTGCGCTAGATGAGCCATTTGTCGCCGCCGACTAAACACGCGAATCCTATGAATCTTGGATATTCTCAACAATCGCTGCACACATCAGTTATGAAAATATATTCGTGTTACACGAACGACTCGCCATTACGGTGTTTACATGAGTGCCGTGGCTCGCTACTGAATACATCCGCCCATCTGTACTGCTCCCACCGGAATACCAACTAGTGTCTTTGCTCGCCAACAAATTAGTACATGAAGTGTGTTCTCGCACCGTCCGTGGAGCCGTCCAGCACTCTAGATGGTTTGGCAATTTGTCGCACAACATGTTTGGTTCCAGAAGATTACATACAATTGACAGCTTCCGTAGTGCAGCTAGCTAGACACCAGCTTACGACACGACAGGCCGCTGGTTGGGTTCTACACTGAGACTAATGTTTCTATCAGGTTGATTGTGGGACCGGTAATTCATTAAAAAACGTCAAGACAAACATTAATCACATTCGTTAATTAACTCATTCGTAGCTTTGCTCTCGGGTAATTTTATGAAGCGTAGGTGGCTTTATTAATAACAGGCGCCGACACTACCAATCACTGAGCATACAATATGCTATACATGGAGATTCCTTGCAAGGCGGCGAGCGCGAGGCAGCACGTGGTGTTGGCGGGTGCCGCGCCCCGTGCGCCGGCCGGTCTCGTCGAGTGCACGGAGCAGCACGAGCGGGTCGAGCGCCGCCAACCAACACCCATATATCCCACCAGATTTGTCGGATTAATTACAACGAGCGGAAAAATACAATAACGCGCCAATAAATCATTGATAAAGTGCAATGAATAATGATTATTCATTTCGTCGTCGTTTTTACGTATCGCCGGCCATCGGCGATGATTTATCGGCGGGATGCAGCCAGCGCGCCGCCGAATATATCAGCCGGCCCGCGACCTCCGCGCCGACACGGACACACTCCCGCTCCCAAGCTAGCACCTGCTCAATGTTGACACGCACTAGGGACACAGCATCGGCCACGCTTTGAGATGTACGACTGCGCGGCGACATGGCGGCACGTCTCTGCGCTTCATTAGACAAATGCGTACGTTTATTAGATAACGTTGATCAGCGTGGCGAAGCACCGCACGCGTGCATAACAAGGCTCCATTAGAGATAACGAACCGCGGCTGTTTGTGCGTGTCGCGAGGTGTAGCTCATTAGTACCCGCGCCGCGCCACACCCGCGCCACACTCGCGCCACCTGCCACCGCCTCCTCAACGCTCGCCATTTTGCCCGCATTGTGACATTGTGCCGTCGAGGAATATTTTACAGTAGGTAATTGGAAGATTCGTCAGCGCGATACTTGCTCGGAGCCTTGCCCCGCTACAACTCGACCCCTACACCTTCCGCCACTTTACCGCTTCCTACATCGCGGTGCAAAGAACCAGAAACTATACACTCGCTGTCGCTCGGTTACAATGCGCCGGCAAAAATAACAGGGCGTAAAGAAAGGACGCACAATCTACATGTGTGCTACATTTATCGTTTGCATCTACATGTGCGCTCGATTTGAATATCTTTTTAATTTCAAAGAACTAAAATGCTATAAAGAGATACTGGGTGTGCGGAAGCGGGTGCGCCCCGTAGCTCTCGCACGCGCCTCCATGCAATTCATTTAAACTGGATTCGGATTTCCCATTATTGACATTTAATTCAAATTTACATCGTATTGACATTGTCGTCAGCGCCTACATTTTTTGTTATGATTTTTCGACAACAATAATGTGTGTGAGGCTCGGACGACGCACGCGCTCCTCGCTGACTCGACACACAACAAACACTCGGAGGCGCGCAGTAAACCGGTGCAGACGACTCATCATCAAGCCATATACCTATGTACCACTGCTGGGCACTCTACTATTGAGAGGGTTTAGGCCATAGACCACCACGCTGGCCTAGGGCGGGTTGGCGTTAATTGGAGACATTTTTATAATATTTTGATTTGATGTCTTCTATACATAGCAAAATATTGGTTAAGAATGAAGGCTTCAACTTTCCGTTGTATTTGCGTTAACCCTGCAGAACCCATATACTCGTGATCCACTAGATATTTGGCTGTATTTACTTGTTCATATATGTACGTAAAATGTGTTGTTAAATGTAATAGTAGGTGTACACTGTGTACACCTATGTGGACAGTACACATATGACGGTATAATGATGTATAATGATGTGTGTGTGTGCAGCGTCGGAGGCGCCGCTGGGCGTGGGCGGCGTGGTGGGCGCGGCGGGCGGGTGCGCGGGCGCCGTGTGCGCGCTGGTGGCGGGCGCGTGCGCGGTGTCGCTGCGCCGGCGCCGCCGCCCGCCGCACCACAAGCCGCCGCCAGCGCCGCCCGCGCCGCCAGCCAAGCTCGCCGACCACGACGACGCCGAGCCCGACCTCATCCCCAACAACTACTGTGAGTACACCACACCCACACTCCCCGCCTACTCCTTACGCGACACTTATTGCACATGCGAAAGTACACCACTAAAACGACATACCGATTGCTTTATTTTGATACAGTAAAACAGGTGCTCTTATACATATATACCGAAAGTTTTTACTTATATAATCAAAAATGGACAAAATTAACGTTCTCTAATTACGTCATCCTTGGAGAAAATCTTACAGGCGTATACTAATAGCAAGTACCTATACCTACACTAGGCAGAATCATACGCGGAAGAGACCACAGCAGCTGTGGTGACACTACGTAGCGTAAAAGATTCATTGTGAGTCATGAGTGCTAAGGAATATATTTAATTAGAAATAGCTTTCCGTATGTTATGTTACTGAGTTTACTCCACCATCAAATTAGCACGAAGATTTTGATGTTTTCTTGTGTGTGTTGAAAACAAACTCGTGCCGGGACGTGGGAAGTGATCACATGTTTATTCAAACGTGCGGCGCTCTGTAACCAGCTGCATATCGAATCAGGCAAGAAGCTCATTGGAGCGCAGTCTGAACCTCAAGTACGGGTACGTGTGGGAAAAAGCGCGTCTCGGGTTCGTCGTTAAGTGCGCCAAGATTACCGGCGAGTGTGGCGCGCGGGCGGCGCTAACGAGCACTAATTGGAAGCTAATGCGGGAGTGTGGCGCGCCGGCACCCGCGCGACACTGCGCCAGCACGCACCGGCTGTCGCTGTAGACAACTTTACACCATCACATGCACACAACACTACTCGGGCTCTGCACACACTACCTACTCGTAGAACTGCAAACGTTTAATCACCCAATTCAATCAAACTGTCCTCTTCAATATTCAAAATATAGTAAGAGATAACATATAAGCGGCGCGACGTCCGGCGCGGGCCCCGCGAGCGCGAGCGCGAGCGCCATAAATCGCGCCCTAATGAATGCCGTTCTCGCCTCAATAAAAACTCCCACATTATATGATACAGCCGGCGGATTTATGCGGCGGGCGCGCTCCACCCCGCCCCTCCATTAAATCTGCCCGCCAAAATATTTTCATATTTGGCCAGCACTTCCACTAATGCTCTATTTACATTTTTATAACGCAACTCTCGCCGCCGGCCTCGCGCACGTCAGTGCTGTGCTCTTACTTGGCGAACTATGTTAGATACTTTGTCAGAGACTTTTTAAAAATTATAAGCATTGCAATCACACGAAGGGAACTTACATTTTGAACCCAAATATGCAAGAGTATGGGGCCTACGTAGGGAAATATCGTATGGAAGAGTCCGCTCGAGCGGCTTGAAATGTAACATCGGTGGGTGAGCGTGCACCGGAGCCGTCGCGCTGCCGGAGCCTCTCCGGCCAAGCGGCGCCAATGAATATTGATAGGCCTCGTGAATATTCAGCGCAGCGACACTCGTTATTGAAAACGCGCCGCCCGCGCCACACCACACGCCACACATCTCGCACACTCCTCGACATCCTCGTCGGCGCCGCCAAGTCTTCACGTTCACACAGTATGCCGTTTATCGTTGATGCCTACAGGACATTTCCGTAAGGTCGTCGAGCTCTATTACTAAAGTTCTTTTGAAGTGCATGAGCGCGGTACGCGGTGCTGGGTCACGCGGTGCAGGCCGGCGCGGGATGTCTTGCCTGGGGCCGTCGGGCCGCGGCGCCGGGCCGGGGGCGGGCGGATGAGGCGCGCCGATTAATTATTTCTTGCGTCGTGACTTACGCTCGCCTCCGTCTCAGAATGTAGTGATTAATCAGGTTTTTTCGTGAGGATAAATGGTTCGCGGGTCGGCCGGTGTCGGCTGGCCGGGCGGCGGCGGAATCTCGTCGTTATTTATGTGCGGGGCGACCGCGCGCGACGAGCCCCTGACGCACTCCCGCAAATAAGAGCCGCTCGGATTATGAAAAAACACGGGGCCGCCTGGACGCTAGGAAATTACAAAATCCATGATAAATGGTCCACCCGAATTTAGAGTCACCTTTATCCCGGCGAGATTAATGCGCTCCGCTTACACAGATTCCCATTCGCTTTACTTCGACATTCGCAACGTTTAATTAAAAGATACGAGGCAGCTTCCCCGAGCGGACTCCCCGCGCCACTGTGCACCACTACTCATTACCATGTCACATACTGGAGGAGTGGCGACTGTACCATCAGCATACACTGCACCTGATCTTTATAGTTATAGTTAATAATTATTTGTTAGATATCTAATAATGGAAAAAGACTTATCAATTGTAAATTATCAATGTAATGACTCGCTCCCTATTAAGTAAAACATAGCTGAAGAAACGTGGGCTTGACTACAAGCTGAAGCCTTTAACCACCGATGCTCCACTAATTCTTTATTTGCACGAAATCTCTGCTTAAAGTTTTGAGGTAAACTAATGAATGATGTGTTGTTGCGTTGCAGGCGAGGCAGTCAGCACGGGCGGCGCGGGGTGCGCGGGCGGCGGCGGGGGCGCGGGGGGCGCGGCCGTCTGCTCTCCCACACGAGCCGCCGCGCCGCCACACACAGCGGTACGTACTCCACGACATGTCCCAGTCCACTTCGGACAACTCCTGGTCCTGTTACCTATGTTAGTTGCACCCATCAACCACCAAGTGGCCCTGAGCGGTGTGAACTCGACTAGTCGCTGCCGGGAGGCCCGAGGGACGCGCCGCTTATACGCAACATGCGCCGGAGGGGGGCCGTGGTTTGTGGGACCGTATTGAAAGCACAGAGTTCTGGCCGCATGTGGTGAAACTAATTTAAAATGTGTACGCCAGAGCCACGTCTAACCGCTTTACAAAGATTAAAACATCTTGAGATCTCGCCGGCATTAAACTTTATCGTATTTGCACGAAAACTTCCGGAGGGAATTTACTTTCCCAAGGCCTCATCAAACAGGAACATGGAACTTGGTATAATTCAGTTACCAACCGATAAACTAACGAACAAGTCCAATTTTAATACTGTTCCGACCGCCGACTTGTCCCGCCCCTTCCCGAGATCTTCACCATTTCTAATAACGTGTACAGTTAACATTACTAGTTCAACATCGATCCGATCAGGCTTCTGTTACAATGTAAAACAACTAGGTACTTGGTGGGTGCGACGCTGGCGCTGGCGCGCGTTGCGTGTGCGTCGTCTCACAAGTGCTTGTCGCGGACTTTTTTTCTTCTTTGAGCGGCCGCTGAGCCGAGATCCTACCAATATTTTTGCGCCGTAATACGATATACCCTGAAGCAGAGCTATGGATTGTACCGGGACCGCCCCTGCGCGGTGCCACGAGGCACATCACTATGACGCTGCCGGCGTCAGCATCTCGGGTGTCGCCAAGGTAGGAACAGGGGCCCCGTGTGGCCTTCAGGCGCCGCGCCGGCGGGATTGCTTCGCTCCCGATCCCGCACAGTAATCTCCTTCTGGGAAAAGGCACATCCACAGAAGGAGAGCATAGCTTTCCATGACCTCCGGCTGCCAACCATAGCAGCGACCACAGTCGGCAGCAAGAGGTCACCCCCCACGACCACTATGAGGGCGGTGGTTGTCTCGGACTAGTGATGACAGTGTGTTGGTCTCGTTCCAGGCATGCAACGGTCCCGGCGCGTCGTGGACGTGGGGCGCGCGACCGCGGGAGAGTGCAGGCGGCGCGGGGGGCGCGCTCGGCCGCAGCGCCTCCGCCACGCTGCGCGCCGCGCCCGACCTCAACGTGGACGCCATCAAGGAGAAGCTCCTCGACCACCGGATCCCCGAGTCGTGTGTCTAGTGGCGCCTCCCGGACAATACTCGCGCTAGCTCGTTCTGATTCCACCATCACTTACAACATTTCCTCCATTTAACGTTTTCATACTTTGTCACAATCTATACGGTGCGCGTACGCCGACGGGCTCGCACTCCCGCCGCCGGCGCCGGTCGGCCCTGCGGCACCGGCCGCGCCCGTCCCATTGGAAACGGTGGGACGCCATGGTGTTTTTATTTTATTGAAATCCGTGATGTAAATAGTAGTTGTTAAGCGTCGAAATCGAGTCTTTGCCACTTTTTTACATGTCTACGAGAATAGTTATTAATTGAAATATAATATAAATAGATAGATGGATTTAACGTTACCTGTAAAAATCTGACTTTATGTATATAGTATTTGTACTCGAGGTAGGGTTTGAAGTCGCCCATCAGCCTCGCGCTGCCGCGTGTGAGGGGAGAGTGGGGGCGCGGGGCTCACACTTGTACAGGTCGCGTGTGACGACGAAGCTAATGTCCTCAGTGTGGTGAAGTGTATCGTCATTCACACGTGTCGGCGCCGTGTCGGCCACGTGTCGGCCACGTGTCGGCTCCGTGTCGGCGCCGTGTCGTGGCGCGTCCGATGTAACATATCCGTGTGCGCGAGGCCACCGCGCGTGTGGACTCGCGAGCACCGCCGCCGTACACCATATCAATACGTTCCAGTTACCGACTGACTGACGTTGCTGAACTTGTAGATAGTCAATAGGTAATTTAATGTGTAAGATTTGTTATTAAAGAGTTTAAAACAACTCAAAGAGTTCGCCCTGCTGTTGACATATTTATTTTGGACGAGATTAAAGGTTGTCTTGAAACTAACACTTGTGGTTTAATTTTGTCAATCCCAGACATACATCTTGCTGACGCTAGACAACAGCAAACTTTTTACTCTATCTATATTAGCCCACTGCCTTTTGGCCCTTTTAATTGTCCGCATTATCTTCAGGCTTGGATTCAGAAAAGAAATAAATAAATATATACATCAAAATATCTCAAATCGTTGTAGTAGGTCACCTGAACTCATGTATGCCTCGCAGTATCTCAAATAACATCACGACACTTTTCATCACCTCAGATCGCCTCACCATGTTCATCGTGATAATATTTCTAACGAAACTTAGGTGCGCCTTATGGAATTTACATTTTCTTGTATTAAGTGCGTTTAAACGTAATAGCGACACTTTAAATGACCACTCAACGTCAAATGTTCGTTGCCTCGCTAAATACTTACTCGTACGTAATCAGTAGGAGGAGGTAGAGGTACATACCCGCACACACATTTCACCAGGTTTGTAACAGTCCCACATAAAAGGTACTGAGAATTCCCCAATGAAATATTCCAATGATAATGTGCCTGACCCAGGGCCAGGACTCAAGAGAAAGAGTGAGGACCTCTAAATAGAGTCGCGAGACTATGAAACACAATTTTTTTCACGTGGTAAGTATTACTAAATATACTTTTTTATTCGTCCACATCACTGGTAAATTGGAAAGTAAGGAATTTTGAAATACATATTGCGAAAAGCCAGAAGTGAAAGCAATGCATTAAAACTGAACCCGAGACTACTCAAATGTTGTTTGGACCCCGCGTACGTAATATAATATCAGTCTTATACAAAACACGAGACTTTGTCTCCGACGCCATCTGTGTATTGTCAATGATACCCACCACGGCTCTCTGTACTTAACTTACGTCACGATTCCATGTTTTGAATACAGAGGGCGTTGACAGTACCTGATGTTACAAAACCAAACGATTTCACTTCTTCAGTAGTTCTATAACGGAACATAACTTTCGGCTATTCTATGTAAACTTGGTCAAAGTATTGCCATTATTCTTAATCTTGGCTAAAATTTAACACCTTTGAATGTCGCCTTCGTAATTTAATGCCGCAATCTTTCGGGTTTATAGGCCAAGCTTACTTAAACTAAGACCACGACACAAGACTCCTATCTTAAGAAGTAAGAACTATCTGTGTGACTATGTATTTATTTTTTTAACATACACACTCACGCATGCTCATTAAATTAACGCTTACCTTAATAATCAAGTAATCAAAGCAAAATTTATTATTACTTTACTTCCGCTCTACTTGTAAACATAGCTGTTCTAGTTAAATTCAAGTGTGGCCCCGCCATACACTCACACCTTTACTCCTCGAAGGAGGGTGCAGTGTTCCATTTCTGTACCCACGTGTACAGGGCGAATCATCTTCGGAAACATTTTAAATGAATTTCACAGGAATAAAAAAGAATAACAAATAACTTTTTATCATGTTTCCTCATCATTATCATGTTTCCTCACACTGGTGGGACGAAGTGCCACCTGAAGCTAAGCACGATGTTGTGCAAATACAGCATCAAGTGTCTACTGACTTCCATTGAAGGCTGCTGACATACTTCACTTCACTTCACCTAAATGACCCAGGACGCAGGGAGTGCAAGCGTGAGCTGGCAAACTATTCCATAACTTTTCAGTAAGTACCTGGACTAATAATAAACAACATAATCGTCACATAATATTTTAATATAATAGAATATATGCAAGGATGCTTAACATTTGATTATAATTATTAACATATTTCAATGTAAGATATATAAATGTATGGAGATGCCGATGGTCGATCGCCACGCGACGTACATAACAGTACGTGATAAGTCCGTAAATATGTACAATCAAATTACTGGCGAGGGAAGCGGCAGGCGAGGCCGGGGCGCGAGTTATTCTGGCGCTGCGCGAGTGCGGGGCGACGCGCCGTCTGCCGGTGTCGAGCATCGTGTCGGCTGACGCGACGCTTGCTCGGCTATGGTTCATATTATACATTGCTCACGTGCACATGTCCATACGTATGCACATGCACGTGGCTACCATTATCTCAATTTGGGCACATTTTCTGTTGTCGGGGGAGAGTAGGGTGCGCGGCGCGGGGCGGGGGGAGTGCGGCACGGCACTTCAGTACACCTCGACGCTCTCCTGGTGCAGCACGGTATCCTGGCGGAACATCTCCACGTCCGCCTGGCTGTCCGCGTGGATCACCTTAGCGCGCCCCTCCTGCAACATGCAAACTCCCTCATTCTACTGCGTCTACACACGTCGCGGCTGCACCCCTACCTCGGTGACTCACGCCAAATTATTTAGCTGTGCGGACGGAGCCACTCTCACCTTAGGATGCATCAGTATGAACGGCAGCTCGGCGACGAGTTCACCGTTCAGAGCGCCCAAGTAGAGCTTCACCTTGACGCTGTAACTGACAATGATACCGAACGCGTCGCGTCGCTCTGGATCCAGCACTCTGCAAAACCATTGACAACAATTGAGGCTGGTGGGTGCGGTTGTGTGGTGGCGCGGGGCGCGGGGGGCGCGGGGGGCGCGAGGGGCGCGAGGTGCGCGAGGCGCGAGGGTGGGGGGCGGGGGGCGGGGGGCGTGGGCGGCGCCGACACTTACAGCGTAGTGGAGGCGAGCGTGGTGTCGGCGCGCTTCAGCTGGCCATCGAGCGCGATGCCGCGCTTGTCGCGGTTGGACGACAGCGACGGCGTCAGGTGCACCACCTTCTGCACGTTGGATCCAGGCTGCAGCGGGCACCCGTCCCTGCACCACGACAATGCAAATCATCACTTACTAGTGAACCAAGGAACACGAACAAACACGCTCAACACCCAGTACTGACTGTGTCTCTACGCTGGCCACCACGTTGCGGTACTGGCCGCACTGGAACAGCATTACGTCCACTCCCTGCATGATGGATGCCTTTATCTTCTTCACCACCTTGTTGCTGTTATTGCGCACGCACATGTTCACCGCCACCGTCTCTCCGTGCACGTATAGCTGCACATATTCAATTTAAAATCACTTTACACTTCGTCTCGGCAGGTTTAATATAACCGTCGGAAACGTCGCGTCCAACGCACAAGAACACAGTGAGTGCGGTGGCGCACCTGTTTGTCTAGGGTGAGCTCCAGCTCGAGCTGTCCGGGAGAGAGCACGAAGTCTTTGCGCACCACGGTGCACGGCTGCGGGCCGGGCTTCGAGGGGCCATACTGCACTTTGCGGATGCCCAGCGCCACCGTGCTCCTGCCGAGCAAAATACGTTTCATTAACACTGTGCCGAGTGGAGAGGCGACGGATGGGCTGTGGGTTGCGCGGATACCTGCGGTGCGAGCGGTCGATCTCGGACTCTCCGACGAACAGCTTGACGTAGTAGTGCACGCCGCACGGGTCGCCCTCGTCCTCCAGCCCCGGCTGCAGCGTAACCGAGCCGGGCGCGCCCGCCGACACTGACAACCGGAACGGGTACGCCGTGTCTCCCAGCTTCTTCATCAACCGCTCCTATGCGCGACAACAACGACAATATTACCTGGCTTGGCTTCTTATTACTGTCACTAGACCATCGCCTCGCACACATAAGTAAACTTTAGTTTAATATCATCACCAACATAAACAGTAAACACTTTTGATGAGTACTTATTACAACTTTTCTTAGTTCTGAAAACAATCTGTGCATAAATAAAATTTAAGAATTGATTTCAATTATAACTCATAAAAGTCTTCAATAAGTCTTACCCTAAAATTTCCACTGCTAATTATAAAACGAGATTCATTAAATAATTTTGTGAATATTGATAAATTACGCGCTTTAAGAAATTGACTTACCTATCCATATAGGTCTTACTCTCAAGGAAGAGAAATAGTCGTATTCGTGAAATAGGCTAAGCCAAGCATTATTAAAATGCGACCTGTTGCACAGTAAGGTGCGGTCGAGTACCTGCGTGCGCGACAGGTCGTAGGAGCGCTTCTCGGGCGGCGGGTAGATCTGCTCGGACGCGAGGAACAGCTCTTTGTAAAAGTTGAGTCCCATGACCTCGTCCTCCTCGCGGCCATAGCGGAAGGTGCACACCACCTGGCCGAACACCTTGCGGCCGCGCACGTACTCCTCGTCCAGCAGCACCACGCCGTCTGCAACACGCACGCACTCAGCACTGTACACACGCACCACCTGCACGCCGGAGCCGCCCTGCAGGCCCTGCAACACCGGCGCTACAGCCACTCGCTCTATGCTGACATGTCAACAAGCCGCTCTATTTTCATTAACCTCCGTTAAACTCCGTTTTCCGTAACATTTCGCACAACAGTTCTTGGGGAGCACGGGGCCTCGCGGCGCTGCGCCTACCCACCTATGGGTTCCACGTATGATATGTGGTCGACGAAGTCACGCTTCGGCATGTACAGCGTGATCTTGCCGTTGGGTGCGCATTTCTTAAACACTTTAAAATTGTACACCATGGTGTTGGATGGACTGCAGTTGCGTGTACGTGTTGGTTATCGTGAAGAAATGCGCACTGCGCCGGCTGTCGGCTCGCCCGCCTTATATACTGGATTATTTGTTTGCAAGGCTTCAGCGCGCTGATAATCCTATTGCGCTAATTAGGCGGTCGCGTGAGCCGCCGCCCACTTGCCACGAGCACAGCTCACGCACACCCCTCGGACCCCTCACGTCCCCATATCTCTGACAAAAGACGCGTGTCAGCCACCATCACACCTCTAATGAGATTATACCGTCACTACACTCAAGACGCAGTACTGAATGTCTGCAAGCATTGATTCATATTGGGCAGAAATCATAGGGCTCCCGACACACCACTTCCCTCGATGATGCTGTGGAACACATAAACACTAAGCAGTCTGCCAACGCGCACTAGCGCGGTGGACCCAGCCCTCTCAATGGTAGAAGTCCGCGCCCAAATACGCGTTAATGGGCGGAAGATGACAATAACATAAAGCACACTTTACGTCCTGTATGTCCAAAAGTACTCGTATATTACTGTTTAGTTCGGTGAGTGTGATTTGATTCCACTGAATTCAAATAACTGACCATTAGGCAAGGCATGTCGATAATTATGATCGCTGGTTAAACTTGAGCATACGTGTACTGAAACATCATGTGCGTATTATGAAGAGTTTATTGCTGTGTGTCCAGAGTCAGCAGTACTACGGCGTCACCCCTCATGTTCGCATCGCCGTATTTCGGTACAAAGCTTTTACTTTAACAACTGATTGTTGACGCTCAGCCTAATGATCTGTGGTACATTTGACCCCTTTTACAGAAAATCTACTTAGTTTTAATCATTAGGGCGTAAAAGTCATTACGAAAGTTTTCATTTTAGCTTGGTAGAATCAAGTTGTTGATGTTAATGTAACAGCAGATGTGCCGACAAGCATTTGTTGAAACTTTGTACCGTAAAACAGCTGTTGGAGTGGTATGTACGTCATGGCAGAATGACCGCTGTAAGCATAGTAAACAGTAAACACTAAACGGTACCCGCCACCGGGCCACGGTAAATATAATATACAGTAGCTTATCTTCATACAAACGGGCCAAAATCGAGTTATACCTACGCGCCCGATCTCGGCACGCGCTCGGCAAGCAGGCGGTCGCGACTGTGCCGCAGTGGCCAGTGAGGAACGGACGGTGTCGTTTTAAGCAGTAACCGCGCGATTTTTATAAAATGACAAGAAGAATATATTGTGCTGTGTATGGTTGCATGAATTCTTCAATAACGCACCCAGGTATAACTTTCTTTAGATTACCTGGAAACTCCGAAAGGTAAGACTATACAATGATTATACTTATTAGTAGGTAAGTAAGTAATTTAAGTGTTTTTAAAGGATGATCTCCCCTTGAAAAATAAATAAACTAGACATGTAGTTGAAATTATCTCCGATTTATGTATTTCTGTTGCCGCTTTAACAACAAATACCTCTAAATAATCATACAATAAATATGTAATGGTTGCCGTTTTTTTCTCGGTACTAATATATATTTATTAAAACACGAACTTGTTAACGAAAAATTCAAAAAATTTTGCAACTCTATTTACATAAACATAAGATTGAAATTATTTTGTCTGCTACTCACTCTAGTAGTGTTACGTGGCAAGCGCCGACGACCCAAGTCGCTTTGATAAATCCCGCCGAACTCACCGCGCTTGCGGCACGGTAATTCGATGGCTCCAATGAACACTCCTCTAACTCAAAATTTTGAAATTTTCGTTTTTCACGTAAATTGCTTTACTATTTAATAGTAAAGCAAATTTCACTTAATTTTCATGTACGTAATTTTCACAATTTCAATTAATTTCCACGTAAATTGCTTTACTATTAAATAGTAAAAAACGAAAATTTCAAAATTTTGAGTTAGAGGAGTGTTCATTGGAGCTATCGGTATTACCTTTTTGTGGCTAGCGGTGATTTCTTGAAATGTTTGACTTGAGGCGAAAATATTTTTCAGTAGAAAATATATAAAAAAAGATTTGATATAAACATGTTTTATAAATTAAATACACTAATAAAAAATAACTTGCATTTTTATTGAACACACTTCCATTCACAAAGTGTTTCATTTATTTAGATAGAAAGTCAAAGGAGGTAGATTTATTTAAAATGTTGCGGTGCGCAGCCCTATCGCATGTTTACGGCCGCGCGGCGGCAGGCCTTTGTTCTCAAAATGAGGCCGAGTCAAAATACTGTATGCTACTTTTACCGTGACCGGGCTGTATGGCGGCGCGGGTGTGCGGCGCGGGGGGCGGGGGCCTGCGCGCGCGCCGCCTCGCCCGCCGCCCGCGCACGCCGCGCCAGCCTCGCGGGGCCAGTGGCCTGGCGCACTGCATAGCTACGGCACATATCACTAGACATTGAAGTGACTCGCGACGTCACCATTCAGACGTCAGATTTCTCTTTAAACGACAGCGCATCAATCGAAAAGTGTCCGTCCAAAAGGAAGTATGGTGTCCTCGGCTATAGTACGTAAAACAAAGTGACTAATGTGACAGAGAAGATTAGCAAGTACCGGCGTGCTCCCAATAAGTATTTAACGTGACACATCGTACGGCATACGTGAGCGTCGCGACGGTGACATGCAGACGGCGAGCGGCACGGGAGCACCTCCAGGTGACCACGAGTACTTCACAACCACTCCGCGTCCACTCATTCCACACCACACAACACTATTCGCTTCACTGCATTGGGTTCATGTCGGTCATCCGTACGTAGATTACACATTAAATTAGCTGAGCCGTCAAAAAACCGACACTGCTACAGTTTTTAGGTATGGTTATTTACATTGGATCTATTTATAATTATGAGTCGTCAGTAAGACGCATTGTTTATAAATAAGTGAATCGCGCGTTAAGACACTTGTAAGGTTTCTCCATATCAGAGCTTACATCAACTTTTATTACTATGACGCGATTCGCGAGCCGATTGCTCTCCGTGTAATACGCTTCAAGTATACGCATGATTGAATGCAAACACTTCATATAAATATCAATTTAAAGCTTAGGTTTCACAATGCTTAACGGGACTATAAAAACCGGGAAGCAGGACAAGAGACAATAAAATAAGCACTTTACATTATGTTTACATTGCACCCGATGTGTATGTGTCAAAATCAATATTAATTGTTATTTGTATTGGAATGGTCTCAACATCCGTGGTTCAATGATCGAAACGAACAGTTTTATTTTGTCCCTTAATTGTTATGGAATCAATTGAAGGCTACATTACGTACATAATGTCTTTCTCAGCAATGCCTACGATAAGACCTAAGGATACCGAAGTAAGATTCATTATCATTGTTATTATTTAAACACAACTTGAAATTTTGTAGTTATCACGGTACCTCAGACATTTAACTATATACAGTAGACGTCTGGCATGTGAGTAAGTTATTGATCTAAGAGCCGGAGAAGATTGACGTTCACACATTTCATAACCGAAGAACACTTTTTTTGTTAAATATTAAACACGCTTTCGACACTTTGCCTACCATCATTCTCCCTGATCCCAATTCTTGTTTGGGGTCGGCGCAGCATGTTTTGTCCTTCCTTCCTGTGTGGAAGGACAAAATATGCTGCATAAAAGTTTTTGCAGATGTTTCACGGCCGGCCGCCTGCCTGACGCCAACCCTCCTTGGGACAGTTTGCCTACCAAACAGCCTTTATGATTGTTTTTAATTAATTTCTTTTTCATTATTTCATCTCTTTATAACCGATACATTAAACCTTTAATCTCTTCATCACCCTAAGTTAACTGTTGGAGAATGCCTCAGGCACTATGTCCGTCTTACGATATGTGTAAAAAACATGAATAAATAAATAAACCGCAACTGGTAAGTACTGAGTAAGCCTTGGTACATAGCTCTCCTACTTTTTTTGTACATGACTTTTTGGCAAGCGGGTATGTACAGCTGAGCCAATAAGGGAAACAACATCGTCTGATAATCAAAATTGGTAACATCACAAAAATATGTTAATCACAAAATAATTCATATAGCATTTAAAAAAAACATATTTTCATAATTCATTAAATTTCATAAACACCTTTGGATAGTTGAATATGGTTGGCGACATTTTATAAATACGATTTAGTTTAACAAAATAATGTCCCATCTAATTATCGGTTGTGTTGAAGTCGATCCCCACTGGTTCCTCTACTGCTTTGAAAATTAGTCTCGCAGTATAAGAACCATTATGTTATGTGTAATTAAGGAAACTGACCCTAATGAAAAGGCCCGGGTCGGACAAAATGGTATTGGATTTTGCACTAGGAATTTCTTACTACCAGCACAGCACGATTTCTGCTATTTATGCCTGAAAAGTGGCAAGAGGCTCGCCCCGTTTTCGCGGGACAAAAACATAGTTGGGTAAATGTGGGGACAGATATGCACCTGTCTATTCCTTCCGTGAATGCAGGCGTGTTGTTATGTATGTAATTGTCGATAACTTCGTTGATATGGACAATTGGACATATATTGCCACATACATTTTTCAATCTTTTCTTCTACCTTTTTTTAGTATAATGTAGTTTGACAGTGATTTGCGGAGGACATACTGCATGCATTATTTAAGTTTCATATCCATTCAGACAGCTGAGCTAAGCTGCCGGAGACAAGATGTCATGTTGCGGTAACAGACTCGTACACACGAGTTGTGAACAGTGAACAACCCGTGCTTATCCGTTAGAGCGCTCTCGACCTTCCTCAATGCGCGCCTCAAGGCGGTGACGCGCACATCTCTAACAGGATCACACACACTACACTCGTCTTCAGTATTAGCGGATTACCTTATTGATTTTGTCGGTTCTCACACATGTCATGGTACAGTGTAGGAGGCGTAGTGTGACATCCACATCATCACATAATAAAGCGGCTGTGAACCCGGGGCCGCGCGGGCTAAATTTCTTATAATTAAGTATGCTATCAAAGCACGCAATTGGTACAGCGCTGTACACGTGAACGCTTCATCATTATTCATAGATCGACAAGCTACGTGTACATTTATGTTATGACTAGTTTTTGCCCACGACTCTGTCCGCGTACTACAGGATTGGGTTCGGAATGAAAATAAGTTGTAGTCTATTTTACTCCTCACACTCCCATTAATGTATGTCCATACCAAAAATCATATAAATCGGTCAAATTGTTTGACGTGCAACCGTAACGCGCCAGCCGGTGCCTTTTAACATCATTATTGCATGCTTGAACATTATTTTATAACTGCCATACCTTGTAAAATACTCATTGAAACCAAATGACGTACAGGGGTAAATTTCGTTTAAATTAAATACTAAATTCTTTATTATAATCAAAGAAATTTTGCTAACTGAGATCTTGGCGAGGCCCTCTTCAGCTTTATGGAATACAGAACTCCAAGTGTTGCCATGAAATGTAAGAACTGTATCATCGGCAAACATGGTTATTTCGAAATTGGCCATGGTAACATTGCATAAATCATTTATCTTATTCTTCTTCTTCATCAACCCATATACGCCCACTGCTGAGCATGGGTCTCCTCTACCATTGAGAGGGTTTAGGCCATAGTCCACCTCGCTGGCCTAGTGCGGGTTGGCGGACTACACACCTAAGAAATTCCTAAGAACTTTTAGGTGCGCAGGTTTCATCACGATGTTTTCCTTCACCGTTAAAGCAAGTGATAATTCAATGTGAATACACACATAACTTCGAAAAGTCAGAGGTGTGTGCCTGGGGTTCGAACCCGCGACCGCCGAGATTCTCGACCGCGCGCCCAAACCTCGAGGCCATCACTGCTTTTTAAATCATTTATATAAATGAGGAACAATGTTGGCCCAAGAGTGCTACCTTGTGGTACGCCATATTTGCAAAAGGACTCTTCGCTTATTGTTCCTCCAAGTCTTACACATTGAGACCTTCCAGAAAGGTAATCTTTGAACCAATCAAAAACTATGCCCCGCAGACCCATGCCTTCTAGACGCCTAAGAAGTATTGGTATAGATACTGTGTCAAAAGCTTTTTGGAGATCCAAAAAAACTCCCAGACACTTTTTCTTCTTGTCTAAGTGTGAAACTATTTTTGTTGTAAGTGCTAGGACGGCGTCTTCTGTACATTTCTATTCTCTAAATCCATATTGATGTTTACTCAGTAGATTATTTAGCTCTAAGTATTTTATTACTTTTTTATTAACAATTTTCTCTAATAGCTTTGATAGCGTAGAGAGCAGAGAAATGGGACGATAGTTTGATGGTTCTGCTTTATCCGCAGACTTAAATATTGGGCAAACAACAGCTTTTTTGAATGCAGATGGGAATATACCAGTTTCGAGACTCAGGTTGCAAAGGTAAGCAATAGGTGAAGCAAGGCAAGAAATATTTTCCTTTAGGATCTTTGCAGTAATGTTGTCCCAGCCTGGTGCACCGTTTGATTTAAGCCCTAGGATGATACTTTGCACTTCATGTGGATTTGTGGGGGTAAAAGACATTAAATGGAGTGGCGATGTGTTCCTTGTAGTTTTCCTTGCTAGGTCTTTTTCAGATTTATCCATTTGCGTCATTATTTTATTTGCCAGGGTGCCACCGATAGAGGTAAAAAAGTTATTGACCTTGTTCAGAGCTTCTTTAGGAGAGTCAGATATATGTAGTAGTTCTTCCGGCGGTTCCTTTTTGCAATTAAATTCGCATATTTCTTTTACAACTTTGCAAACTAGGGGGTGTGGTATTTTCATTTGTCCAACATTCCGTGAGCACAATAATATCAATTCGTATATTAATGGAAGAAATAAAAGCTAGAAACAGATCAAAATTGCTGTTGATGCTTCTTATGTTAAGAGAAATAATAGTCAAGGAGTCGCTATTATGATCATAGTTTAAAGCTTGGGAACAAAAACGTGCGTCATTTAAAGATATACAGTCAACTAGGCCCGATACATCGATCTCAGAGGCGATACTGTTCTCGTTAATATTGAATTTTGATATTGTAAATATATCTCACAACTTTTATCCAACTTTCGAAATTTAATGATCTGCTAATTATCCGCTCATCTCCGCTCCTATTGGCCAATCTTCTTGTAAAAGGTTTTAAGTTTGTTGTCAACCAAAGTGTCTGCAAAACAACATTGCCGTCGGAAAGTATCTGTGAGTATTGACGGCTTATTTTAACGGTATTGTCTAAAACGTACGTGAAAATCAGCCAGGAGAATTTACGTTAGGTCAGTATCGCTTTTAGGTACCTTGACCACCTGATATCTGGAAATTGGCTTTCGACTAAGTTAGCGAGTATGCATACGATGGTAGTATATACTAACACTACCTAATGGTCCACATTTCGTACGTCACGATATATGTAGGTGACGTCTGACGGCTCTGGGATGTTGCTCTGTCTCTAAGTACCTATTTATTATTTACTGAAAGACAATACACATGGGTTGTATGGAAGAAATCGCAGCTAGCGATAGACCGCCTGTTGTAGCTATATATTTTGTAAGTCTCTTAAAAGTTGCTAGTTATTTGTGTTATTTTAAGTTAAGAATACAATAGTCATAAATTAAGTAATACTTATATATATAGTGTACAAAAAATATATTAAATAAAATAAAAAAATACATCTCTAAAAGCTCACTATAGTGGAAGATCTATCCAAAGCAAATTGTGAACGTCGGAGGATAAAGTGGTAAAAGAACACAATAGGTATGTGTGTCTGATACATTTAAGAAAATATGTGATGTACATAATAAAAACACTAGGAACAGTAATCTTGTACAACATGTAACTCGTCTCCGAAAAATTAATAACTCGTATCGGGCAATGTATTCGCTTCTATAACAAACTCCCGAAAGGCATTAGGGAGCTTCCCTTGGAAAAATTCAAAAAATCAATTAAAGATAAGCTATTTAAAAAAGCTTATTATAAAATTTCAGATAATATTGAGGATCCTAACCCCTGGGAGCAAATAAACTGATCAGAGGAGGTGTTGCTACAATTTATATCCTTGGACATCTATACTATTATAATAAAGAGGAAAGATTTGTATTTTTGGATTTTTGGATTTTTGGATTTTTGGATTTTTGGATGTTTGTTACGAATAAACTCAAAAAGTACTGAACCGATTTGGATGATTTTTGGTATGGAGATAGATGGGACCCACCGAAGTAACATAGGATACTTTTTATCCCGGAAAATGTAGTATTCCCGTGGGATTGGGTATAAAACCCTAAATTTTTCTTACTCTTTCACGCTCAAACCATTTCACCGACTTTTATGATTCTTGGTATGATCATAAATAAAATCCTATGAAGTAACATGAAAAACATTTTATCCCGGGAATATGTAGGGTTCCTGTGGGATGAGCATATATTGTAACACGAAAGTAACACTACCTGAGTTATGCTTTCACGCCTAAACCATTTGACCGATTTGAATGATTTTTGGTATGAAGATACGTAGGACCCAGCGAAGTAACATAAGATACATTTCATCCCGGAAAATGTAGTTTTCCCGTGGGAATCAGTATTTCTTGATCTACTGAACCGATTTGAATGATTTTTGGTATGGAGATAGGTAGGAGCCACCGAAGTAAAATAGAACACTTTTTATCCCGGAAAATGAAGTATTCCCGTGGGAATGGGTATTTCTGGATCTACTAAACCGATTTAGATGATGTTTGGTATGGAGATAGGTAGGACCCACCGAAGTAATATAGGACACTTTTTATCCCGGAAAATGAAGTATTCCCGTGGGAATGGGTATTTCTGGATCTACTGAACCGATTTGAATGATTTTTGGTATTAAGATAGGTAGGAGCCACCAAAGTAATATAGGACACTTTTTATCCCGGAAAATGAAGTATTCCCGTGGGAATGGGTATTTCTGGATCTACTGAACCGATTTGAATGATTTTTGGTATGTAGATAGGTAGGAGCCACCGAAGTAATATAGGACACTTTTTATCCCGGAAAATGAAGTATTCCCGTGGGAATTGGTATTTCTGGATCTACAGAACCGATTTAAATCATTTTTGGTATGTACATAAGTAGGACCCACCGAAGTAATATAGGACACTTTTTATCCCGGAAAATGAAGTATTCCCGTGGGAATGGGTATTTCTGGATCTACAGAACCGATTTAAATCATTTTTGGTATGTACATAAGTAGGACCCACCGAAGTAATATAGGACACTTTTTATCCCGGAAAATGAAGTATTCCCGTGGGAATGGGTATTTCTGGATCTACTGAACCGATTTGGATGATTTTTGGTATGGAGAAGGAGATAGGTAGGACCCACCAAAATAACATAAGATACTTTTATCCCGGAAAATGTAGTTTTTCCTTATATTATAGCTATTCTTGAGATCTACTAAACCAGTGTGAATGATTTTTGGCATAGAGATAGGTAAGACCAACCGAATTTTAATGAGATATAAAGTATGTAATGGATTCCCGTGGGTATGTTTACATCTTATAATTGCAAGAGTAACTCTGTAGATCTGTTACGCTTTCACGCCTAAACCGTTCGACTAAATTATATAATTTTTGGTATGAACATAATTAGGACCCTGTGAAGGAACAATTAAATATTCCTGTACAATAAAAATGTTATAATTGCGAAAATAGCTGTTTCAAAGTAAAACTTATTTGGACACTTAGGAGACGATTTAATGATTCACTTATTATCTTTCTGCACTCAACCCTAAAGTCTACACAGACGGAGTCGCGGGCAAAAGCTATTAAAAATATATACATAAAAACGCTTTCAATGGTAGAGGAGACCCGTGCCCAGCAGTGGGACGTATATGGGCTGTAATGTTATTGTAGCAATAATCATCACTGGCCCCGCGGCCGGACAACTCGCCCATATACCGCGGATCCCAATGGTGCCGTCGGATCTCCCTATATCATTCAAAAGGTTGCAGTTTCCCATAAAAATATCATTTGCCCTTACAATAAATAAATCCCAGGGACAAACATTTTCCATGGTTGGTATCGACTTGAGAAAAGAGTGCTTTTCTCATGGACAATTATACGTTGCCCTTTCTCGAGTAGGATCCCCTGAAAATCAATATGTTTTGTTGCCACCTACAAATACTACTGCTAATATTGTATACAGCGAAGTTTTAAAGTAGAATATACTTACTTAAAATGGATCACTCTATTTCTTTAAACATATGACAGTTACAATTGTTCACAAAAAATACCAGTACCCAGTATCCTTTAGTACCCAGGCGAAGCTGGTACGGGCCGCTAGTATTTTATAAAATTAATATTGTAATATGAGTTTAATTTATTTAAAAAAATAATAATAAGAAAAAATTACATTTCGTGTTGCTGAGGGAGTTTCTTGTCGTTTCTTCTCCACAGCGATAACACGTTTCGAAGCGGCACTAGTTTTAAGAAAATAGCATGAAAAATTGACGATTCAAAAGTGCTTGTAAAAGTCTATTTGAATAAAGGAGATTTGACTTTGTCGGCAGGCGCGGTGGAGCTGCGCGAGGATGTCCCGCTGAAGGCCGGCGCGGGCGGCGCGGGCTCGGCGTGCGCGGCGTGCGCGGGCGCGGCCTGGTGCGCCGCCGGGCCCAGACTCATCGCCGCCTGCTTCGCCGCGCTCTCGGCCGCCATCACTCTCGCACTCATCACGCAGATTTACTCCGGCGACTACGAGGTAGGACAGCACTGGCGGCGCGCGCACGCCGAGCGCGTCGCGTGCGCCGGGTGCTGAGCGTGTGTGTGTGCAGGTGGTCCCGCACGGCAGCGTGGCCTCGTCGGCGGCGGAGTGCTCGCGCGCGGGCACGGACGCGCTGAAGGCGGGCGGGCGCGCGCTCGACGCCGCCGTCGCCGCCGCGCTCTGCCTCGCCGTCGTGGCGCCGCACCGCACCTCGCTCGACGCGTCAGTTCTCTACGCATTCTGTACACGCTACTGGTCGCTTCGTTTCGCTTTTTGCACCTTACCTCATTCACGATAATTTGATTCTTTTGGCAGATGCCAATTTTTCTGAGGCGTGACTTTGTATAAAAAAAATACATACAACACAAAAGTCCCTAAAGATATAAGCGTTATCCGAAAATTTTGAGACTTTATTGCTTCAAAGTAAAATTAAAATAGGAACACTGAATATAATAGACGCTTGTACAATGTTACATCGGTCGGACGGAAAGGGACGTAACATCGTTCATATCGAAGTCCACGTCGATAATTTTACTGAACACTATGATGATCATGGCTGTGCTCCTTTTTCTTAATAAAAATTGTTTTAAATATAAAACTATTTTATTTTTCAACCCAAATTTTTACATACAGGGCTATTTTTGGACCTCCCGTCAACTTAAAATAGGTGGTTTAGACCATGAAACTGAACAACTTTTCCAAAGAAATATGGGTCGAAACGTGATAAATAATTCAACCCTCCCATAGAAAGCTGCTCACGTGGTCGATTTCGTGTAGAAGGTCTGATTTTTTTTTCACTTTTCGACCCGTGTTTCTTTGGGGAAGTTGTTTACTTTCGTGGTCTAAAACACCTATTTAAATTTGGCGAGAGGTCTAAAAATAACCCTGTTATATTAAATAGGCACTTATTATGAACTTTGACCCACCATCGCTTATCTACATAATGTGTTACATGTCGAAAGAAATAAAGAATTTCACACATAAAGCAGTATTTTAAAACGCAATATTTTTGAACTACTAGATATTTTCTGTTTCCCATCACTAGTCGATATGCCAAAAGAATCAAGTTATCGTGAATGAGATATAGATATTTTTAATATGCTTAAAGCACGGATGAAATACACATGCGCTTCTTGATACGTATTGCTGTGTTAGCTATGGATTTATGTCTGACAGCGACGTCATTGTGAAATGTATAAGAGTGTGCGTGGTGCAGGAGCGGCGCCATGCTCTACTGGGAGTACCGGCGCTGGCGCTCGCAGGCTCCGGAGCTGGTTGAGTGGGGCGGCGCGGGCGGTGGGGGCGGCGCGGGGGGGCGCGCGCCTCGCCTGCTGGCGGCGCTGGCGGCGCTGCACGCCCGCCACGGCGCGCTGCCCTGGCCGCGCCTGCTGCAGACCGCTGTCGACCTCGCCAGGTGCCTCCATATTCTTATTTGCCGTCGTTCATCCCGTACTGTTGGATGTTGTGAAACTAAAATTTGCGAGTTTAGTCCGGTTTTTAGTCAGCTGTTTATACAAGATTGTTAAAATATATTAGCCACTATTAGGTACCTACTTACTGATTTAGACTATCAATGCCTAGGGCTTAGAGGATAGAGTTTATACAATATCCGATCTGTACTAATTCATAATACGGAACTGCGAAAAAAAACATAAATAGAATGACGGTAAAATGGTTTAAATGTGCACGGCAGGGACGGGTTCGCGGTGTCCGAGGGGCTGGCGACGGCGCTGGCTGCGGAGGCCGGCACCGGCGCGGCCTCGTCCGCCGGCTCGGCCAGCGCGGTCCCGTCCGCCGGCTCGGCCAGCGCGGCGCCCGCGCTCGCCGCCTACCTCGCCACGCTGCAGCACAACTCCAGCGCCGGTGAGCGCGCCGCCCACAGCATCGCACCTACATAGCGATACAATCATTTGTTGGCTTCCATTACATAATACTGATAACCTTGCCGCTAATTATGGCGAACATCCTTGTAAGTTACGTAAAGTGCACCATGAGTATGATTGTGCAGAACTGTCCGCGGCATGGGACGCGCAGGCGACGCTGACCGTGTCGACGCCGGCGCCCGTGCAGGCCGGCACCTGGCGCGTCCTAACCGCCCGCGCGGCGCCGGCGCTCGCCCTCGCCGCCGCGCTGCCCGCCGCCGTACCGCCGCCGGACCCCGACGACGTGTCGCGCAGGTAACGGTTTGTTTTATACAAACATGTATAAAAATATTAAAAAGATAAGCAAAAGCTCGTAAGCTTATAATAAAATAATATCGGCTATTTACAGGGTGATCAGTGAGCTGCAGAAACAGGCGGCTGAAGGGACGTGGTCGCCGTACGGGGTCGCCACCGGGCTGGCCGTGGTCGACCAGTTCGACACCTACGTGGCTCTGGTGACGTGAGTACCGGGGGCCGGCACGTCGCGCCACCCGCGCACCGACGACTACAGGGACGCGCTGCTCTGTTCCAGGGGACTCTCCGCGCCGTTCGGGTCGGGCCCGGCGGCGGCGGCGGGCTGGACGCGCGACGAGCCCGCGGCACCACTCGACCTCGCGCCCGCCATCATGCTCGACCAGCACACGTGCGGTGAGTGTCGCGGCCGGCAGGCGCCGCGCGGGCTGCGGTCACGTGTCTGTGAGTGTGTGTGTGTGCAGGCACGCGGTACGTGGTGGGCGGCGAGTCGGCGGGCGCGCTGGCGCAGGGCGCGGCGGCGCTGGCGGGCGCGGGCGCGGCGGGCGCAGTGGAGCGGGCGCGCGTGGCGCTGGGCGCGGGCGGCGCGCTGGCCCTGGAGGCGCTGCGGCCGGCGCCCGCCCCCGCCGCGCTGCCGGGCGCCGCGCTGCCCGCCGCCAACGCCACGCCGCCGTACGCCGCGCTCAACGTGGTGCAGCAGCGCGGCGACGCGTTGTTGTCGCACGCCGACAGCCGCGGCGGCGGACTCGCCTCGCGGTTCTGACGCGCCGCTCGACACTCCGCGGACGCACTCCCGGCCGCCGCTCTCACTATGTTGTGACCGAATACCAAAAGCGGTGGAGACTTTGCCGCCGTTTTACTCAGGTAAATGAAACCAAATCCCATCCAAAGAGAGTGACAAAAGCCGAGACTGCCTACCACGTCGACCTAAACATAAAAAATAGTAGTACAATCTTAACCTCGATACATATTACGAGGAGAGGAGAACTTACAAATTTCTATAAACAATGTAAAGCAAAGACTCAATCGGGCAGAGTATTATAATATACGTGAAAGTATAATTTGTATGTAAATTAAGTAAGATTGTCTCGTGGTTTCGCGGCGCAAGTGACTTCCTATCTAGGCGCCCCGGACTGGATTCCTCGGTCGAACAATCTTTTATTAGTTTTTTCATTAGTCAAATGTATGTAGAGCCGAAGATCGAGCCCAGTGGTGTGCCATAGGTGAGGCCTATGTCCAACAGTGGACGAATAAAGGCTGATGATGATGATGATGTAGTAGGCACTCGTGTTGAAATTGAGTTCCTACAAGCCAATTCGAGTGATATTATTGGAAGCCTTCGTATATATCATGTGGTAAACTGCAATGTGGTGTCGGTATCACAATAGTTAAACTTGTCCAAAGCAATGAGGTTGTTTGCCGATGATGGCTAACATGCGCAGTGTGTGTGTGTGTGTGTGCAGCTCCCTGGCGCGGCGACACTCCCGGGCGACACCGCGCGACACTCCCGGGCGACACCGCGCGACACTCCCGGGCGACACCGCGCGACACTCCCGGGCGACACCGCGCGACACTCCCGGGCGACACCGCGCGACACTCACGCACAACCTGTGAACACGCAGCACCTCCGGCTTATTGTTACTACAGCCCCGAAAGGATCCATGTTCGAAAACTAACACACAATAGTAAAGGTGGTTAAAACACATAAAAAAAAATTACATTTCCCTAATTACTCTGAGTTTAAAATGCATGTAGTAATCACTCACTAGGACCATCCATAAATTACGTTACACAAAATTTATGATTTTTTGCCCCCTCCCCGTCCTTGTCAAAGCTGGTCACATTTGTAGATCTCCTCTCTTCCCTAGTGTGACGTCACATATTATAAATTACTTTTATTTTCAAAGAGATTAAGGCCATCGGCGTTTGTCACGTATAACTAGCATAGCGAGTATTAAATAACTTGAATCTTACGATTATGTAGAGTTGCAAAGTTTTAAATTTTACGTTAATAGTGCAATAAGATTTTGAAATGTGACGTCACGACATTTAGATTCCTTCCACTTTGTCGCAAAATGTCACACTCAGACGACCCCCTCCCTCCACTTAAGATGTGAAGTAATTTATGGATGACACTCTAAAACTAATCGTTTTTCCTAAGAAAATAGCAATTTTTGGGCGTAGTATTTTCTTATCGTCAATGTGTCTGTAATGATCGTAGTTATGACTTGTGTGAGTGGTTAGTTTTCGATCTCGGCCATTTTATACCCTGTTTATGTAAGTATGCACCTTGTACGAACAGAAGTTCTGCCTGCAATATGTCCAGACTTATAATAAATTGAATTACAATCATTTGCTCTGTTTATTTATACAATATAAAAGTTATCCATCAACATATTTTATTTGCGAAACATACAGTATAGATATGTCACTATTTTTATGTATGAGTCTATATAATAATATAAAAGAAAGTCGTGTTAGTTACACCATTTATAACTCAAGAACGGCTGAAGTGATTTGGCTGAAAATTGGTGAGGAGGTAGCTTGAACCCGGAATAAAACATAGGATACTTTTTATCCCGTTCGACAGCGTTCCCGTGGGAATTTTCATTGTTTCGGGACAGTTAGTTACTTAAAACTAATTTATTTACATATTATATGAAAATGTATGTTCGTCTGTCTGTATCCCCTGTGTAAATACATAAACTATGCTTTTGATAATGTGATGATCAAAGTTGCTGTGCATGAGGCAAACGAGGTTTCTGAATTTTTACGACCAATTTTCAACAGATTCAGTAGCGCCTACTGTCATTTGGACTCCTCTGACTGGACAGATTGAAATGAATTTTTTTGTGTGTTCGAGAGCATTGAAGAATGGTTTAGATTCACAATCGGAGCCGATAAATGGTGCTGGTGCCTTCGGCTTATCCGTGCACAGCACACGACGGCCTATGTGACCCGCGGCCTGCACACACACCGACACTTCTGCATTCGCCTTCTGTGTCATGGGTCAACAAACAAATGCTACTTTTAAAAAGCCCTTTACACATATAAAAAATATAGTACCCATAAAATACGTCGCTGTGCGTGAGACGGTTCTCCTTTGTGTATTATAGCTGTTGCCCGCGACTTCGTCCGCGTTGACTACAGGGTTGAGTTCAGAAAGAAAATAAGTTATAGTCGATTTTACTCTTTAGTCCTATTTATGCCCATACCAAAAATCATACAAACCGTAACGCGCTGGTCGGCGCCTGGTACATGATTATTGCGCGCTTGATGATTATTTTGAAACTACGATATCTTCTAAGATACTCATCGAAATCAAATGATGTAAAGGACAAATTTCTTTTAAATTAAATACTTATACTGAATAACGCATTTATTTGGATAAGGATTAATATAATCTTTATAAAAACACCTTCACAAACAATGCTTTATTTTATAATAAATGTAGTTAGCATAAAATAGGTTATAGTGAACCAACCCTAAAAGTTAGACATATTTATGCAACCGCTGACTTTTTTGTAGATATCAGAAGCTCTACAACTTTTCTCCAGGACTCAACTATATATCTTCCATGGGTAAGGCAGCGTTTGCAAAAAATAGTTTCGTTCACCCGTTTTTTCTCCGACTTACTTCGCAAATCCTGCTACTGATTCAGTATCTTAAGTTCTCATATAATTAAATATTGTAATAAATATTAAATAATAATGTATTGTATAATTCTACGGAATTAGGGGGGAATGTTTGCATGTGCACGGGCACATTGGTCCCGCAGGCCCGCGGGCCGAGCGACTGCCAACCCGCTCTACTCTGCCCTCGACGACTGCCGTGTGTTGTCGCGTACATATATGTGCCGAGTGTTTCTGCCCTGCGTTGGTTTGTGGCCATAATCTGTGGCTCGGGCGGCAGCGCGTGCGTGGTGACGTCACGGCGCGTGCAGCGTGCAGTGCGTGCGCCACATGCGCCTGCCTCGTACTATCAATAGTCGCGCGCGGCGGGCGGCGTGGCGCGCGGGGAGGGGGGGGGGGGGCTACACTCGCCACACACAATATTTTTATTCTCGTTCGATACGTGTGGGACGATGTTTTCGTGGCGGCGGCGACACTTTCTCCGCTCGCGAGGCCGCCGAGAGACTACTCCACCGCCCCGCCGACTCTCGCGCATTGTACCGCTTCTCCCTGCGACAGTCAATACTAAAGAAATGGAAACATAAGCAGGCACATAGCGAGACATTCCAACTTACGCAATGTACGGCCCGTACTCCCGACACCTGTGTAAACAACATTTTGTCAAAATACTGTCGCCCGCCCAATATCTACGTAACCTTCAATTGAACCATGAACTTTTATCTGCACCTTATTAAGCAATTTCTTTAAAAAACATAAGTAACATTGTCTCATTGGACGAACTGTGGAGATGACATGGTGGCACTTGAGAGGCACGTGGAGCCGGTCGCCGACGGCGCGGGCACGGCGGGCGCCGCACATGTACCTCGGCGCGGTCCCCACACAACTCACACCAGCCCGGGGGCCGACAGCGCGCGGCTCGAGCCCGCACCGACACGATCCGGTGTTTCATCCACCAGTTTAGTTTTGAGTCGGTGCAGGTCCCGCTGTGTTGTAAAATTCTCTCGTGGTTCGTCCGAGAAGCCGAAAAGCCCAGCTTGTCTTACAATTTTTCGAATAACAATCTTTAATCTTTATAGGTTTTATCAACGGAATCTCATTAACATTTGAATGAGAATATCCTAATCCCATAAGCAACAATGATAAACTAGACATTAAACAATTAAAGTACATCGCTTTCGGGCTTCCACGTGCATTAAGTACCGCCACTGCAAGAGACATGCCTCTCAGTGATTTTTTTATCACTTGAAGAAACGAAATATCCGAGCATATAAATAAAAACGCACGTTGTCCTGGTTTTAAAGCAATGTCGTTAGTGATTGACGACATTGAGGGTACAACTTGTACAAGTTGCATCAGGGATCGCGTCCGCCGGAGGTGTGGTGTCGGCGCGGGCGGCGCTCGGCGCACTGCCGCCTGCGCCGCCTGCAATCTGTACGAGCATCATAAGCGATATCATATCATAAGAGATAACAATCTCACCGAGAACACACGCCGCTTGTATCACTGCACACTATCTACTAGTCTCTATATGAATGCACGGTGTACCAACACACGCGCAAATTACAATAATTATTTTATTTTACGCAAACGGTTTATGTGAATCGCATATGGTTGCTTTGTGCCTGGGGTTGAGCTCGAAACACCCAAGATTTACATTTAAGTGCGGCGTCGGAAATGTTAATGAGTGTTGGGCGTTTGTTGTTAATATGTAATGTCCCGTTGGTGCGCGGCGGCCGGCGAGTGCGCGGCTCGGCTGCTCACTACGCCACATACATAAATATAATTAATTTAATTTAAAGCAGCGCCGCGCCTCACTCGCTGCTCGCCAGTGACCCTGGCCACTGACCACTCATCTAAAACAACACATTCTTTGTACATATGTGTGTGTGTGTGTCTGTTTATTACTCATAATGGGTATGTTCGTGTGTGCGACTGGCCGTATCGTGCATACTTTAATGTCACTACGCAAAAACCATAACGAATTCTTCCAAAACCGCTAATGGGCGTGTAATGTTCGTTTTTACGGCGTGGACGGCGTGACCGGAATTGAATTAAGAAACTGTCCTGGACGCCCCAGCGCGCCGCCGCGGCGCCCCCGGGCCCGACCACGCGTTCAACCAAGTGTGTGCTCGTGCTTGTGGAGTGTCCACGCAGTCGCAAGTTCCCGGTCGCGGCGCTGTCGTGGCGCACGTGACCCGCGCCGGCGACGTGGCGCGGCTGGCGTGGCGGATAACTATCTCAGTGCCGCATCACGGCTCTACATTTTCCTCTATGTAGTTAAGTTAGTATGTATCGGCTCTCGGATATTCCGCAGCGCGCAATCTTCGCGGAAACGACTGGTTTCTCGTCACGTTATCAAATCATCATTAATTACGCATGAAGTAGGCGCGCGGCGTCTTCCGCAGAACAAACATCAACCACATCTGTAGGCTCCGAAATATACGATCAATAGATATTTGGTTGCTACTTCACATTGGCGAATGTTACCTCCAGCATTTATATATGTTTCTAACTTAAAGGAAAGATGCAGTTAAATTCTTAACTGGTGTCCACAACATGTGAAATTTTAAACTTTAAAACAAATATTTTCCTTCACATTTCATGGCTGCTCCGCTCCTATAAGTCATAGCGTGATGATATAGCCTGAATGTATGTGCCTATAGTAGTTCCTGAGATTAGCGCATTCACCAAAGAATGAAACTTTACAGCTTTATACACAAGTATTAATATAATGAAACCTAAACATGTAAGTGCTTCACCCTGTGGTTACGGATACAACTTAAAGACACCGATGACCATACATGAGCTCATAATTTGTCCCTGCCCGATTTTTCCTTCTTCCTTCAAATGGCTCGCTAGCCCCAAAGAGAATATTTAACGTACTTTTCACGTTCTGCAATAAACTCTACTTGTGGCGGCTATAAAATATATAACCTTTAAACAAAGAAAAAAGGAAACAAAATAAATGAAATAATAATATTCCTTATGTATATTAATTTCGTGCTGTAATATATTCACGACGGCCGTTATGACGTTGGTTCATTGAGAAATGTTTGCAGCAGCACGGACACTTAATGTAGGTATACCGCGGCGCTACACTTGTCAAACTCACAATCAGCTCACCGCAGTTGGGAGGAGCTGGTACAGAGGATGTGTACACACGATACGGTATCTACTCCTATATACTAGACCCTGAGCACGACGCCGCCTGTCATTGTTCAGAGGCGAGACAGCTAATTATGGTTCTACTATCCGGTAGACCTTTTTTTTTTCGAGGGAAAAACTGCTTATGGCTCTACCTCCCGCCAGCCCTCAGAGAGGCGGGCAGGAGGCGTATGTCGGGGTCACCAGCCATCCAGCCCGGCGCGCGTCGGAGTCATCTCCGCGCAGATGCACACCGGCATATCGAGCAAAACATCCCGGTTGCCACCTTCGCGCCAGGTGGAGCGACCACGGTGAGGGGGCGAGGAACGCCCACAATGGTTCCGCAGCCGACTACCCGGTAGCCCTGGGGGCTGGTGATGGGAAGCGTTTGTAAGAGCCCCTAACATAAAAATGTCCTAGGTTGGCATTCTGACCATACTCCCAGGTAGCCATCTTTGCACCAAAACATGCAACCACAATGCGTAGACGAGAACCGTCCCCACTTATATTGCGAATGGCTGGTGCGCTTCTCTACATGCTGTAGAGGGCGTAGTTGTACCAATGCGAGCTTGACTCGAGCCAGTTATGAATGCGCTTCTATCACTTTCAGTAAGCAAACATCACACTAGCGCATCCAGCGACCATAAGGATCCCTACGAGGCGCCTCTTATGACTGGCCGGGGATACGGTGGTGGGATGTTAACAATCACTTGCCACAAGGCAGTGCCTGCCCCCTATCTAATTGTCTCTGTTGACCCGGCGCCGTCTTCCTCTAACGTCTTTGGCAGACTTGACCATTGATTTCACGGCTCCGCTCCGCACTCGCCTTACACGACATGTGTTGCAAAACGAAAACATCGCTCGCCGCGACTTCGGTCTCCCGACCATCGAACTAATGTCGGCCGGCGGCCTGCCGCTCCACCTGCCAGCGTTCCGCTATCGCCAAATGAATTCAATAAAAAAATCCTATTTAACATTCATTTTAACCAATAGCGAAATCATTCATTTTGTGCGGATTCGGTTCGCGTATAATAGAAAGTCCGTTAAGCGCATAGAGACATAATGAATATGCATGAGCGAGTTGTATGAGTTCAGGTGAATGACAAAGCCCCAGTCGACATAGAATCTCACGGCTCGAGACGTTCGCCACTCGAGCGACACCTCTCCTACCGGAATTAAATAAATAAATTAGTATAAAGGTATATGTACATAAAGGCAAGGAGGATGTGTCTGAATGCAGCTCCTACAGGGGTGTATCGCTTCTCTCAGCTGCAGGTAAGGTTTTGGCACACATTATTAACACCCGATTAAGCCCGTTAGTCGAACAACATCTCCCTGAGACCCAATGTGGATTCCGTCCTGGCTGGGGCACTGTCGATGCAATTTTCATGGTAAGGCAAATACAAGAGAAAAGCCTAGAGCGCCAAAGGCCATTATACGCATGTTTTATTGACATCGAAAAGGCGTTCGATAGAGTTCCTCGAGAAGCTCTCTGGTTGGTGCTCAAAAAATATGGATGCTCGAAGAAATTCGTCAACTTCATACGCCAATTTCACGTTGGTATGAAAGCAAAGGTTCAACATGAGAACGAATTTTCTGATGAGATTCCAATTTCCAGTGGGGTTAAGCAGGGTTGCGCCATGGCACCTAGACTCTTTGCCATGTACTTTGCTTGCGTGATAAATTATGCACTGCAGAATTGTGGCGAACAGATTCATCTGAGGATTCGAACAGACAAGAGCGTGTTTGATCTATCAAGATTCAAAGCTTTGTCAAAAATTCGCACGATCCCAATACTTGAGATAGCTTATGCCGATGATGTTTGCATTGTTGCGGACAGCATGGTGAGTCTTCAAAGCTACAGGACGCATTTCATCAGTCATGTCAGCGTTTCGGCCTTGTTATTAGTGCTTCCAAGACTCAGGTAATTAAGCAACCACCCAGGGGCTGGGAGGCGGACGACGCAACGTAAAATCTTGATGGGTACCCATTGGAGGAAGTATCACACTTCAAATATTTAGGGGGCTTTTTGCGGCGCGATAATACATTGGCTTCGGAGTTACCATACCGAATTGCACAAGCTACTGTTAATTTCGGACACCTTAATAAACTTGTATGGAAATCCCATGATCTAAAGTTAACAACTAAAATCAGCGTTTACAAGTCGTTGATCTTACCGGTTCTTCTATACGGTGCAGAATCATGGTGTGTTTACAGACACGATATTAAGAAGCTAGACACATTTCATCTTCGATGTCTCAGGTCAATCTTGAAAATTAAGTGGCAAGACCGCGTGTCCAACACGGAAGTTCTGCGCCGTTCTAGCATGTGTGGAGTGGAAGCATTACTTATGCAACGGCAACTCAGGTGGTGTGGTCACGTCCTTCGCATGGATGATAACCGTCTACCCAAAGCGGTCTTCTACTCTGAACTAGCTGAAGGTAGGCGTAGGCACGGGGGTCAGTATCTGCGCTACAAGGACGTATTAAAGCGACGTATTAAAGTATTATGCAAATAAAAGTCGTGGTAAGGTGCCGTCACTGATAATATAATACAATGCATCCAAGCCTTAACATGGTATATAGCGATGCAAATCTAGATGTCTAATAGTGCGACTTTTTATTAGTAATTTACAATTAAAAATAATTTACGACATTTTTAATTTTTTTTGCTTCGGCTATCATGGTGTCTGGTACATATAACTTGGAGATCGAATTGTCAATTTTATTTCTGTATCACCACAAAAGAATATGATTATAGCTATAACTGTTATTCTTGATAGCCAGCCCTTAAATTTCCTTCATAATTCTGTCCGGTAAAACTATGCATATCTATTTATATAACTATAATCTATTACTTAGATTTAATTTTATCAAATTAAGGGCACCGGCCTGTGCAATATACAAAAAGTAGTCCAAGCTTGTAACAAACTCTTGACGACACTGAACGATATATCTTGCGAGTTTTCCGCATTATTTGTTGATCTCTTCAGACTCGTTATAAGGCAACTTGTTTCTTAAAATTAGTTTATTAAAGCTTAAATAGGCATATAAGCCCTTTAACAAAAAATAATTAATCTCGAATAGTTAGATTTGCGCTTGTACAAAATTCAATTTTACTTCACAAATTTTATTAAACAGAATTGCCAATATTTGTTCTTTACAAAGAAGTTTTAAGCCGTTATTTTAATGTTTTGCGCCCCCTATTAAAATTTGCAATCTGAAATCTTATTCTGACATATTTATTAAACAAAAAGAGGCGTTTACCAATACAATAAACAAGCAACCACGAAACTTCCATGGGAATATTGCGACGCGCCGAAGTTCATACAAAGTATGTAAGTACTGAAACACATGAATGCAAGTCGGCACGGGTTGCAGTGGTCCTAAGTTCAAAGTGTTTTAACACCATTCGAAAATAATTATGCGTAATGTATGCGTTGAAAAAAAAGACTGATTTTTTTGGGACACCCTAATATAATATGTACGTAAGTTCGTAAACATCGGCTCAGCCCTACGTACTTAATATAAATGAAATCCACATTTCGCTAATGTAATTAGTTTATCTGGTTGGAAATTACAAAACCTGTATTTTATACGACTCAGTTTAACCTTGAAGTGAGATATATGTTATCGCCGATAGAATGTCAACAAAATGTCGAGGCAACACGTAAACACGCACGGCGCGGGGTGCGCACTCCGACCCGCGGCCGCGCGCTGCAGCGAACAAACAACGCGCTGTGCATTTCACACGGGGACATCAATTATCAGCTGGCGAGCGATGACGCCACGCGCGTGCAACACACATCATCTAGCTAGTAAACAGCGAGAGCGGCGAAAACAAGTTGTTTGTGCGCGCGTGTGTCGCGACACGTGTCACAGCCGGGCGCTGCTCCCGAGTGTGCCACTCGCGCGGCGACCCCTCACACGCGCATCAATTATACGACACAGAGTGAGGCCACTTGGAAATGTCGAAATATAGTACTAATGTGAACTCATGTTGCATCAGTCATTAAATAAAATCCATGAACTACAAGTCAATAGACTGCGAGGCGACGAGTGAGGCGTTGTTCAAACGCGTGCTGAAAGGATGGTGGCGCGTGCGGCGTTCCAGGGCGGCCTCGCTCGCCGCAGGGGAGCGCCGGCGCGCCCGCTCCGGGACCCGCGGGCAGGCCAGTGGCGTGCGGGACAGCGTGGGCCACACGACCCGCCGCCGCGGCGACGCCCGCACCCACGTTTCTCGTGGCCTCGATGCTCGCATTCTTACAATAATTATGTGTAGAAAGTGTCGAACCTTGAGCGCCCGCACCGTTTCCGATATGATTTTTGTCATATTTCGCGAAATAATGTGAGGACTGACGTGTTGGACGAGATTGCCGTTTTGGCTCTCAGGAACGCCTCATTTAAAACAAAATAAGCATAATGAATGTTCCGTAGGTAAGTTTGATTGCATAATAAGATCCCAGAGGCATCACCGACGAGACCGTCCCGTTTTGTAGCGATGGACACAAGCACCGCAACACCAGGTATCTTCCACAGGAATGTACCGGTCGGGCTTGTCTGCGGGTGTGTCAACTGCCGGTGCCTACTTCCGCCGCCAGGGGGATCAAATTAAAGAATTATTTTCAATTACCTTGCTTATCTCCGTGTTATCAAGGGTTATTTATACACACCGAAATTATATGTTTTTGTACTTATCTTGAACAATACTTATAAACAATTTCCAATGTATTAAAGTCATTTGTACATTATTGTGCAGACCTGGCTTGTTGTAGCCAAGTTGCGCAAACATTACGTGGTGCTCCCACAAAATGTTATAAATGTTGCGTGTTGTTCCGAACATGGTAAAACCTGTACGTGTCGTGTGCCCCGGAACTTTACATTCACCATAATATAGTCACGTCGATGTGAAATCATCTGTTTCTTCCGTTTATAAACACGAAATTAACTTTTACATGTTTTTTATTTTAATTTAAAAAGAAACCGGTGATCAGTTAAGTGGTTCAATAAAAATGCTCGCCAATGTGTCTTTTCATCAAGTAAATTTGTTTAAGAATAAAATGTTTAAAACCCAAATCAAATGAATTTGTTTTGACGTCTATAACAATGGATCTTTAAATCAGATATGACATTGCACCGTGTTTACTAGTCAGCTTAAGATATAAATATAAATTTATAGTACACGATGACGATATCAATAGCGCCGATCAAATGAATGAATCAATGGAACAGGTTTGCAGTTTGTCGAGTGGCCACTAGTGTAGGGCTGGTACAGTGGTAGCGTGGAGCGTGTGAAGCGGCGACGGGCAGCGACGCACGCGACGTCGCGTCGGCGGGCGCGCTCGGCCGGCGCGGCCCCGAGCGGCCCCGAGCGCCCCGAGCGCGGCCGCGGCGCCAGTCACCGCGCCTCGCGAGCTCAGTGCGCGCGCGCCGCTCGCAGCGACAATCTCTGCGCGATACGTCATCTCTGTCATTGGCACCGCGATCGAAACGGAACTGTTCGCTTGCATCGCTCGCCGAGTTACTGTGTGTGCGCGCATGTCTCCGTGTCTATGTGTCTGTGTGGGTGCGCGTGAACTTGCCAGCGGCGAGTGTCGCCGGGGACAGCCCGCCGGGTGACGCTCGCCCATGTCCCGTGCCGCCGGGCCCCGGGTGCGTACCGCCTCCTTACTGTTGTCTGCACCGCACATCGTCACAAACTCACCGCTGTGCAGTATCTACATACACTATAAAATAAGTGCACACTTCAAAATAAATATAAAACTCAATAGAGTTTAAATAGATTTTTTAAATAGACCGGCTCGCGCTCCGCCCGTCGTGTCCCAAACGAAGTGTTTTCGTTTGAAAACTTCGCCTCAATTAATATATTTGGAGACAACAACGGCGCGCGGCCCGCCCTCACACACACAATCTGAAACGACAGTCAATGATAATATTACAAAATAAAAACATGTCCGGAGCAGCGGAGCGTACACTTGTACAGCCGTAGCACTTGTGGGAGCCCCAACTGTACAAACTGTGACATGTAGAACTGCGCAGCGGGCGCGGGGCCGCGGGGCTGCGGGCACAGGAGCCGTGCTCCAGGGACCAGCATCACTTACAACTTGAAAACCCTTTTAGGCACGTTGAAGGGATCCTTTTCGGATGTATTGAAGGAATACGTGTTATGTTTATGTTTTAGTTTCTAGAAACCTGCTGCGTACACAACGCGCCGGCCTAGCTATTGCTTTACGTTAAAAACAATAGAAGCGATTTTCACGTGCCGACCTACTCGCAATGTTGTCAAAAACAGCCACATCGCGCCGCACCGACTGAGGCACATCCAAAATGGCACGATCGCACCACCTTGCGCCTGGTGCAGCGAGTCCGCGCGCCCACCGGTGACGTCACGCAAATCAATATCTCCATGAAATAGATAATAAGACAGACAAAACCCAATCTGTTTATAAACAAGGCAGGCATGACGACCCCTCCCCCGCCCCCGCCGCCCCGCGCCGCGCACTTCACCGGCTGCGATAAAGCCGCCCCACCATGGCTAACCGACGAGGGTTCCCCACGCGACACTATCAACACTTACTCTACTTCATCGTATTGCTATTGTAAAATTTTTACGTGCATAAATATTATTACCACAATATTTTAACAGATTCGTGATTTCTTCTAAAAACCGAGATAATTAAAAAAACACCACCTAGTACAAATATTTCATAACCTCTTTTACCACATATTGTGTACGTGACATTGTTGCAAACTCCAAGAAACACACTCCCGATGCACCGACTGATCAGAAAAGATAACCAAATCATATTTAAAATTTTTTGTTTGCCACAAGTATGTTGGTGCACTCTAGAGGGTGTAGGTTCTGGATTCAATTCCGGGTTGGGCCAACTTTTATTGGGCTTTTTCATTAGGAAATTCTCAGCAGCAGTACGGAGTCTAGAGATGTGCCTTAAACGAAAATAAACTCGCTTCCTCTTATGTGGGACTGATTTATATCTTGCGATATGCTCTACCTATCGCTTCGACAAATACTGGCTCTGTATGTATGTGCACATTTATTACTTTGGCGGACGGACACAAAAACTTTAAAAGGTTCTGCGCCATTGCCGCCCTCGTGCAGGCCGCCGGCCGTACGGGTCAGACTACACTCTACACAAAACTCTCGACCTAGTTCTTAATGAAATTGTACTCCTGAAGTAATCGTCTGTAGGTTTTTGTCCAAAGCTTATAAATTTCTTCGCCAATCAAAGATAGAAAGCAATATATACTATTAAATAACTATCAATCTGATAAAAAATATTTTACGCGTTCGATTGTAAGTCAAAGCAGCACTCCAGGCCTTAATTAAAATTACTATTAATTAAAATAAACAAGAAATAATAAATGCTATAAGATAGTTAAAAAGATTTTTTTTAATCCCAAAATAGTCTATTTCTTTATAAACAATTTCTTAATAAATGACGTAAAAATTTTATTTCCAATGATAATTAATAACTACATTTAATGCGAAAACAGCAATGTATTATACATTACCAAACGACTTTTTTTTAATAACATTTTTTAAAAATTTCATTTTTAGTTAATTTTTAAAAAACATAATTAACAAAATAATTAACTTAAATTAGTTTTTTTTGCAAAACTTTACTAAGTACCTAAACAAGAAGAGCTCCACGAAGCGAAAAGATTTTTAGATGAATTATTAAAAAATGTATGCCGTAATTTATAAAAACAGAGATTGGAAAAAAAATAGTTAATTAACAATGACGTAACTTTTTGAAAAATCGACAAAAAAAAATTTTTTCACCGAGGTTTTTTTCGTTCAAGTGTCTACATTACACCAAAATTTTTCATATTTTTAAATTGTCATTTAATATTAAAAATAAATTGTTTTAGGTGATATACCGGCTTTTTAGGCGGCTCGCCTATGCCGTAACGCCCTCGCGGAGCCCTATTTTCAGTGTTAAAAAATATTATAAATAACTCTATCTATATAGAGTTCTGGGAGCTAGTTCTTTTTCATTGGAAATTTCCTCCTCTTTCAGAATCCTTTTTCAAAATTCCTTAAATATTATTATTTTTAAAGTTATTAACGAAAAACTAAATACCTTTTTTTATTTTGTTAATAACAATTGCAATTTTTTATGTGCTAATATACCCTTAAAAAAACATTTTTCTAGACGTCATTCCGAATCGAATGAGCCTCGCACGTATTTTTAGGAGCTTTATTTCTATTTAACACGTTTTTGAACATGTTGACTAGACTATTAGTTGGAGGCAACAGTTTGTGAAAAATAAAATAATGTATACTCAGCCTATCGCCGTCCACCGATGAACGTAGGTGTCTCCAAGAAAGCGTCAACCATCCCGGTAAAAAAAAATAAGTAGCAGTTGAGAAAGATAATTTCAAATGAATTAATTCCAAATGCCCACCTTCAGAGACATCTTCAGAGATTCTCGATTCATCGTTGTGAAACCTTGATGCAGAAGGCCGGCTTATGGTGAAACTAGATCCTTACGTGGTTCAGACCAAACGCAGCTGTTACTGGTGCATGGTGTGTAGTTGTGTTGTGTGCAGGGCGGGGGCGTGGCGCTGCGCAGCCCGGCCGCGCTGCTGCTGCTGGCGCTGGTGGCCGCGCGCGCCGCACACGCGCCGCCCGACCTACCAGGTACACCACACGCGCCCGTGGCGCAGTCACCTTCCCTTCTATTCATCTTCGTACTTATAGCCGAGGTACAATTATTGCGTATAAACAATGTCAAGTGAAATTGTGTTTTATATTGTATTGGACCATATTCGCCCTGACGCACTTTTGTATCAAATAAAGTTCCCAAGAATAAACATCCTATATACAAAGGTATATATACATACATATTTTGAATGTAGATATAGATATTCAAGTTGGTTTAACAATATAGGCGTGGCAGCGTTTAGTCAGGTAGAAAAAACGAATAGATAGACAGGCTTTCACATTAATAATAACAGTATGTAATATACTGTATTTATGGATATTCATATAATATATCCATATGTATACATGGATTACGGAAACTTCTAATTTGCTGCTGAAGTGGAACCTAAAATTGATCTGTCGATCTCACATGGTTCCAGTTGCCACGGGTGTTCTATGTTGGAGTTGAGGGAATCCTTTCTCTATACTCACACCTGTTCGATGTTGTTCTAAATGCAATATGTAAAAATAAGTTTTTATAATCGGTGAGCTAGGCTATAGGGAACAGAACATCAAAATCAGCCCCCATCAGTTTTGGCGCCATATACCTTCCTTACGGTCCAAGGGTGGCTTTGAACCTGAGGTTAATAATGCAGGTCAGTCTGTCAGTAGAGTAAAGGCCGTTCAAGCCTTTGCAAATTTCTTTTCCGATGTGTTTTTATCGGATATACCAAGCCTGAACCCAACAAACTTAAACGAAAAACCAATTTTCCTGAACAGATACGTTCACATAAATAAAATCACCTCTGTTGACGTAAATCTAGTAGCTCAGTAGGGCCTGACGCTATTCCTCCTTGATTGCTAAAACAAAATAAGGATATTTTTGTTGAACCACTTAGGCACATCTTCAACAAAGCACTACAAACTGGTCATTACCCGTCCCAGTGGAAAACTTCAAGAGTTACGCCCATACCAAAAAACTCTAATATATCTTGTGTTGAAGAACATCGGCCGATCGCTATTTTGTCATCTTTGGCCAAAATATTTGAGCATATTCTTTACACCAGACTTGATCGTGGGTTACAGGTGGATGTCCTATACTTTGACTTTTGGAAGGCGTTTGATAGGGTTAACAACGACAAGTTGCTTGAAATGCTCTCCTCTCTGGGTCTGTTTCCGGAGATGCTTAGGTTTATCGCTGACTACCTGCGTGATCGTCAGCAATATGTACGGCATGGTTGTTATGAGTCACTGCCTTACCACACCTGTTCCGGAGTCAGTCAGGGATCGATACTTGGTTCTCTTCTGTTCATAATGATGATCAATGACCTTCCCTTAATTGAGCGATTCCCTTGATTAAGCACGCTAGAGTTTTACTGTACGCTGACGACATCAAACTCTTTCCTGAAATTAAAAATGTCGAAGACTGTGTTTCACTTCACAACGACATTGATGCAATTTATGGTTGGAGTGTAGACAATAAATTGGAATTCAACGTTTCAAAATGCTTCCAAATGACTTTTAGTCGTAAGCGATCTCCAATTGCATTCAACTGTAAGTTGGGTTCTAATGAAATGTCCAGGGTAGGCTCGATGAAGGATCTGGGTGTGACTTTCGACCAGAAACTTACTTTCCATGACCATGTTGTTACTGTAACTAAAGAGTGTTTTAAACGTCTGGGCTTTGTGCTTCGTAACGCAAAGGATTTTCAAAGCGGTAAAACAATTAAATTGCTCTTTGATTCGCTTGTCTGTAGCAAGCTCGAAGCCAGTTCCTGTGGGTGGCATCCTTATAAGAGTACGTACAGCCTCTTGCTCGAAAAAGTCCAAAAAGCCTTTCTGAGGTACCTGTACAAACGTCTTTATGCATACTACCCATACATGTATCCCACTAAGTATCTGTTGGGTTGCCTCGGTTACAACTTTTAAGAGGTAACTAACTCTCACTGCGCTCAATGCTCTCCTGGACAGTACACCACACTGTGATATATTTACAGAGGAGTGGAAGGTGCTTTTGTTGGAATGTTTGCGGTATTGTGAATTGAATGTGTGATGTATGACTGTGCTTATATTTTGAATTAAATTTTATAGATATTTTGTTGAATGTAATATAATCTATACTAATATTGTAAAGCTGAAGAGTTTGTTTGTTTGTTTGTTTGTTTGTTTGTTTGAACGCTAGGATCTCAGGAACTACTGGTCCGATTTGAAAAATTCTTTCACTGTTAGATAGCACATTTATCGAGGAAGGTTATAGGCTATATATCATCACGCTACGACCAATAGGAGCGGAGCAGCAATAAAGAATGTTTCAAAATCGGGGACTTTTTCCTTTTTGTGAGCTTCCGCTGCGTACGCTGCAGAAACGGTTAAAGATTCGCTAAAATAATGTATCACAGAATTGTTCCCCTTTAAAAATTCAAAAAAAAAGTCCGCGACAGCATATGTCTATCTTTTAAGGTTGGCTCACTATAACGTTTTTTATTCTAACCAAATTTATTTTAAATAAAGCATTATTTGTGAAGGTGTTTTTATAAACATGATGTTAATCCTTATCCAAATAAATACGTTATTCATTACAAGTATTTAATACAAAATAAATTTGTCCTTTACATCATTTGATTTCAATAAGTATCTTAGAAGATATCGCAGTTTCAAAATAATGATCAAGCGCGCAATAATGATACTCAAGGCGTCGACCGGCGCGTTACGGTTTCACGTTGAAACAATTTGACCGATAGTATGATTTTTGTATATTTAAGGAAATGGGGCTCTGCGGAGTAAAATACTACAATTCATTTTCTTTCTGAACCCAACCCTGTAGTCCACGCAGACGGAGTTGCGCGCAAAAGCTAGTTTTATATAATTTTTGTCAATTTATAATTGTTTCGCTGTTTTGTGTTTATTTTTTCTTTAATTTTATGATTTTTATTGTGTGTATCTAATCGATTAGTGTAATTGGTTTTACCGTATTGATCGAATAAATAAATAAATATAGCTCGAGCCGTGTGGTGCATTACTGTGTCAGTGTCGGAGGCGGGCGGGTCGCGGCCGGTGGTGGTGACGGCGGCGTGGGTGGGCGGCGCGTGGGGCGCGGGCGCGGCGGGCGGCGCGGCGCTGGCCGGCGTGGTGTGCGCCGCCCTGCAGCGCGCCGGCGTGGCCGCGCAGCCCGCGCCGCCGCCGCCCGAGTGCGCGCGCGCCGACTCCAGCGCGTGCCTCAACGCCACGCTGCGGCTGCTGGTGCGCGGCGCGGTGGACGCGGCGCTGGTGCCGGTGGGCGCGCGCCCGCCGCCCTCGCCGCTGCTGCGCGACGCGGGGCTGGAGGAGCTGGGCGGGGCGGCGCCGCCGGAGCGCCGGGCCTGCCTCGCCACCGGCCGCGCGCCGCGCTCGCTGCTCGACCTCGCCGACCCCGAGCTCGCCGCGCGCTACCACCTGGCCGACGCCGAGCTCGTGGCCGCGCTGCCGCCCGGCACCACGCCGCAGTAAGGACGAACACAATCATATGTATACCGCTACCTGTAATCTCGTCTAGTGATCATTTACAAGTTTATGGTAATAAAAATAATACGAATAACACGGAAGACCTCAAATTATTTTCACGGAATGGCAGTGATATAACTGAACTATTAAAAATAAGCATCTCAATAAAAATTGTGTTTAATGTAGAAAATATGTTAAATAAAATATATAAAGAGAAATCAAGCTGGTCATATTCATCATACTCACTCACGCCTGTAGGTACTCCTCGTGAGGTAGACGTAGACAGATTTCTGCAGGCAAGTTACAGTATAACAGGAGTACCGTAACGTATTGCAGGTATTTCTGTCCAGCGGCTGACAACTCGACGTGTTCGACGACTCAGAATTGTCCGGCGTCCAATACCACCGCCACCATCATCACGGACGACGAGCAGGAGGCGCGGCTGCTGGCCGACGTGGCGTGTCGCTGGCGGCTGCGCGCCCGCGTGGTGGCCGCCCGCGCGCCCCTCGCCCCCGCCGCGCGCGCGCTCGCCGCCCGCCGCGCGCTGCTCGTGTGCGCGCCCGCGCTCGCCGCCGCCGACCTGCAGCCGCTGCCGGTGCGCCTGCTGGCGCCGCCGCCGTGCGCGCGCTTGCCCTGCCCCTTCGAGTCGCGCCGCATAGTGAAACTCGTCAACGCTCGCGCCTTGGCTCACTCTCCGAGCGCCTACCGCATGCTCGGCAGGCTCGAACTCAACGAATCCGATGTGCGCGAGTTGAAATCCAGGTGTGAAGCGAAAGGTGCCGCCGAGGCGGCGCGCGAGTTCGTGGCGGCTCGGCCGGGATGGGCGGGCCCGCCCGGGGAGGTGCGCGTGGCCGTCATGGTGCCCGCCACCACGCGGCGCCAGGCGTACGACGTGCGCGCGCTGCGGGCCGCCGCCGAGCTCGCCGAGCGGGACCTGCGCGACTCCCGCGGCGGAGTCACCTTCAAAACTGAACTCGTGGACAGCGAATGTGCCGCCTCGCCCGCCTTCCGGTACCTCACCGACGCGCTCGGCACGGAGTACGGCGCGCTGTCCGCCGTGGCGGGCCCCGCGTGCGGCGCCGCCTACGCGGACGTGGCGCGCCAGAGCCCGGCGCACGCGCTGCCCGTGCTGGCGTACACCCCGCAGGCGCCGCCGGCGGGCGCGGCGGGCCGGCTCGTGGTGCTGGCGGCCGGCGACGCGCGCGAGTACTCGGACGCGTGGGCGGCGCTGCTGGCGCACTTCGGCTGGCGGCGGCTGGCGGTGCTGAGCGAGCTGGCGACCCGCTCGGTGCTGGACACCACGCGCCTGCGCGCCGACGTCATCGCACACGTCGAGCTCGCGGACGACGCGGAACTCGTCGACACCGACCACATCACAGAGGTTGCACTACATTCTCATGTCGCAACTCTCCTGGGCTGCTCGTCGAGATATAGAAACTTGAATCGATACTTTCCTATGTTGTTGATATCAGAATTAGATACTATAATTTGATTTTAAATATTCCCATTAATATTTTTTTGAAATATTCCTAGTAGTTTGAAAATTTGAATTTTTGATATAAGCCTTTATAATTGTTAGAGAAAAATGAATAGTTCATCTATCATATTATATACGTATACGTGTCGGTGGTGTTGTGCAGTGGGCGGCGCGGGTGTCTCGCGCGCAGGCCCGCGTGCTGCTCGTGTGCGCGGAGGACGCGCGCGTGGTGCGGGCCGCGCTGTGTGCGGGGGCGCGGGCCGGCCTGGCGCCCGCCGCCGGCGCCGTGTGGCTGCTGCCCGCCACCTTGCCGCCGCACTGGCTGCGCGTCGCGCCCGAGGACACACACGACTGCTCGCTCCACGAACTGCAACAAACGGCAGAAGGATATTTTTCCGTAGCTCCCGAGTGGTTCGTCGGCTGGCCCGCCGCCGCCGCCGAACACGCCACGTGGGTGGAGCGATGGCGCAAGATCTGCTCGCGCTTGTCCAGGCCGGCCGGCGAGTGTCGCGAGCCGACCGTGCACGCAGCGCTGCTCTATGACGCGCTGCTGGCGTGGGCGGCGGCGCTGCGGCGACTTCTCACTGAGCAGCCCGCCGCCCTCGACGATCTGCACCGCAGGGATCTCGTCGAGTGAGTGCCCAGTCGACCGATTTCGGGACGACCGCCTGGCTCCTTTTCGAATAACGTATGAATTTGTTACAGATCTCTGGTCGCAAACGCCACAGAGTCCGGCCGCGGAGGCCTGACGGGGGTGTTTGAATGGGCGAACGCGGGAGAGGCCCGAGCGCGCGCCGCCCCGCTGGTGCTGCAGCAGTGGCGCAACGGCAGCTCGGTGGCGGTGGGCGCGTGGCGCGGCGGCGCGCTGGAGCTGGGCGGCGCCGTGCGCTGGCTCACGGCGGACGGGCGCGCACCCGACGACGGCGGCGAGCGGTGCGCGCTGCAGCCGCTGGCGGACCTGCTGCACGCCGACTGCCGCGTCGCGTTCGTGGCGCTGGCGACGCTTGCGCTGGCGCTGGCGGTGGCGGCGCTGGCGGGCGGCGCGTGGCACTGCAAGCGGCGCGCCGAGCGCGAGCTGCGTGCGCGCCTGTCGGAGCTGGGGCTGCGCGCCGTGTGTCCCAAGCCGGGCGGCCTGGACCGCTGGGAGGTGCCGCGCGAGCGCGTCGTCATCAACCGCAAGCTCGGCACGGGCGCGTTCGGCACCGTGTACGGCGGCCACGCGCTCCTCGCCGAGGACCGCGGCTGGACCGCCGTCGCGGTGAAAACTCTCAAAGCGGGCGCCAGCACCGAAGAGAAGCTGGACTTTCTGTCGGAGGCGGAAGCGATGAAGCGTTTCGATCACAAGAACGTGGTGCGGCTGCTGGGCGTGGTGACGAAGACGGAGCCGGTGTGCACGGTGATGGAGTTCATGCTGTACGGCGACCTGAAGAACTACCTGCTGGCGCGGCGGCACCTGGCGGGCGGCGGCGCGGCGGCCGACGAGGTGTCGGCGGCGCGGCTCACGGCCATGGCGCTGGACGTGGCGCGCGCGCTGTCCTACCTGGCGCAGCTGCGCTACGTGCACCGCGACGTGGCGGCGCGCAACTGCCTCGTCAGCGCCAACCGCGTCGTCAAGCTGGCCGACTTCGGCATGACGCGGCTCGTGTTCGAGAACGATTACTACCGCTTCAGTCGCAAGGGCATGCTGCCCGTGCGCTGGATGGCGCCCGAGAGTCTGGCGCTGGGCGTGTTCTCGCCCGCGTCCGACGTCTGGTCGTTCGGCGTGCTGCTGTACGAGATCGTCACCTTCGGCGCGCTGCCGTTCCAGGGGCTCAGCAACTCGGAGGTGCTGCACCGAGTGAAGGCGGGCCACACGCTCGAGCTGCCGCCGGGCCTCAAGCCGCAGCTGTGAGTGCACCGCCCTCGTGCGCGACTCGCTCCTTTGCCGTTCCACCGCTCGGGTTGACTTCGTCTTAATAGATTCAAACCCAATTGTGAACTCTGCTTACAGTCAAATCAATCAAAACTCCGCTTGAAAACAAATGTAACTACTAGTCATAGGCTACTTCTACGACAGAGAGGCCTGTAAGGTCTTTGCCCAACACGCTTAGAAATCCCTAAAAACTTTTGCGTATGTGCTTATTTATATAATTTTGAAAACACACATAATATCGAATAGTCGTGAGTGAATGGTTAGGATTTTAATCCGCAACCGCTCAGATTTAGTTTCAGATAATTTTGATCCTCGTGTGACTTCCTTGCTTATAAAACAACAAGTATGATTTATAGTGTTGAATAGAACATTTTAAAATTGTCCACATTATCCATACACCGCATACCTACTTATTACTTGTTATAATGCATTGAATATTTAATTTTATCAATGGCTCAATACTGAAATGCAATATTTATTATTAATAATTTGCCTATACAAGGGATTTTTCAGGATAAGTCACTACAATATAAATTCTATTCGGGGGTGCAGTTGTGAGTGTATGTTTGTAAATATATGTGTATAATGTATAAACGTGAATCATGTGTAATGGAAGGTTTTTAGCGGAATGAAATTAATGTGAATATAAATGAGTACGTACTAGCTTACAGCGGTAGTGAAGTGCGGTTGTTGTCCTGCAGGGAGGGGCTGATCAAGTCGTGCTGGCAGCAGGAGCGGCGGTCGCGGCCCGGCGCCGCCGAGGTGGCCGCCTTCCTCGCCGACTCCCCGCGCCTGCTCGCGCCCTGCCCCGACGTGCCGCTCGACGCGCTGCCGCTCGACGCCGCGCCGCGCGACCGCGCAGAGGTCAGTGTCGCCGCGCCGCAGTGTCGCCGTGTCACGTGTCGCGTGTCGCTCACGGTGCGTGTGTTGCAGGCGCGCTGGGTGTCGTGGGCGGCGCCGGCGTCCGTCACCACCGACACCACGTACCTGAGCGCGGAGGCGGCGCCGCGCGAGACCGACGCCTTCCTCGCGTGACGAGCCGCCGGCGCCGGACCACGTGGCCTGGCGTCGCACACGTCCGGTGCCTGACACTTCTTAATGTTGTACATATTCCTTGTATATAGATCACTTCATTATTTACTATAAAACTATTTATATGAATTTGTTTTTTTTTTTTCAATTTTAGCAACAAGTTTCCCAAACACGCAGATATTATGATAATTTAAATATTAATGTGGGTTTATATTATTCAGAGAAAATTAAGGTAAAATTAAGTTTCCTTTCAATAATTATATTCTTCCAAGATTTCTTTGACACTATGTTCTATTACACCTCAGTAACATATTGTTATCATTCATGTAGTTATCAACTACTACATTGTAGTAGAACCACGGAACAAATTAGTCCAGCGAGCGTAGCGCCCTCTGCGAGCGTAGCGCCCTCTGCGAGCGAGCGCGTGCCACCGCGCGCCCCGCGTCCGCGCGACGCTCGCTCACCTATAAATATTAGGCGCGTCGCGGTTTCGCGGTTATTCAGCGCGGCGCGTCGTCGAGAGAATCATCGGGCAGCTACTCGTCGTGTGCGTCGCTCGTCGTGGGTCTCCAGAACTGTCGCCGGACCTTGCTGCGTGTGTCGTCGAGCTTCGCTTCGTGATCAGCGGTGATGGCGTTTTCACGCCGCACTTGCTGTGGTTTCATTTGACTTGACGTCAAAAGTATGTGGCATTTTCATGCCGCGCCCTTCCAATATCCAAAGTCTATAAAAGACTTATAAACGTATTATTATTCTATTCGCTGTGTTTTATTTATTGTGCCCTTTCTGTGTTTTATTTATTGAACTCCTGGTAATCTTTTGTCTGTCTCGATACGGTAAGGTAAGGTGGTTGGTTTTGAGAGGTAACAGGTGAGTATGGTATGCATGTTCTCTGTATGTGAGCGTGACGCCACACATTCTTTATTGCTGCTCCGCTCCTATTAGTTGCAGCGTGATTATAATATATAGCCTTTTTTTTTTTTTATCACGAGAGGAAAGCGCCTTAAGCTCCCCTGTTCGGTACCTCGGGGGAGGCCGTAAGGGGTATGTCGGGGTCACTGGCTACGCCAGCATACCGACTAAAACCTCTCGGTGACCATCACACGCATTTAGGGCGGTTTTGCGGCGTCTCAGGGCCAGAAGTGCCCTAAATGGTCCGCTGCCGCCCAGCGCACCGTCCAATTTTGGACCCCTCCAAATTGGGAGGGCTTGGTATGCCCTCCACTTAATCTATTTGGACGTTCGCCTTTCGGGAACGTCCGCGACAGTTAAGAGGTCACGTCCTCTGCCGCCAATCTCGGGGTTGCTATCATAGGGTACCGCCCCCGCAGCACGCCCTGCTACCCCAGTACCCCTGTTAGTCGCCTCTTACGACAGGTAGAGGATACCGTGGCGGAATTCTTATACCCCCAATCCACAGGGCGGATAATATATAGCCTACTGCCTTTCTCGATAAATGTGCTATCTAACAATGAAAGAATTTTTCAAATCGGACCAAACAATTTTTACAATTTTTGAAATGGTAGAGCCACGCTTTTAATGAAAGCATGAATGGGCCGGCTCGTCCGAGGTGGTACCACTGTCTCACATAATACCAACGTAAGGTAGCAGTTACTTTCGACCGAATATCAGAAGGAGAGATAGCGAAGCAAAGAATGTCTAACAAAAATATTAACAAATACGGCTACAGATTCTCTTAGACGGAAATCTTATCAAATGCCATATTGTAAAGTCAATAAAACTAACAAAATTCGTAGAGTGTAAAAGCTGTGTATGTGGAAAATGTGCAATACAAAATGCAGTGATTGGTAAATCTATATATATAAAAATGAATTGCTGTTCGTTAGTCTCGCTAAAACTCGAGAACGGCTGAACGGATTTATCTTATCTTGGTCTTAAAATGTTCGTGGAGGTCTAGGGAAGGTTTAAAAGGTGAAAGAAATTCGAATAATTGCCGGGAAAACCCTCAAAACAGCCCTTTTCTATTTCCCATACAAACGTTATCTAAATAAAATGGAGAGTCAATTTTTAATTTATTACCGCTGCATAAAGTTCAAATTCGCGTGCGCATTGGAGAATCTAATGTCGCGTTCCGACTAACTTCAGTTGTTAATCTGTCAGATTATTTGTTTATATTTTTTGTAGATTTGACAACCAACTAATATGTCAATTCATCCTGTCGCACTTCAGAACACGAAAAAAGTATATTATCTTTATCTATATATATAAAAGAAAGTCGTGTTTGTTACAACACTTATAACTCAAGAACGGCTGAAGTGATATGGCTGAAAATTAGTGGGGAGGTAGCTTAGAACCGGGAATAAAACATAGGATACTTTTTATCCCGTTCGATAGCGTTCCCGTGGGACTTTTCATTGTTTTCTTTATCCATACAAAAGTTTCGTTTTAATAATTAAGTCAATTTGAACTTTAATACAATACAATAAAGTTTAAATCGTAGTGGAGGAGTTCTATGTTATAAAAATGAATTGCTCGATGTGTTCCTAAGCGCAAATCTCGAGAACAGCTGAACCGATTTCGCTAATTCTTTTTTTATAATATTCCTTGAAGTATGAGGATTGTTCTTACGGAGAGATACATTTTAATAATTGCCTGAAAAGGTCTAAAAATAATACTTTTCTATATTCCCATACAAAAGGTTCGTAATGATACTTAAGTCATTTTGAACTTTAACACCATACAAAATTTCCTATCATTTAATGTTTATCCCGTCGATGCAGTTAGAGGCTCCCTCAAATAAAAGAACGTATTAAAATAAGCATTTTGAATCGACAATATGTATCTATAACATTCGAATAATTGCGTATTTTAGATGTTAAAAATGCAGAATTCTCATGACAATGGATTGACATTTTTTGGCTGTCAAATATTAAGGCGTTCAGAAATTTATTTTGTGTAATAAATCTCCTTAATTTTTTATTTTTTATTATGCTTGAATATCTAAAATACTCTAAATCTCCTTCAAGAAATATTAATAAATGGTCAGGGGATGCCGTTTCCATTGATCTAGCCAGTCATGGAACAGGGCTATGAGTTCGCGACCTCGGCCCCCCGAGCTGTTGGAGTCTCCTACTATTTCCTTATCCGGGACTGTGGCATCCTTACCATCAGGCCAAATATCCTTACCTGCAATATCCTGTACCCAAACACACGCTATCTCTACCCCTTTACCAAAAGAACGAAAGCCCCAAGGAGAGTTGGTGTCAGACAGGCGGGCGGCCGTAAAACATTTGCCAAAACATTTATACAGTATGTATAATAAGAAAGGTGACAGGGCCTAGGCCGTCCCCCGTAGCCGACGCGCAGGGGCAGCACCCGGTTCCTATGAGAAATGGGCAAGGTTTGTTACACCAGCCCGGGCGCGGGCAACGTAAGACACTAGCCCGGGAAATGAGATTGAGGTATGCAAGTTGGAATATAGGTACGACAAATGGTAGGTCAAGGGAAAAAGAAAAAAAAATGGTCAACGACGAAGACTTACCAAAGACGACTGCATGCAGCAAAGATGCGAATGTTGCGGTGGATGTGTGGTATAACACGGAGTGACAGAGTCAGAAATGAATACTTTAGGGTAAGTCTGAAAGTAGCTCCTGTGATAGAAAAGATGAAAGGAAACCGTCTGTCGTGGTATGGGCACATTAAGAGAAGGAATTAATCATATGTAGGAAAAAAAAGTGATGAACATGAAAGTGGATGGATGGGCGAGCCGAGGAAGGCCAAAAAAGAGATGGATGGAGTGCGTGACTGAAGATATGAAAAAGAAAGGGGTGAATGAAAACATGACGGCTGACAGGGATGTGTGGAAAAAGAAGAGATACTGCGCCGACCCCAAGTAATTAATTGGGACCAGGGCAAGGGGATGATGATATACCTAAGTAATTAAAAATTAAATTCTGTTAATAAGTAACAAGACATTCATTGACTGGTAGGGCGATACGAAGTTTGCCGGGACAGCTAGTATGTGATAAAAATACTTAAAGATAATTAAAACTTATATGAGAGCACCGGAAAAATGTTATTTAGTTTCCAATTGGCTAATATTTCTTTCTATATTAAGAATTAAGATACATATGTTTATTTGTGAAGCGGTCATTTGACCGCCCATGGTAGAAATAGGTATAAAAAAATGTCGGTAGGTTTAGTGTTAAACGTGAAACCGTAACGCGCCATCACTATTGCGCGCTTGATCATTATTGTAAAACCGCAATATCTTCTAATAGACTACAAGCCCATGGAAAAAAAATACCTGTGAAATGAACCACCGTGAATGACGCTTACGTGGCTGTTACTATGTCCCAAAATGACTCTGGGTGCTATGCAGTCACTTTTTAGCGGTACATGTGAGTACTGAAATGAAATGATGTAAAGGGCAAATTTCTTTATAATAAAATGATTATAATGAATAACCCATTTATTTGGATAATATATACTCAGCTTATCGCCGTCCACTGCTGAACGTAGGCCTCCCCAAGTAAGCGCCAACCATCCCGGTCATGAGCGGATATTTATTATTTGGATAAGGATTAAAATAATCTTAATAAAAACTTCTTCACAAACAATGCTTTATTGTAGAACAAATTTGGTTACATTAAAAGAGGTTATAGTGAACTAATCCTAAAAGATAGACATATGATGTTGCGGACTTTTTTTTAGAACTTTTGAAGGAGAATAATTCTCGCATACACTTTTTAGCGAAACTTAACCGTTTCTGTGGCGTACGCAGGGGAAGCTCTCAAAATGAAAAAATATCCCCGATTTTGAAACATTCTTTATTGCTGCTCCGCTCCTATTGGTCGTAGCGTGATGATTTATAGCCAATAGCCTTCCTCGATAAATGTATTATCTAACAGCAGTGATGGCCTCGAGGTTTGGGCACGCGGTCGAGAATCTCGACGGTCGCGGGTTCGAACCCCAGGCACACACCTCTGACTTTTCGAAGTTATGTGTGTATTCACATTGAATTATCACTTGCTTTAACGGTGAAGGAAAACATCGTGATAAAACCTGTACACCTAAGAGTTCTTAGGAATTTCTTAGGTGTGTAGTACGCCAACCCGCACTAGGCCAGCGTGGCGGACTATGGCCTAAACCCTCTCAATGGTAGAGGAGACCCGTGCTCAGCAGTGGGCGTATATGGGTTGATGAAGAAGAAGAAGAACACTGAAAGAATTTTTCAACTCGGACCAGTAATTCCTGAAAACATCGCGTTCAAACAAACAAACTCTACAGCTTTATAATATTAGTATTCATACTTAATCGAAAAAGAGCTGTTATAAAATACAAGCCTTCATGTTATTATCCTTCCCTCACTTCATAGTAAAAGGTATAAATATGTTATTACACTGAACATAAAACACCTACACCTATTTTCCTTCTCACTAGTTAAATAATTTTATATAAAACAATTCGTATTTTAATAATATTATTTTAGGACTACTTGTACCTACTTCGAAAATAACAACGCGTTCATTATACATACATTATGTCCAATAATAATTGTTCGATATCCAGCCAACAAAAATTGGGTACCCTATAATGCAAGCGTACCAACAGGCTTGTACTAGAGTAGAAAACTAACACTTGTATCGTAGAAAAAGTCACCATGTAGTGTAGCCCTAGATCTGTATTGATAGCTAGAAAATATCAAATATGTTTACTCCTTATACAATGTTCAAAAAATCTTCATAGCGCGATCTATTTTGACCTGTGGCGACTTCTAGCGACAGCGCACGGAACTAAAAACAATTATATTGATTTATGTGTTCTCGTTTAACAATAATGTTTTTTAAATAGACGTACAAGTATTAGTTAACTATTACTTACAGGTACTTGACATAAGTAGGTGTCGAATTGCATGTAGTCACAATGTTTCGGCGTGATGTACCGGGAATTCGGGATGCACGCCCCGCCCGGACACAGCGAGCACTGCGCCGGCCGCCGCGACGCACGCGATAACGCGCTATCAACACTACGCTTTATTAATTGAATCCACGTTACGAGGAAGGAAAATTTACTTAAACTACGCAATCCTTCAGTACTCAGTGAGTGAGCGGACTCGCCACGCGTCCGTCACTAAAACCAACTGCGCAGCTGGTGAAGCGATGCCACTGCTACCGGCGAGATGGATCGCTGTGCAGTCCTCTGCGGCGCTGGCGGCGCTGCTGCTGTGTGCGGCGGCGGCGCCCGGCGCGGCGCAGCGCCACTGCGACCGGCTGGCGCACCTGTACCGCGCGCGTGAGTGTGGCCCGGCGTCACTCCCCCCGCGCTGTGCAGGAGCGCCGCCCGAGCGAGCCGTGAGCGCGCGCGGCGCTGACCGGGACGTCGTGCTCTACTGGAGCAACGAGCCGTCGCGCGCCGCCGCCGCGCTGCTCTACGTGGCCCTGCGACACACGCTGCGCTATTCACGGCTCCTGCTCCAGAATGCTCCTCAAGACTTTTGCCAGCTCACTGCCCATTTGAAAGCATCTGACGATAGCAGGTAAGCTCAGGGTCTCCGACCGAGTGGCGGGTCGTGTAGCGGAACGGAGTGAGTAGGCCCGCATGTATTACAGCCTGGCGGTGGTGGCGGCGGCGGGCTGGTCGCGCGACAGTCCCTGCGCGCAGTTGCGCGCGTGCGACCCGCTGGCGGACGGGTTCTGCGGGCTGGGCGGGCCGGCGCTGGTGCCGGTGGGCGCGGGCACGGCGCCGCTGGCCGTGCGCGCGTACGTGCGCGTGGCTCGCCCGGCGCGGGGACACGCCGCCTGCGCGCGCGCTCCCCTCTGGCACTTCTATGTCGACGTGGGCGTGGCACGCCACTGCGCGTTCCTTATTGACGAGTGAGAGAGCTATATTGTATTTACATCACAAATTTAAATCTCTACAAGGTATTTGTTAGGTTTTAATTAGCTAATCCGATCTAGCGCGGTCGACCTCCTTCATCGCAGTTTTTGAGGGGATTTTCCTTCCCCAGAATAATGGACGAATATATACATAGGCTCATAAAATGCAGTAAAAAAGTGTTTTGAAAATTAACAAGCTCAAGCGTATTTTGTGTTTTACCAGAAATTCTAATCGCACGGTGATGTACGTGGCGGTCTCGAAGCTCGAGAATTCGACTGAAGCGCTACATTTAATCGAAAACATTATCGTCGCAACATCAGCCATACATTTCCAGCCGATCAGTCGCGTCGCGTTGTCGAATCTAGTGCACAACGATCGCACATCATTTCTGTTCTTGGACTGGGAAATGTGGAAATGGGTCCCGGGGGTGCAGGTAATGAGCGTCGCCGGGAGCCGGTGTCGCGAGGAGCGGGACAGCGTCGGAGTGCTCGCCGTCACCGAGTTGCTCAGCAAATACGCGCCACAGTTCTTCGACGCCGTCCGATGGGTGACTCCCACACCGGAAGAGCTCCGGGAAGTGCTAGAGCTGGACACGGACGGCGACATCGAAGACGCCGCCTGCAACTGGGCGATCCAGCACCCGGCACGGTTCGACGGCTGGCTCCCGATTCATCGACGGTACGATTACTTAGCCTTGACGGTAGTGTGCAATGAGGACCCCGATTCGCGTCTCGGCGTGTACGAAACAGTGCAGAACGACGTGTCGGAAGCTCTGTGGGAAGTCACCAAAGCTTTCATCTTCTTCATACAATTGAATATCGTGAACATCAACTGTTCGGAGCCAGGGAAAGCGACGTGGGAACTCGACCTCGTCACCCACTCGGTGCGATCGTACCGCCTCATCGGCGTGGTGGCGGCCGCCGACAGCGCCGCCGAGCTGGTGGAGTCCACGGCGCCGCGCCACCTGCCGCTCGTGCTGTACGACCCGTACGCGCACTCGCACGCGGCCCTCGCCGGCGTGGCCGACGTCGCCGCCGCGCTGCGACGCTTCTTCGCCGGCTGCGGGTGGACTCGAGTGGCGATCGTTTCAGAGCGCTGCCCGTTCGCCAACGCGCTGGCGGAGGCGCTCCGCCGCGACCCCAAGCTCAAGTTGCACGACGTGGCGCTGCACAACGCGACGGACGCGGCGCTCGCGGCGGCGCTGCGCGAGCTGCAGCGGGTGCGCGCGCGCGTCGTGCTGCTCAACACGGCGGCGCCGGCGGCGGCGCGGCTGGCGCGCGCGGCGGCCGCGAGCCGCATGGGCGCGGGCGACGGGTTCGCGTGGGTGGCGCGCGAGTGGGCGGGCGAGGCGCTGCCGCCGCGCATGCGCGTGTTCTCGGTGTCGAGCCGGCGCCGCCGCGGGCCCGCGCAGCCCTCGCCGCTGCAGCGCGAGTGGGACGCGCGCTGGCCGCACGGGTGGCCGATGCGAGCCGCCTCTTTGGCCGACGCGATTCTCACCCTCGGACATGGTTTTCTTCAGTTGGTTCAACGCTTTAAATGGGCCAGAGACGATCCTCATAGAAGTAATGTTTTGAGGTATTTAGAAACGACATTTTTTATATTATGTGAGGTATTTAGCGAACAATCATTATTTAGTTTCATCACTATTTAAATCTACATACATACGTCGACGCTCACTTTTTTCTTACGCTCCATTCTTCTTACTTCCAAATCGAGTATTGATTTTTGTTTCTGACATAGGTATGCGTACATTATGACACCGATATCTCTAGCGAATTCAATTTCTTCAAGAAACCGTATTTAATTAATCGAATTGATTGAAAAGTTTTGGTTTTCATTTTTTCAATCTTTTCCCCCAAAGCGATAAGAAACAAAGCTTACAAGCGTCCCAACCATTTGGCGTGTGTTGTACACAGTTCGTTTTGGAAAGGACTCAGCGAAGTGAACGTGTCGGGCGTCGGTCAGGAGTTGAGGTACGACGGGCACTCGCTGCGTGAGCCGCGCTTCTTCATCCACGAGTGGAGCGGCAACGAGTCGCAGCACGTGGCCACGTGGCGCGTGGGCGGCGCCGACCCGCTCGTCCCCCCCTCCGCCAGCGCCGCCTACCCGCCCCGCAACCTGCCACACGACGGCAGCTCCGACTGCATCCTGCCCACCGGCGACCCCTTCTTGCCGCAGTGCAACGACTTCAAGTGGCTGATGCTGCTCCTCTTGCTCCTGCTGCTGCCCTTCGCGGTGGCGCTCGCGTGGCGCGCCATCCGGCTGCGGCTCGCCAAGCTGCAGGAGCAGATCCGGCTGGACGTGCTCGGGCGGCGCGAGCGCAGCGTGCAGGCGCTGGCCGGCTACCTGGTGCCGCGCCACCTGCTCGAGCTGCGCCACGAGCTGGGCGCCGGCCGCTCGGGCCGCGTGCACCTGGCGCTGCTGCGGGCGCCGGGCCGCGCGCTGCGGGCCGTCGCCGCCAAGTCCCTGCGCGACGGCGCCGCGCCCGCCGAGGAGAGCGAGTTCCTGCGCGAGGCGTGCACGCTGGCGGCGCTCGACCACGAGCACGTGGTGCGCCTCGTGGGCGTGTGCACGGGCGACCCGCTGCTAGTCCTCATGGAGCACGCCTTCTTCGGCGACCTGCTGCGGTACCTGCGAGCGCGCCGCCATCTCGCCGAAGAGACTGACTTCAACCCGGGCCCGGACGCGGCGGGGCTCGGCCCCGAGGAAGCGGTGCACGTGTCCGCGGAGGCGCTGACGCGGCTGGTGCGGCAGGCGGCGTCCGCGCTGGCGTACCTGGCGTTGCGCGGCATCGTGCACCGCGACGTGCGCGCCGCCAACTGCCTGGTGGACGCGCGCCGCTCGCTGAAGCTGGGCGACTTCGGCATGGCGCGCGAGACGAGCGCGGCCGGCGAGGACGGGTCGGCGGAGTACGCGTGTCGGCGGCGCGGCATGTTCCCCGTGCTGTGGATGGCGCCGGAGAGTCTGTCGCGCGGCGCGTTCTCCGCCGCGTCGGACGTGTGGGCGCTGGGCGTGCTGCTGCTGGAGGTGGTGACGCTGGGCGCGCGGCCGTACGGCTCGTGGTCGCCGCTGCGCGTGCTGCAGTGGGTGGCGGAGGGCGGGCGGCCGCGGCTGCCGGCGGGCGCGACGGCGCAGGCGCGCGGCGTGGCGCAGGCGTGCTGGCGGCGCGAGGCGCGCGGGCGGCCGCGGGCGGGCGACGTGGTGGCGTACCTGGCGGAGCACCCGCGCGCGCTGCGCCCCGCGCCGGCCTGCGCCCCGCTGGAGCAGGACGCGGTGGACAGCGGCTACGGCGAGCCCGACGCCGACGACGGCTGCGACACGCCCTCGCCCGACTCCGCCACCGCCTTCATCCCGCAGTAGTTCCGGCCCCACGCCGGCGACGTCTCGACAATATTTATGTTTGCACTTCGCGCACGGACACGCTCTACCCGAAACGAGTGTGACGGATGCTAAATAGAACAAGCTGATCGCTACTTGTGAATATTTTTAATTGATATACGTTTCATTAATAACTTGTGCTCGATCCACAGGTCCACACCAATAACCGTCCCATAGTATTGTTATAGATAGATATGAATAAAGAGATAATTCAAATTAAGGTCTTCGGTTGTTTTAATTGGTCAGTGAAACGAGTTAATGTGTAACCTAACAATTTCGATCCCGTTTGATAAACATGGAACCTGCGATGAAATGCCGAATCGTCTCCTCCAACTGATTGTTCTGCAACACTTAATGATCGAAAATGACAATTTAATCTTTACCGAAATTCGAAGGAGCACAATCTGGGCACATGTAGTATATATATCTGTGACTTTACCTTGTATTTTCGTTGACCGTACATGTGTCGTGATTGAGCAAATTCATCTTTGAAACTATGCAACGGATTTTGATGCGGTTTTTTTTAATAGATAGAGTGATTGAAGAGGAAGGTTTATGTGTATGATAACATCCATTTAATATCAGCATTGCACCCGTGCGAAGCCGGGGCAGGTCGCTAGTGCCTATAGAATATTTGTGTTTCACAGTCACACAAACATTCATAGAATTTGTAATATACATAATTAATCTATCTTCACAATGGAAGGATGAAGAACTGAGCGACGTGGAAAATAAATAACGCAATCGTAGATGCATAAATAATTTATTCAATAAAAATACGTACGTACATAACATTTAACATATCTACAGAGGGGTGCAAATTTAAGAAAAACACTGGCGACAGCGCGCCATCAGTCCGTGACGTCACGCACTCAGCAGCGCGGCGCGGGGTGTGCGGGGTGCGGGGCGTGCGCGGCGCCGGCGGGGGGGGCGGGCGGCCCGGCGAGCGGCGCGAACGCGTGCGGCGGGTACGCGAGCGACGCGTGGGGCGCGTGCGGGCCGGGCGCGGGGTGCGCGGGGGGCGCGGGCAGCGCGTGCGGCGGCACGGGCGGCGCGAACGGCGGCTTGAGCGGCTCGCGCATGAGCGAGTGGTACAGGTTGAGCGCGTCCACGAGCTCGGCGCTGAGCTGCGTGAGGCGCGCGTGGCGGCGGTCGGCGCGCTCCAGCGCCGCGTCCACGAGCGCGCCGGACGCGTGCGCGCGCGCCTCCAGCCGCGCCAGCTGCGCCTCCACGTCGGGCGGCGCGGGCGCGGCGGGGTCGGCGTCGTGCAGCAGCGCCAGCGCCTGGTCGAGCGCGGGCTCGTCGATGCGCGCGGGCGCGGGGTCGTCGGCGCGCGGCTCGGGGCTCTCGCGGCGCCCCTCGGCGGGCACGGCGGTCTCCTCCGTCACGAAGTTGGCGGGGAACAGGCCCTCGCCGCGCTCGTTGTGTCCCTTCCACCAGTTCGGGTCGCTAGAGTCGGTCACGTGCACTGCGAACGCGACGAACATTTCTCTTTGAGCTACCGATTTCGAATCGAAAAGGCGTCCATTGAGTGATTTTCGCGTATAAAAAATGCAATATTGTCTTTTAATCTACGAGTAGTAGAACGTACAGAACGTGCCAACACGTTGTGACGCTTCCGGCGTTTGGTTGAAATCTCTCAGGTGCCGATGACTATAGCGAATAGCGATGCATTTATTGCAATCCAAGATTATCTTACATTGCAACAAGTTCTGGGCAGTCAGGTTTATTTTTGCACCTTTAGGTAACAACAAGTATGACAAACCTATTTCACCGGCGAAAAATGTCAGCTCGTTGTCTTCGGCCGCTTCGAAGTCGTATAATGCGCGCACCATCCGCGACGGCGTCGGCTCCGGCGCGTCCACCCGCGGGTACAGCGGCATCGCCCCGGCCCCCGCACCACCTCCGCCCGCCGCCGCGCACGCGCTCCCCGCGCCGCCGCTCTCGCGCAGGGACAAGGCGATGGCGCGTGCCAGCTCGTCGCGCTCGCGCTGGGCGGCGGCGGAGGCGGCGGCGGAGGCGGCGGGGGCGGCGGGCGCGGGGCCCGCGTCGGCGGCCGGCGTCTCGGCGCGGAGGCGCGCGTGCAGCGACGGGATGAGGTCGAGCTGCGGGTCGTCGCGGAACTCTCCCTCGGCCCACTTGCGCAGCAGCGCCCGCAGGCGCGCCGCGACGGGTGGCTGCGCGCGCGCCAGCAGGCGGCGGAACTCGGACTCGAAGTCGCGCGAGGCCACCTCGAGGTGGAACACGCGGCCGCAGTTGGCGACGCACGCGTCGAGCAGCGTGGCGGCGTGCACCTGCACGTGCGGGTCGGGGTGCGCGAGGCGGCGCATCACGGCGCGCAGGCACTCCTTGGCGCTCTGGGCCGACGCGCCCGCGCGGTCGCATATCTCCATTATCAGTCCCCATTCCTCACTCGTGTTGTTCTCGCTGGTCGCGCGTTCTGTAATAGTACACGCCGTTCGTTTTGTTTCAATAGGAATCACAAGTGGATTATGGGGCACTTAACCGGAGTACAAATAGATTATGGGGCATTTCACGTGAAGCGGAAGCTTTAGCGTTATATTGAGTTATTCGACGATTTGTCATGCACATCAGTGCAAATTTAAGATTTAGTATGATTTTTCATAATAACCATGGTCACAACTAGACCAAATTGAAATGGGACTAATCTGGAAGCATCACCTTTCAAATAAAAACAAGAATCATCAAAATCGGTCCACGCAATCGAAATTTCTGAGGTAACAAACATAAAAAAAAAAACAGACGAATTGATAACCTCCTTTTTGAAGACTGCTAGAAAGAAAGAAACATCCATACATACAGTCTTTCGCGTATAATTATAAATAGGATTATTAGTAGGACTTCGTCAAGGGATACTTATACCTATTGAAGCCTTACCTAAATAATAAAACAATAACGTTTTCGAGACTACAAAATACATTATATATTTATCCGCAAAATTCAGATTGTCGAGTATTTTGTAACATTTTGATGATGTTGACAGACTCACCATATTGGGCACTCTAGAGGAATGTCACTGCCCTCAATTTTTAAAACAAAGTGAACTGAAAGGTTATCCAGAATTTGTTATCCATAATCAACAACAAATATTACCACCATTAACCATCCCTCAAATCCTCTTGAACACACAAAAAAGTAATTCAAATCCTAACTAAACCTCGCGACAAGCTTTTGTTATCATATAAATTGTATATAATGAGGTTATAAGATCGACCTATGCATAGAATAAAGTTATATGTGCTTTTGCTCAACTTATCTTTCTCAGCAATTTAAACTTAATTGGGCACAAAATTATCCGTAACTTTTTATGCTCTCCAAACAACAAGAAAATTTATGATCATTATTACTTCACTAGTGCAATATATAAACAATTTTAACTCTATTATAGACATAAAAAGTACTTTGGTGTTATAGTCATAAGTAACCTTATTTGATGCATAGGTCGAGACGATAATGAAAATTTTTAAAGAAAGAACTATTTTGTTCTTTTTGGTATGTTTAAATTCGAAGTCAGGTCGGCTACAACTCGATTGGCCTTTAAAATAAAAGTTCAGCAGCTGTTTTCAAACGAAAGGTCTAAATAATATGTGTGATGTATGACCTTTTTTACTCCTTTCGTCTGCTTATGTATTTATGTATGTATATACTATAACATATAAGTATTTGTATGTAATAATTATGAAATCATTTATCTGTGTATATATACTTTTCTTTATACATTTTGATTATTTTGTGATGTTGGATCCTGGCAGGGTCGCCATGTGATGTTGGGCTTGCCAACCTTCCGACAGGTGGAGTTGTTGAGTGGTAGATGTGTCAATAAAACACAGAACTTACATCTTCAGGTATGGTTAAGGTAACCAGTACCTAATATGAAGTAGTTTATTAAGTAAGTAATAAGTAGTTTATTTATACTTTTGTTGATTGTTTAATCTTGTTTTTATTTATGCACCTACCTTTAATCTCTGCATCACCCTAAGGTTGACAGTAAGAGAATGCCTCTGGCATTATATGCGCCTTTATACGCTAAATGCAAAAAGCTTAAATAAATGACTAAATAAATAAAAGCTTTTTATTTTATTTTTAACTTTTTGCTTTTAATTTATTTTTTTTTATTAATATTGTGGACTAAGGCGTAAACCCTCTCAATGGTACTAATTTTGTATTTTTACATTTAATATCATAAACTTAGTATAAAATAATTCTAAAGCATATTTATATAAATTCAAATTGTTCTATTTAAAAATGTATATATTTTTTGTAAAGTTTTACAAATTGTTTTTACCAATATAATCTCATCACACTCTCTTCATGAATACTTGTTTATAATATTAGTTGCTAGAGAGTAGAGGCTAGAGTTAGAATGACACTCAAGTGCATGACATAAGGGAGGCATTACATAAAGCATTGTGTCCTCTGTGCAAATTGCATTGTGTGAGAGTTGGAATCCTTAACAATACAGGTAACAACCGAGGTCAGTCATTAGAAATACCGTGACGATAAAAAAAATCCCAACAAAAATAAAAAAATATATGTTTTCCATAACCTCTCAATGGTAGAGGAGACCAATGCCCAGCAGTGGGACGGATATGGGTGGATGAGATTTGTTTTCCATACAACCACTGGTATTAAATGTATGTGGATTGTATTCATTTATTGTATGGAAAATGTATTTCTTTATTTGTCACGATTTTTATTAATGCCACTGGGTTTGTGATCACCTATAAAGTAATAGCTTCAAACAGTAAGTTACCAATGACATTTTAATACAAAGGATCATTGGTTCCCTAATGTGACTATGATCCAATCCAACTAACAAAACTCACTAAATTCATCTTACCTGTATTTCAAAAGGCACAAAATATGTTTTCAGATTTCTTAATACAGGGCTACTAAATCACTTAATGGACTACCATTCATTTGGGTTGTTTATTTTGTATATTTTCAATTTGCATTCTATAACTTTAAACATGGTTAACACATATTTTACTTCAGCTTGTAAACAGTTGCAATGGAAATGGACCATGACCCATAGTTTGAAAAAAAATGGCCTAGCCCATGACTTGTCCCCTACCACACACTATTGAAAGTTTAATAAACAGTATATTGCATTGAATGCTCCAATAGTCCACGAACAAACAGTTGCGTGGCTAAAATGACTGACTGGTCAATTGTATTTGTTACAATTGTCATTATTATATCTCTAAACTGTAAAAAGTGGCAAGGCATATTGCATGCAACTTAATACCTACATGTAGGCATAACATGTTTATATAAAAAAAGCCTTTAAATAATTTATGAGGACTGTAATGTGGGTTAAGCAAAGGAAAAGAAAAAAATATTCTTCAAATCAAAACAACAAAGGAAACTTAAGAGATAGTGTTATCTTCTGACGTAATTACAAATTCAGTCGCTTCAAACAATAGAGACGACTCAGGATTGCAGCAGAACGCGACACCAGGCTGCGGAGAGTTGAACCAGCAACGACTGATTAAATATGACTACTATAATATCCACCAGTGGCGACATCATAATCTAACTTAACGCAATGTCAATGAAAATACATACCAACATCTTGGTCAAACGGCGACGAAGTGCTGAAAATTCCCATTATCGCTTCGTTTACACGTACATTAAAATGTCATAAAAACTGAGCATCAAGTGTGAAATAAAAGTAAACTAATTACAGAAACCCTTTTCTCTATAATTTTTACTAACAACAAGAAAACACACAAAACGATTTGTCAAAACAAAACTTCATGACTAACCAACACAACTAGATAATGAGTGACTGTTGGGGTGACCACTTCATTTACAATTACTACCAACTTTAGTGTTACCAGAAATAATAGAGGCGCAGGTAAAATACCTTCTTACAACTCCTAGAAATATAGGTACATATATCTTATTTTATAGTTATACATTATAGTTCTAACCACTTATCAAGTCTTACAAAAATATTTGGAATTAATTTGACAATTGTATTATCTTCAATAAATTTGGGATATCCATTTTAAAAGTTAAATATCCACTTTATTTTATAGTTATAAAACTATTGATGTGCCTCCGGAAAACATACGGCATTGCTTTAGAAGAAGACGTGCATACTTACGCGTAAACTGCGGACTTCCGGTGCACTAAGTCAACCGGTTGTTACAATTTTATGTGGCGGTAGTTTTTTCCCATCAGCTAGAACCTACCTTTAGAGGTATGTGCTGCCATTTTTCAAATCATAGCGAATGCTTTCGGCTTTCGCCGAATGCGGACGAAATTACTTAGTTCATCTTCTTGTTACCAAATATATAGAAAAATACATAGTTTTGATTTCTTAGGATAAGAAGTAATATCAAAGTTTAGTTTAAAATTAAAAAAATAATAGGTACGGTGAATCGCAAATTGATAGTCAATCGGAAGGCAAGATCGAGATAATCGACAAGGCCAATCGACCAATGACTTTAAATTCGCCGGCATCTGAGAGGAAAACGGAACAAGATAAAAGAGGACTCCTCTGGTTCTGCCAGTTCCTCGTGCAGCGAGTGGAATGAATCACCACGTAAAAAACGAAGTCGTGTGTAATCGTTGATCCTAGAACCGACGCGTTATAGGGGAAGGTGGGGTAATTGAGAACGGCGGGTAATTGAGAACAGTTGAATATCAAATACACCCCTTGCACTATACCGCCCGTACACATCTAAGCCGATGCGCTTGCCATCCCTTAGTATGCACGCAAAATTGTGATTGAGAGAACCCACGCATCTCGTCACGGTGAGTCAAACAATACTTTATGTAATTTTGTTACAATTTTTGTCGTAAGTAAAAATCAGTGTAAAAAGTATCTTTTTGAGGTTAACGACAACATATTTTGTAGCCATCTTACATGTACTATCTGTTTATAAATTCCAAATAGTTTTAAGTTCACGGTCAATAATATCACAAGTAACGATCATTTTGTTTCGACTTTCCAAGTTCGGGTAATTAGGAACGGCATCAGGAGGATAAATGTGAACGTTCCTAATTACCCCTAATAGTTAATTGATCATGTAAAGTGTGTAAATATTTGATATTGTTTTAGAAGCCTAGACATTACGAAAGAAAAACCACACCGAGATACGAAATTGAAAATCTTCACCGTGCAATACAAGATGTTAGAAGTAAACAGCTTTCTTTGGGCAAAACAGCGATCAAATATTCACTACCAAAACAACATTACGAACATGACATAACGTCAGTCAAACTTTAGAGTCAAGTACTTGCATTCGTGAAACTCCAGTTGAGCAAAGCTAGAGTGAAAGGAGTGAACCTATTGACAATCATAGTTAAAATGCCGCCGCTTCTGATCTTATAAATCAAACTGTTATGGGTATGCCCCTTGATACTACTTCTCCATCAGTTTCTGTGCTTCTTTCCGAAATAACTAACGTACCTGTCATTCCAAAAACAACCATTTCTAAGAGACGAAATAAAAAAAATCGCAGATTTTGTCCAGCAGACCTATAAAATATCAATTAGAGGAAAAAGAGAAAAGACAAGTTGAAAGGAAAATTCAAAAAGAGAAGATTGTAACGAAAGAGAATACTAAAACTACAAAAAAGAAGTCACTACTTCAGCGGATAGAGGTCAGAAATTTAAAGGAGTTTGAAGAAAATGAAAATGAAGAGAATTATTTCGGCATATTTTTCGGTGAAGAATATGAATCTCCACCAGCAGAAGATTGGATCATGTCCGTCATTTGCAACAACTGGGCACATGATAAATGTACCAGCAGCCAATGCAGCAGGGGTTACGTCTGTGATTTGTGCCAAACTAAATAATTATAGTACTTACTAAGTCGTTCGCAATTACCCCATATCGTTCCTATTTCCCCCGCGGACTGATCTCAATTACCCCACATGATGTCGGGTAAATACGAACGCATATGTTTTTTCTTTTCTTATTTTTTTTTATTATAAAGTTTATTTCCAAGAGTTTTGAGTTAATTTCTTTGTAGCTAGATAAGTAACGTTCATGTTGCAATCAAAATTTGATTACATTTATGATTTTTTTTATTACTTTACAGGGTTTTAAGTTAGGTGTTCCCAATTACCCCACTTTCCCCTATGACCGGGTGAGTAGTAGACTATTTTATTATTATGCAACAAAATTACGTCCAAAATGTATACAAGAACAATTATATCACTGAAGAGCATGACTAAAATATCTATTAAAAAAAAATAGTTAAAAAAAACATATTTTAAAATCAAGCTTTTATTATGCACGAAAAATTTAAAAAATAAATTAAGAAAACATGCATAAAATTCGTAGTTTTTTTAAACTTTACAAGTAACAATTTACAAAAGTGTTCGGTTTATAAGTAGAAGTATGATACATAAACATATATTATCTATAACTAGAATATTAATATTCTTAAGTGATCTAAAAGCTCGTCGCGGCCGAGGTCTTTGCATTAACGAAATTGCGCGACAAGCTTTTAAATCATTCAAGAATATTAATATACTAGTTATAGATAATATATGTTTATGTATCATACTTCTACTTATAAACCGAACACTTTTGTAAATTGTTACTTGTAAAGTTTAAAAAAACTACGAATTTTATGCATGTTTTCTTAATTTATTTTTTAAATTTTTCGTGCATAATAAAAGCTTGATTTTAAAATATGTTTTTCACCGTTAATTTATTTTCAACTTTTTAGTTGGAAATATTTCTAAGTCTATCCATTTCGTAGTCATACTGAAATTTAACTCAATCGGTCCATGGAAACTAGTGTTCCTATGGGCACCTTCCAACTTCTCATGACACCAGATCAACGATACCTTGTTATTATGTTGTCACTGAAAATATAAAGGCATACCAAATTTTAGCTTAATTGGTCCACAGGAATCGGAGTTCCTATGGGCTTCTTCCAACTCCTCATCAGATCAGCTTCATGATACCATATTTTTGTATTGTTACCGAAGTTACGAAGACACACCAAATTTCAGTTCAATTGGGCCACAAGAATCGGAGTTCCTATGGGCATCTTCCATCTCTTTGTCAGATCAGCTCTATGATACCTTGTTATTATATTGTCACCGAAATTACATAGGTATACCAAATTTCAGCTCAATCGGTCCAAAGGAATCGGAGTTCCTGTGGGCTTCTTCCAACTCCTCAATAGATTAGCTCTATGATACCATTTTTGTATTGTTACCGAAATTATGAAGAGATACAAAATTTCAGCTCAATTGGACCATAGGAATTGGAGTTCTTATGGGCATCCTCCAACTCCTCATCAGATCAGCTCCATGATACCATATTTTTGTATTGTTACCGAAATTATGAAGAGATACAAAATCTCAGCTCAATTGGACCATAGGAATCGGAGTTCTTATGGGCATCCTCCAACTCCTCATCAGATCAGCTCCATGATACCATATTTTTGTATTGTTACCGAAGTTACGAAGAGATACAAAATTTCAGCTCAATTCGACCATAGGAATCGAAGTTCCGATGGGCATCTTCCAACTCTTCGTCAGATCAGCACCATGATATCATATTTGTGTATTGTTGTCGCAGTTACAAAGACATACCAAATTTCAGCTCAATCGGTCCACAAGAACCGATGTTTCCATGGTCATCTTCCAACCTCATCATCAGACCAGCTCCATGGTACCATATTATTGTATTGTCATCCAAGTTACATAGGTATACCAAGTTTCAGCACAATCGGTCTATTGGAAGTGGTTCAAATCTTCATTGCAAGATTTGTAAACATACAAACATACATACATACATACATACATACATACATACATACATACATACAAAAGTGAAGTTAAATAAAAGCTTGTAAAAACTAAAAAACACGCTTTTTATCAAAAACCGAACTTAAAAATAGAAAATAAGTTTTAATAAATTTAAATTAAGAATAGTATTAAAAATTTCAATAAATATAAATTAATAATAGTGTGAATAAAAAAAAAAAATTTTATTTAAAAAAAAAGCGTGGGGTACATGGTGTCAATAGTTATAAATATTTTAAATTGACAGATATGAGTAGAGTGATTATCATTTTGATAATATCTTAAAAAGCACCCCACGCTTTTTTTTTAAATAAAATATATATTTTTTTATTCACACTATTATTAATTTATATTTATTGAAATTCTTAATACTATTCTTAATTTAGTAGTGATGGCCTCGAGGTTTAGGCGCGCGGTCGAGAATCTCGGCGGTCGCGGGTTCGAACCCCAGGCACACACCTCTGACTTTTCGAAGTTATGTGTGTATTCAAATTGAATTATCACGTGCTTTAACGGTGAAGGAAAACATCGTGATGAAACCTGCACACCTAAGAGTTCTTAGGAATTTCTTAGGTGTGTAGTCCGCCAACCCGCACTAGGCCAGCGTGGTGGACTATGGCCTTAACCCTCTCAATGGTAGAGGAGACCCGTGCTCAGCAGTGGACGTATATGGGTTGATGAAGAAGAAGAAGGCCTCGAGGTTTGGGCGCGCGGTCGAGAATCTCGGCGGCCGCGGGTTCGAACCCCAGGCACACACCTCTGACTTTTCGAAGTTATGTGTGTATTCACATTGAATGATCACTTGCTTTAACGGTGAAGGAAAACATCGTGATGAAACCGACACACCTAAAAGTTCTTAGGAATTTCTTAGGTGTGTAGTCCGCCAACCCGCACTAGACCAGCGTGGTGGACTATGGCCTAAACCCTCTCAATGGTAGAGGACACCCGTGCTCAGCAGTGGGCGTATATGGGTTGTTGATGATGATGATGATTCTTAATTTAAATTTATTAAAACTTATTTTCTATTTTTTAGTTCGGTTTTCCACGAAAAGAGGGTATTATATGCTGCAAACAAAACACGTTTGCAACAATTCCGTATCTTTAGCATTTTATTTTGCTCCCGTGGTAGCACATTCAATACAAGAATTACTTTATATGCAAGAATATTAGGAGATATGTAAATTACTTTTCCAAGTTTCTTGTAACCCAAACATTTATGTGTCGCCGGGTAGGGGACAAGCAATATTGGCGGGTAGACGACAGCAATATCGGCGGGTAGGCGACAATCAAATTGACAACACTGTTCTTCCCCCACCGGTTGAAGCTATTATAAAACGGCGTGCACTACGATGGCCCGCGAGAGTCTTCAGTCTACGCGCGGACAGTAAACATCCAATTTACTGGGAAATTACAAGGAGTTATGATTGAAGTTGAATCTTTGAGTTATAGTGATGTCACTGCTGTTACGAGCAATTTAGGACTGCGTACCTCTTTAGTTATATCATTTAATAATAATCATAAGGAGTTATTGTAAAATCAACCAGTGTGAAGTCAGTCTAATTGTAATACTGTCTTTATAAGGTACCTACGCCTAAGATGGCCCGGTTCCTAAGATAGCCCACTTTCGAAATTTTAGAAGTTATTAAGTAGAATTAGTTTAAATTTTGAACCCATGTTCTAGTAATGCCTTAGACAAAACTGCAAGTGTATTTGAAAGGTAGGGTGTCGCTATCTTAGTTGTATTTGGCAGTTTGTTAGACACGTTGCAAACGGCTATCAGTTTATAAGCTCATGTTCAAAATCTTTTTTAATTTACATTTGAAAAACTAATTATTTGTGTAATTTCTTTTATGTATAAAGTTACTTTGATTTGTGGGCATTCCTAAGAAGCTAAGTGTTGTTTTAATTCTTTGTTAATTTTAATTCAAAAGATGTTGATATTATTACTAGTCCGGTCAATTTAGACATTCGAAGTTACATAAAGTCCCAACAAGCTGAATTTTTGTGAAGTTGTTCAAAACATAATTATAAACAAAGTCTAGAAGTTCCTCATCATTCCCCTGTAAGGAAAAAATTTAATTCAAGGTCAAAGGTCAAAAAAATGAGTTTTTCGCGATTTTCAGCAAAACGGTAAGTTTTATCATAAAAGTACCTCAGACAAAAATTGTGTATTATAAAATTATCTATAAAAAATGTATCAATACTTTTTTTCTTGCGAGCCACCGTTTCTGAGATATAACGATTCTAAAAGTTATAAAAGTTGTTATCGTCATAATATGCGCACGTTTCCACGCCACCTATGAGGTAGTGTACTTAGCGCGTTTTTGTTAACATGGTTTCCCCAGTAGGCCTACTCCACGGGTCAGTTGTGATCCTGTTTAATGTAAAACTATTGCAAAATAACGGAAATTTTCAAAGATTGGGAAAGATAAAAGCGATGTAAATGAAAAAAAAGTGTTGAAGTTTATTCGTCTTATTCGTAAGTTTCAAATTCTTGTTCTTCTTCTTGGTCTTCTTCTTGTTATTCTTCTCCTGCTTCTTCTTCATCTTCATTTTGGATGCAAGTAAATTGCGTCAATAGCGATGTATCGCATGATACTTCGTCGGAGTCAAACGAATCCTCCATTGTTTGTGATTCAATATTAGAGCACGACCGGCCTTGACAATTTGTGCATGCCAAGGAACAAGACAGTCCGACTTTTTTGCAACCACATTTAGCACTGCATCCCTTTTTGCAGTTGCAAAAAATAATGTTCAGCAGTTTTTCCGGCGCAGGTGGAAGTATAGTTTGAACTGGCTCTAATATATTGTTGACCAACTTCCAACCCCAGTCTGTAGGGTCTAGCTGATAACCAAGCCACACTTGAACTTGGTAATATACTCGAAATAGATGTTGGTGAGCAGCAACTGAAGTTAGAGGAAGACAAGACCCTACCCATGCACACAATGAAACAAGAGACAGATGTCTCGAAGTTACACTGGCTTAAAGATTAATGGACTGGGTTTCTTTTTACCTGATATTCTTGTAGTTAAAACTTATGTATATTTTATATTGTAAGTATAAGTTACAATGACCGATAGAAAAATATTTAAACATCTAGTTCAAATATTTAAACTCTAGATATATATACGTGGCGTACTCATGCATATTATGACGATAACAACTTTTATAACTTTTAGAATCGTTATATCTCAGAAACGGTGGCTCGTAAGAAAAAAAGTATTGATACATTTTTTATAGATAACTTTATGATCTAAAATTTTTATCTGAGGTACTTTTATGATAAAACTTACCGTTTTGCTGAAAATCGCGAAAAACTCATTTTTTTTACCTTTGACCTTGAATTAAATTTTTTCCTTACAGGGGAATGATGAGGAACTTCCAGACATTGTTTATAATTATGTTTTGAACAACTTCACAAAAATTCAGCTTGTTGGGACTTTATGTAACTTCACTCTCATTTTTTGGTCTAAATTGACCGGACTATACCGGGTAACATGCCTATAAAGGCCCATCACAGGGGTTCCTAAGATGGCCCGGGCCTTATTACTACGGATGTCATATTTTATTGAAGAAAATGAGTTTTTTTTGTCAAATTTTAGATTTAATATTTTTTTTTAATACCACGAAGAATTTGTCGGACTAACTAAGAACTATTTAGAGAACTTTTTATGCCCAGAATGCTACTAAAATATAAGTAAATTTCACAGACTTTTTTACACTCTTAATAAGGCCCACCGAAATTATAGAGAAAAATATTTTGTCAATTGTTTTAGAAATTGTTGCTTATAATATTAATTATCGGTAAAATAATAACAGAAAAATGTTGTTTATTGATTTTATTTACAGATTTTAGTTTTATGCGTTTATTAAGTTTTCCTAAGCCTAAGATGGCCCACAGCCCAATTTTTTACCAAAAAAACTATTGGGAGAAACTGATTAGCTAAGAATATTGTAATTTAAAGTAATATTTCAATATAAGCTTGTTGTTTGTTTTGATAGCACTTATTAATTACTTGATTGATATCGGGCTATGTTAAGGACCTATGTTCCTAAAAAGGCCCAATTTAGAGGTTTTTAAAAACTGTTGTTTTTGTTTAAAAATTGTATTAAACTTGTTGATTTGTACATTAATTTTATTCATAAATAAATAAAGAATTTTGTGATAAAGTTTGTTTTCATAAAAAAATAATCATTTTACAAATATTTTATAATTACAAAAAATGGGCCTTATTAGGCGCATGTACCTTAGTGCTTCTTATCTTATTTATTGTAAAGAAATAATGATTGTGAGAATCTATTGTAATAAAGTGCAACGAATAAAATATTGTGTTACGCTGAGCAGGGTTGGGCAGTATTTTAATTACTTGTAATTAAAATACGTAATTGAAATACAAATACGTATTTTGTATTTGTATTTCAATTACTTCCTTAAAATGTAATTTGTAATTTGTATTTTAAATACCTGACGCCGAGGTATTTTGTAATTAGTATTTTAAATACTTGAGGCTTTAAAATACATTAATATTAAAATACAATTAACCACCATGAGCGCAATAGTGGTAAGTGGCGAGAAACAGCATAATCCTCTCAATGAGTGAAACTAGGACCAGGCCTCCAGTCCCCGGCAGCCCCACTATTCCTGGTTACGGTAGCGGCCATGGTAACGGCGGGGCAGGGGATGCTAAGAATCCCCGGGTTGGCTCCGGCTACCACACCCAACGACGACTGGCCATGGTTACATACTTTGAGGACAAACGAGAAGATTGTTGATTGAATTGAGTGGAGTCACACTCTTGGCTTTAGCACCTTAGATCACATCCATACGCTTCAGCAAGTTATACAAAAAACCGAGGAATATAACTTGCCGTTTTGTTTAGCGTTTGTAGACTATGAAAAAGCCGTTGATTCGATCTAGACGTGGGTTGTGCTAGAGTCCCTCCAGCGGTGCCACATTGACTGCCGGTACATCAAGGTGTTGGAAAGAATATACAGCAACGCCACCATGTCGGTCCGAGTACAAGATCAGAGCACGAAGGCTATTTCACTATAGAGAGACGTGAGACAGGGAGATGTTATATCTCCGAAACTGTTCACTACTGTGCTGGAAAACGCCTTCAAGCTCTTGGAGTGGAAAGGATTCGGCATCAACATCAACAGCGGGTATATCACACACCTTCGGTTTGCCGACGATATTGTAGTCATGGCAGAATGGCTGAAGGACCTTAGCACTGCGCTCGAAAACCTCAATCGGGTCTCCCAATAGGTGGGTTTGAAATGAACATGAACAAGACGAAAATCATGTCGAATATTCATGTTGTCCCCACCTCAATCGCAGTTGGGGGCTCGACTCTCGAAGTTATTGACGAATATGTCTATTTAGGACGAGTGGTCCGGTTAGGCATGTCGACCTTCGAGAGAGAGGTAAATCGTCGAATTCAATTCGGTTGGGCAGCGTTCGGGAAGTTGCGAGACGTCTTCTCGTCCGAAATACCTCTGTGCCTGAAGACGAAAGTCTCCAATTGTTGTGTGTTACCAGTGATGACGTGCGGCACTGAGACGTGGCATCTCATTAAAGACGTTATTGGACGGTTCAGAGTCACTCAACGAGTTATGGAGAGGGCTATGCTCGGGGTTTCCTTACGAGATCGCCTCAGAAATGAGGAGATTCGTAGGAGAACTAAAGTAACTGATATAGCCCAATTGATTAGCACGTTGAAGAGGAAATGAGCCGGTCACATGGCGTGGAGAACTGATGGTCGATGGGGCCAGAAAGTTCTCCAGTGGAGGCCACGTACAGGAAAGCGCAGCGTGGGACGTCCCCCGACAAGGTGGTCGGACAACCTTGACAAGGTCGCGGGACGTCGATAGCTGCAGGCGGCTTCCAACCGATCCCGGTGGAAGTCATCGGGAGAGACCTATGTCCAGCAATGGACTTCGATAAGCTGATGATGATAATGATGAATCTTTTTTTCCTCATCTTTCCAGACCATGCAAATTACTTATTAAGTATTTTGTAATTTGTATTTGGTATTTTAATTACAAATAGCTAAAATACTGTATTTTGTATTTTATATTTCAAATACCTTACTTAAAAGTATTTTGTATTTCGTATTTTAATTACTTGTGATAAAGTATTTTGTATTTTATATTTCAATTAAAGTAAAGCATGTATTTTGCCCAGCCCTGACGCTGAGGGAGTTTCTTGCCGCTTCTTCTTCACAGCAAGGACTCATTGTGAATCGGCACTAGATTGAGTTTTATAATATATTGAGTTGCACATTTAATGATTGTGTTATTTCCTGTAAAGTCCTCCGTACTTCTTGAGTCTATAATAATTTACAATTAGTCAAAGTAGCCTACCCGCCATCTATCTATCCATCTATGTATATATCTCTCTATCTCTATTACCCATTTCCGACATATGATAAAATATGTTATTTAACCGAGAAAACGATGGCGGGTATTACCAATACATTGTTTAAATCAAAGAGTTAAATCAATTATTAGTTTGGTTTACAAGGTATCTTTGATTTGGACCCACATATGTCCATATAAATTTAATTAAGATTAATAATAATATTATTGTTATGTATATGGCATAGAGGCGACAAGCAATATCGGCGGATAGGCGACAAACAAATGGACAACACTGCTCTTCCCTCATCGTTTGAAGCTATTATAAAAAGGCGTGCACTAAGATTAGTCCGGTCATTTTAGACATAAAAATAGTGATCAAATAAAGAAAATTCCGACAGAGCCAAATTTTCGTAGAGACCTTAGGTTTACCACAAGGAATAAAGTGTCAAAAGTCCCCATCAGTCCCATGTGAGCTAAGGGACTTATTCGGGGCCCAAGGTCATATTTTTTTTTTTGGATTTTTCTCGAAAACGGTAAGTTTTATCGAAAAATTACCTCAGAGCAAAGTTGTAGATATTAAAATTCTCTATAAAAATGGTACCTATGATTTTTTCTCTAAAACCCACTATTTCCCAGATATTTACACTTTTTACAATGTTTGTTTGTATAATGTCCTCCGTTCTTCTCGTTTTGTTATAATTTATAATTAGTCAAACCAGCCTCCATCAATATCTCTCTATTACTTTCCGACATATATAATAAAAAAAGTCTAAGTTTATATTAATTGCGATACTGACTTTATGCCTCCGATCTCTTCAGTCCATCTAATGGGCGCCATACACTGTACGATTTATCTGTACAATCCATCTGATGAAAATCGAGATCGAGCTCAAGATCTGCTCCTTCACCCCTGACCGCAGTAGTTGATAAACGTGGTTGTGGTCGTCGAGCCGTACTTCATCCAGCCCCGCGATAATTGGGCCGGAGACCTCGACGGTTCGGTGAGCGTGATTATCCAGGACGCCGCGGGCTCCCCACCCTTCGACAAAGTAGAGAAGGTCCGGGGATGCGTAGCAGCTCTGTTGGGAGCAGTTTGGATTGCGTGAGTTTACTTTTTCCCAACAGACCCTTAGTCGAATTTGGAGCCTTTCTCACTATGCTGGGGGAGCTGGTGTCGTAGAGCTAACCTCGCCCCGTCGTCATCGCCGGCGACTTTAACGCTTAGTCCTAGGCCTTGGGGCTTATTGGTGAACGACACTTGTGGCGAAGTCCTAGGAGTGGGCGGCCTCCCTCGGTCTGTCTGGACACGTGCGTGAGGCACAACGGCGTTTCGGTGGTGGATATCTCGTTCGCAACCGGTACTGTCGCACGCCGTGACCTGGCCTGGAGAGTCTTCGCGAGCGTGGGGACACTGTTGGACCACCGCTACATACGGTTCGATGTCTCCACGCCCGCCGTCCGGCGGCGCCCCGCGATGGGCACATAAACGCCTCGATAAAAAGGCCCTGGAACTGGAAGGCTCTGGTCCGAGCTTAGCTCTCCGCGCCGATATCACCGGTGCGGGTTGAGGAGGAGGCCGAATGTTTCGGGGCAGAACTAACTAGTAACTGCGATGCGGCGATGCACTGGTAATCGGCGTATACCGGTAGTCGGCGGAGCTCGCGCAGTTGAAGTATAATTGTGAGGTGGCGCGCCGCCGACTGAGCAGACTCAAGCGCCGGCGGATACGCCAGGCTGATTACCTGGACCAGAAACGGATGCTCTGCGGCCTCTATAAAGAGCCCAAGAGAGCGCTGCGGGTGGCCATAAAAGAGGTGAAGATTGCGGCAAAAGAGAGGCATCTGGACCGCGATCCGTGGGGGCGTTCGTATCGGCGTTAAATTAAGTTACGTCCACCGGCGCCCTCCTTCACCCAGGGTCTCCTTCCGGACTTTTTGAGGGACGTGGTCACCGCCCTCTTCCCCGCCACATGCGTACACGTCATGTCGCTGAAGAAGAGTGCAGAGCGGAATCGGGAGACCAACGATCCTGCCCGCTAAAAAAAAGAAAAAAAAGACAATTAGACCCGGCGCCCCGCCTGAGGCAAGGGAACGTTAGAATCTCACCACGTTATTCCCTTCTATCGTGCGGGGACGGTGTGTCCTCACTAAAAGTGACCCAAAAGGGGGCGGCGGCATTGTGGACTATGTACAAGTACATACGTCGCGGGGGCCCATCCACAATCGGGGCGCCCGAACTGTCACAACTGTTCCCCCTTCAACTCCGAGACGGCCGAGACGTTTACGTCTCGGAGGCGCCCGGGGCGGCTACGGATGATGGTGGGCGCTTCTCGTCCGTGTACCGTGGTTGCCCCACTCGGCGCGAAGATGGCCAACGGGGGGTTTGGTCGGTATTAGCTAAGGTTCTCTTTGTTAGCTTTGCGTTAACGTTTGCATTAGGTTACGTTAGCAATAGAGTACGATTGCGTAAGGTTGCGTTTGCGTTAGGTTGCGTTTGCGTTAGGTTGCGTTTGCGTTAGGTTGCGTTTGCGTTAGGTTGCGTTTGCGTTAGGTTGCGTTTGCGTTAGGTTGCGTTTGCGTTAGGTTGCGTTTGCGTTAGGTTGCGTTTGCGTTAGGTTGCGTTTGCGTTAGGTTGCGTTTGCGTTAGGTTGCGTTTGCGTTAGGTTGCGTTTGCGTTAGGTTGCGTTTGCGTTAGGTTGCGTTTGCGTTAGGTTGCGTTTGCGTTAGGTTGCGTTTGCGTTAGGTTGCGTTTGCGTTAGGTTGCGTTTGCGTTAGGTTGCGTTTGCGTTAGGTTGCGTTTGCGTTAGGTTGCGTTTGCGTTAGGTTGCGTTTGCGTTAGGTTGCGTTTGCGTTAGGTTGCGTTTGCGTTAGGTTGCGTTTGCGTTAGGTTGCGGTTGCGGTTGCGGTTGCGTTTGCGTTAGGTTAGGTTAGGTTAGGTTAGGTTAGGTTGGGGTCGCCGAGCGGGACCGGGAGCAGACCGATCCCGCTCGGCTTAACAGACGTAGAAGGAGGCGCCGGCATAACACCTAGCCGGCGCCGTGAGGCCACACGGGGCCGCCGACTCCAACTAAGGCGGCCCACGAGACGGAATATTAGTTGTATGTTAAGATGACTGTGTGCCATTTAGGCACAGCGCAGAGGCGGTCCCGGTCCAATCCATAGCTCTCGCTTCAGGGTAAACCGGGGCCGTCTCGTCAATGCGCCGATGGTGGCCCGCGGGGTTTTTAGTCGATAGGACGGCGCAAAGTGATGGGGTAGGGACCCGGCCCAGCGGCCGCCCGACACAACTACGGGCGGCAACATCTTTACCATCTTCGCTGGGTCGGAAGTGCGCCGGTGAGTCCGACACACCCTCGCCCCTCCGGGGCGGGATGGTCCGTAAAGGGATTTTCCCCGCGCAAAAAAAAAAAAAAAAAAAAAAAAAAAAAAAAAAAAAAAAAAAAAAAAAAAAAAAAAAAAAAAAAAGGTTAGGTTGGGGTGCAAGGTCGGGATACCTCCAAGTGTGCCCTGGTAGTCCGGATGCTGGCGGGGACGGTGCACCCTGGGCAACGTCGGCCCGTGCCGACGGCCAAATCCCGACACGAGGCGGACGGTCCTGTTGACCGCGCCGCGGTGGGGTCCGTTTTTCGGGCCAACCCGGTTCTGTCCCGGGTCGTCGGCGGGCTCGGTCAGCAATTTTTTGCCTCCGAGCAGGGAATGGGCGAACCTCATTCCCACCGTCGAGCTCGTAACCCGGTCGAAGCTGTGGTCATGTCTCGCAGTTCGGCCGGCGCGAGGGCCTTGGCTTAACCGCCCGGGCCGCGAGGGAGAAAACCTCTATAAAAAGTTACCCCGAATCCCAAGCGGCGGCGCACCGCGAGGGGATGCATGGCTGATGGGAGGTTCAGTCTCTAGTGCGACCCCCGCCAGAGTACCGGCCGACCCTCTTGGCGGGTCACGCTAGGCTTACCCAGGTACAGGGGGCTCTGCCTGGGTGGACCGTTATTTCCCCCATACTCGTGGGAACAAAATGGATTTTTCTCATAATATTACTGATTGTTCTGTGGTGATGAGCAGGGTGCCTTCCCTGGACGCCTTAGCGCCAGGGGAGGTTGTCCCTGCGTCTGGGTTTGTAGAGTCCGCGGAGAGGACCGCGCCAGTCCGGATCGATTCCGAGTCCGGACTGAGCTGCGACTCTTCGCGGCCTAAGAGGAGACGTATCTCAAGGAGAAGGAAGGCGAAGACCACGGATGATGATACTCCGTACGGCTCTTCAAAAGAGCTTAAAAGCTGCACGGTGGCTTCAGCCTCAGATGGGTCGGTGGCTGAAGCAAGTAGAAGCTATAACGCGGCCCTTCGGAAAGAGCGAGCCGCTGAAGCCAGGCGGAGGGCTGATGAAGAGGCGGAGCTGGCAAGGGCAAAAGAGGTTTGCCCGTTCAGAAAACCGAAGGCCCCCGAAGCGCCAGCGGTCACGCGCCGGGAGGCTCTTATGAGGATGGCGGATCGGCTCCGCAACGTATCAAAGACGTCCCGAAACCTAAAAGGCGGGCTGAAAAGGGACGTCAATGTCAGCGTTGCGGAGCTGATAGAGATGGCAAACGAGCCTCCCTCGGCGGAGGTGGCGAGAGTGGAGGCAGAGAACGCCAGCCTCCGCGAGAAGGTAATGGCCCTGGAGGTGGCCCTAACAACACAGACAAAGTCGTTGGAGGAGCTTTCGACCACTGTTGCATCGCAATTGCGGCCAACAGTTGTGCCGGAAGCTCCTCCCAAGGAAGATCGCCTCGAGCAGATCGAGCGGCAGGTAACACAAATGAAAGCCGTGCTCGAGGCGATCATGCTCCGGCTGCCTCCGGAGCCCATTCTCCGGCCTCCTCTGGCCGCAGATCGAAAAAAGGCAGAAGGAGGGGTGCAGAAGCCTGCCGCCACTCCGGCCATCCAGCCCTCCGCCGTTCGGCAAGTTGCCGTGCCCCCCGCCCAACGCCAATCGCGGCAAAAGAAGCGGGGAAGAAGGAAGCGAGTCACAACGCGACCACCGACGCCAGTATCGCGTCCTCTACCCCCGCCACCCGTGTCCATGGAGACTCCATGGACAGAGGTGGTGAAGCGGGGGAAAAAGAAGTCTGGGGGGCAGAACACCGCCCCCAAAAACACCCAGCCGACACAGCCGCCGCGCAAGCCGGCGCCCCAGCTCCGCCTCCCGCGCAAGGCCGCCGTCACGCTGACGGTGCTGCCGGAGGCGTTAGAGCGGGGCGTCACCTACGTCGAGGTCCTGCGCCACGTCACCCAGCGTGTGGACCTCGCAAGTCTGGGCATTGCACATTTGACGCCCAGACGGGTGGCCACCGGGGCCTACCTGTTTGAGGTGCCCGGGCCCGAGTCGGAGGCAAGGGCCGACTCCCTCCTTCAAAAACTGAGGGAGGTTCTTGCCGGGTCGGAGGATGTACGTGTTGCCCGACCCGTCAAGACTGCGGAGCTGCGGGTTTCGGGGCTGGACGAGTCCGCCACCCCCGAGGCAGTCGCAGCGGCCGTGGCCCGGCTCGGCGAGTGCTCGCCCGAGGACGTCCGGGTGGGAGAAATCCGGGCTGAGCGCTCCGGCCTGGGCGCCGTATGGCTCCGGTGTCCGGCGAAGGCGGCTGACAAGCTCGCCAGGGCAGGTCGCGTCCTGGTGGGCTGGGTGTCGGCCAGGGTTCGGCTCTTGGAGCCGAGGCCCCTGCGTTGTTTCAGGTGCCTCTTCAGGGGGCACGTGCGTATCAAATGCACCGCAGAGTGTGACCGCACCGGGATCTGCTACCGGTGCGGTCAAGAGGGCCATCTGGCCCGTGATTGCCTAGCGGACCCGCACTGCACAATCTGTGCAGCTGCGGGGAAGCCCGCTGGGCACAGGGTGGGCGCCAAGTCCTGCGTCGCTTCCTCCGTCCCGCACCGCTCCTCTCGCGGTGCGAGATCCGAGGTTGTGGCGCGGCCGAAACCGCCCACCCAAGAGATGATGGAGATCGCCCATAATTAATATGGCTTTAAACTTCCTCCAGGCGAACATCAATCACTGCGCTGGGGCGCAGGATTTGTTTGTTCAGTCCCTGGCGCAGTGGTCGATTCAAGTGGCTGTGGTCTCCGAGCCATACTTCGTCCCTCCTCAGGACGACTGGGCTGGGGACCTGGACGGCTCGGTGGCCGTCACCACTCGGGGCGCCGCCGGATCCCCGCCCTTCGAAAAAGTAGCGAAGGGCTCGGGATGCGTGGCGGTCTTGTTGGGGGGGATCTGGGTCGTGGGAGTGTATTTCTCTCCCAACAGGTCCCTGGCGGATTTCGAGAGCTTTCTGGTCCGCCTGGGGGCCCTGGTGGTGCAATGTAGCCAGACCCACCCCGTGCTAGTCGCCGGCGACTTCAACGCCAAGTCCTTGGCTTGGGGCTCGTCGGTGACGGATGCGCGCGGTGGGTCCCTGGAGGAATGGGCGATCTCCATCGGGCTGGTCGTCCTGAATCGGGGATCGGAGGACACGTGCGTGCGGCACAATGGCGGCTCGGTGGTGGACGTCACTTTTGCCACCCCGGGCCTTGCCCGCCGTGTCTGGGGCTGGAAGGTTCTTGTCGGCGAAGAGACGCTGTCCGATCATCGCTACATCCGGTACAGCGTCTCCGCTTCCCGGGCCCCTGTCCAGCCCGGTGGGGGTCCGACTACCCGATTCACGGGCGGCTGGCGGTGGGCCGCTAAGCGCCTCGATGTGGAGGCTGCGGAAGAAGCCGCTCTCATACAGGCGTGGCTCCCCGCGGCGGAAGGGCCGTTGCGGGTCGAGGAGGAGGCGGAGTGGTTCGGGGTAGCGATGTCACGCGTCTGCGACGCGTCGATGCCTCGGGTCACTCGCCTCCCGGCGAAGCGCCAGGTGTACTGGTGGTCGGCGGAGCTCTCGCAGCTGCGTGCGACTTGCGCCGCTGCGCAGCGCCGACTCGCCAGGCATCGTCGTCGTCGTGTCCGCCTGCCTGGCGACCAGGAGCAAGAGCGGCTGCTCTACAGCCTCCACAGAGGGGCGAAGAGAGCGCTGCGGGTGGCCATTGCACGAGCAAAGGCCGCGGCTTTCGAGGAATCCCGGAGGACTCTCGACAACGATCCGTGGGGGCGTCCATACCGTGTGGCGTTGAGCAAGCTCCGCCCATGGGCGCCTCCGTTGACGGAGAGTCTCCGGGCCGAGCTCGTCGAGGACGTCGTCGCGGCCTTGTTTCCGGCCACCGAGGAGTTCACTCCTCCACCGATTGCGCCACGTCCACCGGCGCAATCGTCGTCGTTGATTTTGGCAAGGGATATTCCGGAGGTTTCGCCTGAAGAGCTGGAGGCGGCAGTGCGTCGGCTGCGGGGCAAGAACTCGGCCCCGGGGCTCGACGGGGTGCCCGGACGTGTTTGGGTGCTCGCCGTCGAGTCGCTGGGTACGAGGCTCCGCAGCCTGTTCTCCGCGTGCCTGCAGCAGGGCAGCTTCCCGTCGCGGTGGAAGACGGGCAAGCTCGTCCTGCTGAAGAAGGAGGGTCGACCCGTGGAGTCGCCGTCGGCCTATCGACCGATCGTTCTGCTCGACGAGGTGTGCAAGCTCTTTGAGCGTATCGTGCACGCGCGCCTCGTCGAGCATCTGGAGAGGACGGGCCCGAACTTGGCAGACTGCCAGTTCGGGTTCCGGAGGGGCCGGTCGACGATTCACGCGATTCTGCGGGTCAAGGCACTGGCGGAGGATGCAGTGTCTCGGGGCAAGTGCGTCGTGGCGGTGTCACTCGACATCGCCAACGCATTCAACACCATGCCCTGGGCCTGCATCAATGAGGCACTGCGGTACCACGAAGTTCCACCCTATCTTCGGCGTCTGGTGCAGGCGTACCTGTGCGATCGGTACGTCGTGTATCCGGGCGCCGACGGGTGGCATCGTCGGGCGGTGTCGTGCGGTGTTCCACAGGGCTCGGTTCTCGGGCCGCTCCTGTGGAACATCGGATACGACTGGGTGCTTCGTGGTACCAACCTTCGGGGCGTCGCTGTCGTCTGCTATGCGGACGACACGTTGGTGACAGCGACGGCCAGGACCCCGCAGCGGGCGGCTCTGCTCGCTGGTTTCGGCACCGAGTTGGTTGTGGAGAGGATTCGGCGACTGGGCCTCCAGGTGGCCCTGCACAAGACTGAGGCCCTATGTTTCCACGGACCTCAGTCCTGGCCACCACCGGAGGCTCACTTGACGGTGGCGGGCGTGCGGATTCCCATCGGCTCCCAGATGAAGTACCTTGGTCTGATTCTGGACAGTCGGTGGGAATTCCGCGCCCATTTTGAGGTGCTGTCGTCGAAGTTGGTCCGGACAGCGGGCGCTCTGGGTCGCCTGCTGCCCAATAGTGATGGTCCTGGCTTCCCTTGCCGAAGTCTGTATGCTGGAGTCGTGCGGTCCATGGCCCTCTACGGATGTCCCGTTTGGGCCGAGTCCCTCGGCGTGCGCTGCGTCCGCCTGCTGCATCGTCCGCAGCGAATTGTGGCGCAGCGTATCGTTAGGGGGTACCGCACGATCTCGCACGAGGCGGCCTGCGTCTTGGCGGGTACTCTGCCGTGGGAGTTGGACGCCAAGTCCCTCTCGTCAGCGTTCTTTTGGCGAGAGGAGACGTACCGGCGATCCGGGCAGAGGCCGGCCCCGAGAGAGGTCGAGGCCATGTTGGCCTCCCTCCGCAGGGCCGCCGTGGAGGAGTGGCGTTCCAGGCTGGAGAGCCCTAGTGCTGGCGTGGCGACCGTGGCGGCAGTGCGACCTGTCCTCCAGCAGTGGATGGACAGGCGCCACGGTGCGCCGACATTCCGTCTGACGCAGGTGCTCACCGGGCACGGCTGCTTCGGTGAGTACTTGTGTCGCGTCGTGGGAGTAGAGGAGTCTGCCGTGTGCCACCATTGTGGCAACTGCCGTGACACGGCCCAGCACACGCTCGAGGTGTGCCCAGCCTGGGACGAGGAGCGCAGCGCTCTCGTAGCGGTCGTAGGAGGTGACCTCTCGCTGCCGACTGTGGTCGCCGCCATGGTCGGCAGCCGGAGGTCTTGGAAAGCTATGCTCTCCTTCTGCGAACGTGTCATGTCGCAGAAGGAGAGCGCCGAGCGGGACCGGGAGCAGACCGATCCCGCTCGGCTTAACAGACGTAGAAGGAGGCGCCGGCATAACACCTAGCCGGCGCCGTGAGGCCACACGGGGCCGCCGACTCCAACTTAGGCGGCCCACGAGACGTTAAATTAGTTGTTGTACGATGGTTGTGTGCCCTCTGGCACAGCGCAGAGGCGGTCCCGGTCCAATCCATAGCTCTTGCTTCAGGGTAAACCGGGGCCGTCTCGTCAATGCGCCGATGGTGGCCCGCGGGGTTTTTAGTCGGTAGGACGGCGCAAAGTTATGGGGTAGGGACCCGGCCCAGCGGCCGCCCGACACAACTACGGGCGGCAACACCTTTACCATCTTCGCTGGGTCGGAAGTGCGCCGGTGAGTCCGACACACCCTCGCCCCTCCGGGGCGGGATGGTCCGTAAAGGGATTTTCCCCGCGCAAAAAAAAAAAAAAAAAAAAAAAAAAAAAAAAAAAAAAAAAAAAAAAAAAAAAAAAAAAAAAAAGGTTAGGTTAGGTTAGGTTAGGTTAGGTTGGGGTCCCGGCTCGGCGAGTGCTCGCCCGAGGATGTCCGGGTTGGAGAAATCCGGGCTGAGCGCTCCGGCCTGGGCGCCGTATGGCTTCGGTGTCCAGCGAAGGCGGCTGACAAGCTCGCCAGGGCAGGTCGCGTACTGGTGGGCTGGGTGTCAGCTAGGGTTCGGCTCTTGGAGCCGAGGCCCCTAAGATGTTTTAGGTGCCTCTTCAGGGGGCACGTACGTGTCAAATGCACTGCGGAGTGTGACCGCACCGGGATCTGCTACCGGTGCGGTCAAGAGGGCCATGTGGCCCGTGATTGCCTGGCGGACCCGCACTGCACCATCTGTGCAGCTGCGGGGAAGCCCGCTGGGCACAGGGTGGGCGCCAAGTCCTGCGTCGCCTCCTCGGTCCCGCACCGCACTTCTCGCGGTGCGAGATCCGAGGTTGTGGCGCGGCCGAAACCGCCCACCCAGGAGATGATGGAGATCGCCCATAATTAATAGGGCATTTAGTTTCCTCCAGGCGAACATCAATCACTGCGCTGGGGCGCAGGATTTGTTTGTTCAGTCCCTGGCGCAGTGGTCGATTCAAGTGGCTGTGGTCTCCGAGCCATACTTCGTCCCTCCTCAGGACGACTGGGCTGGGGACCTGGACGGCTCGGTGGCCGTCACCACTCGGGGCGCCGCCGGATCCCCGCCCTTCGAAAAAGTAGCGAAGGGCTCGGGATGCGTGGCGGTCTTGTTGGGGGGGTTTTGGGTCGTGGGAGTGTATTTCTCTCCCAACAGGTCCCTGGCGGATTTCGAGAGCTTTCTGGTCCGCCTGGGGGCCCTGGTGGTGCAATGTAGCCAGACCCACCCCGTGCTAGTCGCCGGCGACTTCAACGCCAAGTCCTTGGCTTGGGGCTCGTCGGTGACGGATGCGCGCGGTGGGTCCCTGGAGGAATGGGCGATCTCCATCGGGCTGGTCGTCCTGAATCGGGGATCGGAGGACACGTGCGTGCGGCACAATGGCGGCTCGGTGGTGGACGTCACTTTTGCCACCCCGGGCCTTGCCCGCCGTGTCTGGGGCTGGAAGGTTCTTGTCGGCGAGGAGACGCTGTCCGATCATCGCTACATCCGGTACAGCGTCTCCGCTTCCCGGGCCCCTGTCCAGCCCGGTGGGGGTCCGACTACCCGATTCACGGGCGGCCGGCGGTGGGCCGCTAAGCGCCTCGATGTGGAGGCTGCGGAAGAAGCCGCTCTTATACAGGCGTGGCTCCCCGTGACGGACGGGCCGTTGCGGGTCGAGGAGGAGGCGGAGTGGTTCGGGGTAGCGATGTCACGCGTCTGCGACGCGTCGATGCCCCGGGTCACTCGCCTCCCGGCGAAGCGTCAAGTGTACTGGTGGTCGGCGGAGCTCTCGCAGCTGCGTGCGACTTGCGCGGCTGCGCAGCGCCGACTGTCCAGGCACCGTCGTCGTCGGGTCCGCCTGCCTGGCGACCAGGAGCAGGAGCGGCTGCTCTACAGCCTCCACAGAGGGGCGAAGAGAGCGCTGCGGGTGGCCATTGCACGAGCAAAGGCCGCGGCATTCGAGGAACTGTCCCTATCTACTGCGGTAGCGAGCGGACGTGTCTTCGGTGCGCTCCGTGCAGTTACGCGTAGTAAATTCGATAACAGTGTTTCTATGCAACTTTTTTGTGTGATATCGCGTGTGTTGTGCTGTTGAGTCCTTCGGGAGCTCCGGTGCATCCCACCAGTGCAAATTGGACGGGCCAGGACCCCTTTATTTAGTGCGGTAAATCAGACACCACCAGGTCGTACTGTTCTTTGATTTTATTATTTACTTTTGCTCGCGACTCCGTCCGCGTAGACTACAGGGTTGAGTTCAGAAGGAAAATAAGTTGTAGTCTATTTTACTTCTCAGAGTCCTATTTATGTCCATACCAAAAATCATACAATTCAGTCTAATTGTTCAAACGTGAAACCGTAACGCGTCGATCGGCGCCTTGTGCATCATTATTGCGCGTTTGATCAATATTTTAAAACTGTAATATCTTCTAAGATACTTAGTGAAATCAAAAGAAGTTAAGGGCAATTTATTTAAAATTAAATACTTGTAATGAATAACGTATTTATTTGGATAAGGATTAATATCATATTTATAAAAACACCTTCACAAATCAAACTTTATTTAAAAATAAATTTAGTTAGAATAAAAAACGTTATAGTGAGCCAACCTTAAAAAATAGACATATGCCGTCGCGGACTTTTTTTTAGAACTTTTAAAGAGGAACATTTCTCACATACATTATTTTAGCGAAACTTTAACCGTTTCCGCAGCGCACGCAGCCGAAGCTCACAAAAAGGAAAAAATGTCCCCGATTTTGAAACATTCTTTATTGCTGCTCCGCTCCTATTCGTCGTAGCGTGATGTTATATAGCCTATAGCCTTCCCCGATAAATGTGCTATCCAACAGTGAAATAATTTTTCAAATCGGACCAGTAGTTCCTAAGATCCTAGCGTTCAAACAAACAAACAAACAAACAAACAAACAAACAAACAAACAAACTCTTCAGCTTTATAATATTAGTATAGATTTAGTGTAGTTTTGTAGCTTAGCGTAGTTTAAATTTAGTGTGACATTATTATAACATTTATTAGTGACAATATCGTTAGGTTTAGTGTATAGATTAGGTCTCCCAAACGTCCTGACTCATTGCGAGCACGTGCGTTTAGGTTAGTTTTAGGTTAGTCTTGTGTAAGCACGTGGTTGGTGGCAAGTGTCAAATTCAACTGACAGTTCGTCGACCCATTTGACACTACTCGGTGTGTTTGACATCTGTCAAACAAGTTTTACAGCTCGACTATCGGGCCATTAAGCCGCCTCCTGCATCCTGCAGGCAGGCTGCCGGCTATTTGGCAGAGGGCGTTACTGTCGCTGCGAAGGTAACCATGGAAGACGACGACGGCCTCAGTGCATTCGTGTCGCGGCCCAGCATAGGACGGAGCCCGCCGGAGGCGCGCGGGGTGTCACCGAGTGCAGCCACCGGCGCTGGAGCCAGCAAGAAAGAGAAGCGCCCGCTGGGCTCACCTGAGGAGGCCCCCACTAGAAGACCTCGTATTGAACCAAGGCGGGACACCCTTGGTAAGCCCCCCCCACCACCAATTGCAGGAATTGCGACTACCTCGGCAGCGACTCCAAAGCCCAGCGGAGCTAATATGTCACAGCTGGTTGCGCAGGAGACAGAGGAGGAGCTCTTAGAGGGTATTAACGACGCACTCAAGTCTATCATGACGGTGGCCAACGGAGCTGGCAAATTAAATAAGGCGGACGTGGGATCAATTCAGGCTTCGGTGCAATCTGTACTGGCGAGATGCGGCATTTTTGGCATCAGGACTTCTCAGGCTCGCCAGGAGGTTAAAATCGTTGAAGAGCGCCTTAAATGCAGAGACCTGGCGATAGCAGCACTTGAAGCACAAACCGAAGCCCTCAAGGCGGCAGCACACTCTCCTTCGCCCACTGACGCCCTCGCCACGACCAGAAGTTATGCTCAAACCCTGCGTACCAAAGGATCAGACATACCGATTCCGGCTCCGGTTGGCCCCGTCCTTGCTATATACCCATCTGACACGGGGTCGGGTCTAAGCACCGCGGAGCAGACCAAAGCGGAGCTCAAGAAATCCATCGACCCAAGAGCACTAAACGTGCAGGTCGAAAAAGTGCGCAAGATAGGGAACGCGGGAATTCTTCTCCAAACCACAAGCGAAGCGGCGGCCAACAAAATTAAAGGTGTGGTTCCCCCGACGTTGCGCGTATCGGAGCCTAAACAAAGGCAGCCATTGATCGCAGTTTCCGGCATATCCGATGACCTGGCCCCCAACAACATTTTGGCGGCGATACACGAACAAAATCTCAACGAAGACCCAAACTGGCCCATGGAGAAATTCTCGAAGGAGTGCCGAGTGGCCTTTAAACGCAACCGGCGTGAGGGGTCATCCGTGACGGCGGTGCTGGAGTGCTCTCCACCCCTGAGGAACACATTGGTCAGTCTCAAAAAGGTGTACATAGGATGGGACGTGTGTGGCGTACACGACTACATCACGGTGACATGTTGTAATAAATGCCAATTATACGGGCACCCTGAAAAGTACTGTCGGGCAGACAGCCCGACCTGCGGCCGCTGTGGCACTGCGGGGCACCGTAGCGCGGACTGCAAATCGAACACGGTCGTGTGCGCCACATGCACCAAATTCAAGAGACCAGAAGCCGCAACACATTCAACAGCCTCCCGAGACTGCCCCGCAAGAACTCACGCCGAGGGAAGATCTATAGCGGCCACTCGGTACATTCACATATAAAACGCTGAAGATCGGGCAAATCAACCTAGGAAGAGGCGAGCTCGCCACCGATGAGCTCCCTGCAGTGGCGGGGGGGCTGGGTCTCGATATCGTTCTTGTTCAAGAACAATATTGGAGATCTAGCCTCATCTTAAGCTGTGGGGAGCAGTCGGGGGCGGGTGTTTACGTCCATCGGAATGACATCTCGGTCGCGGTGCTCCACCACCTGAGCACTCGAGACTGCATGGTGGTGCATGTGGCCGAGGCCGATGTCATCTTGGTCTCGGCCTACTTCAAATACGGGGACAACATTGAAGTGCATGCCCACCATGTAGACAAAATTCTACAGTCACTGAGGGGGAAAAGGGTCTTAGTGGGCGTGGACTCTAACGCCCACTCCCCACTGTGGTTCTGCACTGACAGTCAGACGGTCGGTAGGGGTCCTCAGGCGGAGCGGCGGCGTGAAGCGGTAGAAAACATCATAATTGCCAACAACCTGAAGATATGTAACGTGGAAGGTCAGCCTTCAACCTTCCACACAGCAAACGGAGAGGCGAACGTGGATCTCACGCTCTGCGGGGGGCCCTGCCGGGTGTCTGACTGGACGGTGCACCCGCACCAGAGCACCAGCGACCACAGACTAATCACATTTACTTACAGCATTAAGGACAACGTGGATGGACGTGAACGACCGCAGGAGAGTGCCGAGCCGATTTTAGAGCCGATCTGCTTTCGAGATCGGGGCGTCGACTGGCCTGGCTTCAGGTCGATGATACATCGTAAGGCAGGTATGATCGATTTCTCTGGTTCGGCCTCCGAGGTCTCCGGAAGATTCACTAGCATGGTTACTCAATCAGCTATGGTCTTCCTGGGTCCGAAGAGGAAGAAACCAGAGTCAGGTTACGAATGGTGGACGCCTGAGCTGGACCGCCTGCGCCGGAAGTGCTGCGCCTCGCGTCGCGCCTGGCAACGCACCAGACGGGTGGGTGGGCCGGCGGAGGAATACGCGAGTGATATTCACAGAAGGGATAGGGCCGCATACAGAAGAAGGAAGAAGGAAACCGAATTCGCGTTTTTCCGGAGGCTGGCTGACTCGGGCAACCTTGACCCGTGGGGCCTGGCCTACCGTGCAGCCAGCGGGAGGAACCGTCCTCCCGCAAACGTGATAAATGGCACGACCTTCGCCAACAAGTCCGCGGGAACGGTGGATGAAGCCATGCGTGACCTGGTGTATGCTCTGTGCCCTGACGACAATATGTCGACGGACACGGAGCACCACTCCCAGGTGCGTATATCGGCTGCCATCATTCCCTCTGGTAGTAATGCTCTTCCTCCTTCTGCCGACAGACTGGGATTCATGATTAGGCAATTGCCTAACACGGCTCCAGGGCTCGATGGGGTGACCGCCAGGATTCTACGTAACGTCTGGGCCGCTGCATCAGTGGAGTTCCACATGGTGTATGCCAAATGTGTGGACGAGGGCGTGTTTCCTGATGTCTGGAAAGACGGTCGTCTTCTGGTCCTGCCGAAAGGCAATAAAAAGCCTCTCAGCGACCCAAAGGCGTACCGCCCGATAACGCTCCTCTCGGTATTTGGGAAACTTTTAGAACACGTCATCCTTCACTGTGCCCCTCAGCTCCAACGTGAGATTTCTCCCTGCCAGCATGGATTCGCTAAGGGAAAGTCGACGGTGACGGCCTTGGACGCAGTGTTCTCGGTGGGAAGGGATTCCCCGGCGCGTTATGTCCAGGCGGTTCTCTTGGACATCTCTGGTGCCTTCGACAATGCCTGGTGGCCCATGATAATGGTCAAGGTGAAGAGGGGGGGATGTCCGCCAAACATCTATAAGATGCTGGCGGACTACTTCACTCGACGCCGAGTTGGCCTTTTCGTGGGTTCCCGGGTATTGTGGAAGACATCGACCATGGGGTGTCCTCAGGGTTCTGTCTTGGGCCCAGCGCTGTGGAATCTCTTGATGGATGACCTCCTGAGGCTGCCGTTCCCGGAGGGTGTGCGCGTCGTGGCGTACGCCGACGATGCGACTGTTCTGATCGAGGCACAGTCAAGAGCGGAGATTGAGTCGAGGGCACTATGTGCTCTCGATTTGATCTCGGCCTGGGGTGCTCGCAACCGCCTCAGCTTCTCATCCGCCAAATCGGCAAGTTTAACACTCAAAGGCAAGCTCAAAAGGCCCCCGGTCATCAAACTTGGCGGTGCCTCGGTCGGTTCAGTCAGCAGCGCCACCCTGCTGGGGTGGTAGTCGAGGGGGGGCTTCTTTTCACGCAGCATGCCCAGAACATCGTCACACGGGCGGCGAACTGCTTCGGTAAGGTGTCGAGAATCTCGGCATCTTCCTGGGGCGTTCGCTACCCTGGTCTCCGCG